>CM076580.1:174079784-174506020 GCA_034641835.2 Pinus albicaulis
AATGTAGAAATTAGCTGAATAAATCACTTATTCAATGGAGATTAACCCGATTACACATCAATTTCGAATTGCATGCATAACACATAATCTCATCTACAAATAATTGTCACATGCGGAAATAATAGAAGCAATCTCACATCAAATCAATCACACATTAACTCAGTATGTATGGGGAAAGCCTATAGCTGAAAACCCCGCAGCTATTGTTTATATTATAATGGAGAAATCATGTAACCAAACAAGTACAATACCCCTCACAAGTACTCAGTACTTTCTCATAAAGTCACACACAATCTAGCTTAGTTTTGAACAAGTCACTGGTTCAAAACTCCCTGACAATTGCCTTGCCTCTATTGCGCAATCATGGCCTGTATATGTAGAGATCCAAGGTTCAAATCCCCTTGGCTTGACTGCGCAATTGTCATGGACAATTCCTCCAAGTGTAATGCAAATCCCATGCAAAACTGATCCTCCAACTGATAGCTTTACTCACCCTTTCATCTACCTCTTCCACTGGTCTCCACTGAACTGATCATGCACTGTAGTGAACTGAAGTGTTTTTGAGTTGACTAATGAGTTAATATTTAGTGAATTAAATATTATTTAATTCACTCCACTCATATCTAGTTGATTAGTTAGTTAACTAATCCCAACTAGTTCAACTAAAACAAACAGAACACAACTCCACTATCTGTCCCATTAACTCCTCCAAAACTCCTGCCACTGAAGTCTAACTGAAGCCAACCATGCAAGATGCCATCAAACCCTAGGAACCACGTGATTCCTTGTGTCAGTTGCATGAGCCACCTCCATGACTCAAACTGAAGTGCGCCAAGAGAGTAAACTGTTGTTTATAGTCAAAATATTATTAAGGGTAAACAATATTTGACTTCCATATTTTTAGGAGAGCGCCTGTAAACAGCTCGTGACCTAAAAACATGAGTCTCTATCTATTTTTGCTTAACATGTCGCATGCTCAAGAATCTCCAACCGGAATCCTTAATCATGCCTCCATATGTTCAAAAACAGACCATGCCTTTAATTCTGCTCCAAGGCCCACTTAGTGAAGGCGACTTCATTTCACTAAGCTCCATCATCTTGCTGCATTTTCAACACTCCCTCTCAGCAAGAAATGGATTATCTGCAACCCCTATCCTGCCTCTGTGGAATTCGAACTTGCTCCTGGTGAGCGCCTTCGTCAGGATGTCGGCATCCTGATCCTCCGTGGGAACATATGAAAGCATCATGATCCTCCGCTGAACACAATCTCTGATGTGATGGTACCTGATGTCGACATGTTTGGACCTATCATGAAAAACTGGATTAACCGAGAGCTCGATGCACTGTTATCACAGATCAGGTTCCAATGCAACTCGAACAAACTCGCGAGGATTTTCATCCAACAGCCTTCCGCATGTAGCTAAACTTGTTGGCGTACACGCCGTCGAATCGTAGTGTTGTTTATCTTCCGTTCGCTCGTACTGTGAATCGTCGACTCATCGTCGAAACTCTCTGTATGTTTTAATTGCTCGACTTCACCACCGTACGAAGAAGGCAGCTTTCACTCATCCTCCCCCTCTATTTACAGACCATATCCAGACCTTGCTCGGCGTACGCGTTGTTGCTCGCTTCAAAAGAGCTTGGTAGGCTTAACCATAGCTTGCGAAAGCTGGTTAACTGCATAGCATATATCGGGTCGTGTATTGACCAGACACATAAGCGACCCCACCAACTGTCGATAGACAGTGGCATCCACTACCTCCGCTGAAGTAGCATCCTCCTTCCTCCAACCACCAGGAAGAGGAGTGTCAATAGGCTTGCAGCCTTGCATGTTGAACCTCTCCAGAATCTCCCGAGCATACTTGCCCTAAGAAACAAATAGTCCTCCGCTGCGCTGCCAAATCTCCAATCCCAGAAAATAATGAAGGATGCCCAAGTCCTTCATCTCAAAATCTCGTGCAAGATCCTCCTTGCATGAAAGTATCAACTGCTCATCGCCAGTCAAAATCAGATCATCTACATACAGTACGATGATCGACAGCTTCCCCTCCACCACTATTCCGTGCTGTGCTTTGGGATCCGCTCACTGGAGAATTCAAGTCGTGAAGTAGCTGCCTATTCGAGTGTACCGCGACGAGGGTGCTTGCTTTCAGCCCGTACAAGTTTTCAGCCTTCACATGCGACTCACTGCTGAAGATCTCAAAACCTTCAGGCTGCTCTATGTACACCTCTTCCTCAATAACTCCATTGAGGAACGCAGTCTTCACATCCATCTGATGAATGTGCCACCCTATCTGCGCTGAGAGAGCAAGGATCGTCCGTATGGAAGAGTACCTTGCGACAGGTGCAAAAGTCTCCTCATAGTCAATCCCCTCGATCTGTGAGAAGCCACGGGCGACAAATCTCGCCTTGTACTTCTCCACACTCCCGTCAGCTGCCTGCTTCACCTTGTAGATCCATCGTGAACCCACCACTGATTTCCCAACCGGTCTTGGGACAATCTCCCATGCACTGTTCCTGACGATCGAATCATATTCTTCGATCATGGTATCAACCCATGCGGGTTCCTCCATAGCTTCCTCAAAAGAGGATGGCTCCGTCACAACACATTGACTTCCGTTGCAGAGCCATGTATCTGTATCACCTTGGGATCACTTATTCCATACTGGTGGCCGTAGGTGGTCTCACAATTTTCTCTCGTATCCCGAGCGGGCCGCTCAGTTTTGTAGTGCTGTGACAGCTCGATGGTTGGCGCCGTATGGGTGGTTTCTTCCACCCTCCTAAACCTCCTCTTGTGGATAGTCCACATCCTAAGCTCCTCCTTTGGAACAATATCTTCATCCCATGCAAGTGTAGTCTTCACGCGAACACCGATGGTTTTCTTCTCCCCCCGAAATTTTATATCCCATCGCACAACAATGGCGACCTGCTCCAGAACATACACCGATAGTTAAGACAATGTATCGTTGCACTTAATAAAATATTCCAACCTTCGAAGAAGCCGATCCAGCTTCTCGCATCCTTCGTCATACGTGCTGCAGAACAGAGGAACCAAAAATCCGCAATGGGAAATATCAGGCCTCTTGCCAGAATAAGCCTCCTCCGGTGTACTCATGCCAAGAACCTTGTGAGGACAACGGTTCTGCACATACACTGCTGTATTGCATGCCTCAGCCCACAAGTGAAGGGGTAGGCCCTGATCATGCAACATCGCCCGTGCAGTACCCACGATCGTTCTGTTCTTCCGCTCAGCCACCCCGTTCTGCTGTGGGTTATGGGGTGCGATGAGCTCTCTCCGAATCCCTTCTGCGCTGCAGAACTCCTTGAATTCAGCCGAGATGAATTCACCACCGTTATCACTCCTTAGAGCAATCACCTTCTTCCTTGACTCCTTCTCGACCAGTGCTTTAAACTCACAGAACTTCGCGAATGTATCGCTCTTCTTCTGCATGAAGAAGATCCAGCACTTTCGAGAGAAATCATCAACAAAGATCACATAGTACTTGTGCTTTGCTGTCGAAGCAACTGAGAAAGGACCACACACGTCTGTGTGAACTCTCTCAAGGATCGTAGCGAGGCGATCATCCTTCGTGAAAGGTGGTCACATACTCCTTGCCGACCCTTGCATCGTATCTCGATCGCGCAAGAGCAACGCAAAGTCCAGACACCCATCGTTAATCTTTTCGAAAGTTTCCATGGTACAGGCTCAACCCCATGCCAAGCGCTCGCCCTCATCATCCTGCTCACTACCTCGCCCTTGCATGCCACAGCTACGTGCGCTATTCACTCCTAGCCCTTTCTCTCAGCTAGCTGAACCCCTACCTTCTGGTTCTTCGTGCTCCCACTGCAGAAGGCTTTCCTTCGCTGAAGACCACATCATACCCCTTATCTTCTAACATCGCTACTGAAATCAGGTTCTTCTTCAATCCAGGTACATGCATGACATCCTTTAATACAAAGGGTTTACCAGACTCCCTCTGAAAGGATACGATACCGATACCAGTCGCACTGTATCTACCATCATCGCCCATCTCGATGTGCACACCCAAATCTTTGTTCTCCAGATCTGAGAACAACTCCTGATCTCCCGTCATATGAAATGACGCACCGCTGTCCAAGAACCACACCGATCCCATCACACTTGAAACCAAGCATGAAATCAGTGAAAATTCAAGCTCGAACTGTGAAGCCAAAGCTTCTCCATCTGCAGATCTTCCCGCTTGCTTGTTCTTCTTCTTCTTTGGACAATTGGTAGCATAATGTCCGTAATCATGGCAGTGAAAACACTTCACTTTCGCCATATCCTGCTTCTTGCCCTTTGCACCAGAATGAGAGGTTTTCTTACCCTTCCCCTTCTTTGCTTTGGGGGGACACCAGTGCCAGCTTTTCATCACCTTGATGAAGACCCGTCTTATAGTCCTTCCGTCTCCTCCCCGTACGAGATCCACCCGTTACGCTCCATCTCGTGTTTCTTTCATCGACCATTGACACTATCTTGATATGAGTGCCAAGCTTTCGGAAGACCAAGGAGAGCCAGGTCGACCATGTCCTCATCTTCGACAGTCACCCCCACACTTCCCAGCTCATCTCTGCATTGAGTGAACTTCGTGAGGTATTTGGCGATACTGTCGCCTTTCTCCATCTTGATGTTCTTGAGCTTATCTTCCTGAGCTTATCTTTGAGCGCCAGCTTCCTTTGGTCGCTCTTACTCTGGAATAGATCCGTCAAAGCTTTCCACATTAAATATGGAGTAGCCTTTCCATGCAGGTTGGATACAATATGATCCTTGACGCCCTCCAACAGGATCCTTCGACATTTCGCCATCTTCTTTTGCCATGCTTCGACTTCAACTGCATCAGTGGGCTTTTGGACATCCGTATCTACGAACTCCTTCAGACCATTATCTTCTAATACTGCTTCCATGCGATCCTTCCATGCAACATAATTCGAACTTCCTTCAAGAGCATATTCGAGTCGCAAACCGTTGAAAGACATTTTCAACACCGGCACCAAGAAAACAAAACTGCTGCAAAATTTCGAATTCCACCTCAAAGCTCAACCGCTCTAGATCTGTGAGAAAAAATTATTTCTATCACAGAGATTGACTGCAAGGGGCGTTTACCAGACCTTTCACTTTCCGAAGAAAGATGAATCCAGAGGCTACCTGGCCTGCATGCAGGCTCTGTCTACCGAAATAAGTTTGTAATCACTGTGATGATCAATCTCTGCTTCAATAGCTCTGATACCATGTAGAAATTTGCTGAATAATGATCAATTATCCACCGAGACTATCCTGATCACATATCAATTCGAATTCATATGCAACACATAATCTCTTCCACTCATATCATCACACATGCGGAAATAAAACAAGCGATAGCACATCAATTCATCATACACATTAACACAGTATGTATGGGGAAAGCTTATAGCTGAAAACCCCGCAGCTATTGTGTATATTATAATGGAGAAATCATGTAACAAACTCAGTATAATACTCCTCACAAGTACTCAGTACTTTCTCATGAAGTTACACACAAACTAGCTCAGTTTTGAACAGGTTACTGGTTCAAAACTCACCGCCAATTGCCTTGCCTCTATTGCGCAATCATGGTCTGTCTATATAGAGATCCAAGGTTCGAATCTCCTTGGCTTGACAGCGCAATCATCATGGGAAATTCCTCCAAGTGTGGTGCAAATCTCATGCACAACTGATGTCGCCACCGATAGCTAACTCCACCCTTTCATCTACCTCTTTCACTGGTCTCCACTGAACTGTCCATGCACTGTAGTGAACTGATGTGTTCTTGAGTTGAATAATGAGTTACTAATTAATGAATTAAATAATATTTAATTCACTCCACTCATAACTAGTTGATTAGCTAGTTAAACTAATCTCAACCAGCTCAACTAAATTAAACCGAACACAACTCCACTAGCTGTCTCATTAACTCCACCAAACTTCTGCCACTGAAGTCCTAACTGAAGTCAACCATGCATGTGCTCACCAAACCCTTGGGAATAGTGTAATTCCTCTGTCAGATGCATGAGCCACTTCCAAGGCTCGAACTGAAGTGCTCCAAGAGAGTAAACTGAAGTTTAGAGTCTAAATATTATTAAGGGTAAATAATATTTGACTTCCCTATTTTAAGGAGAGGCAGTCTAAAAATAGACTTCGACCTATAGGTCCAAAAAATAGAGGTCCATCTATTTTTACCAACATGACTAATACTCCAAGAATAACATACTGCAATCCCCGGACCATGCTCCATATGTCTAAAAATAGACATAGTCTAAAAATAGATTTTGCGCCAGAATTTGCCTGCGGGCCCACTTAGTGAAGGCGACTTCATTTCACTAAGCTCCATCATCTTGTTGCATTTTCAAAAAGTCTCACAATTGAAGCCATAAATGGAATGTCTTCACTTAGGGCATGTAGAAACTGAAATGTAAGGGGATGATAGGCCCTATTCATTGATCCAGGTGGATGATGCCCAATTTGACCAGGTCTTGGGGGATGATGCCCAAATTGACCTATAACAGCTACCCCCTCAAGCATGAAGTCAAAATAATAATAGTATTTGGATGAAATGCTTTACGATGTGATGAGTAGGTTCTGAATCGGATGGTGACCTGCATCAATCTTGCAATACATTACATCATGATATTTTTGTCTTGATCATGAAATGCTGAGGGAGGCATACCCATGCTCAGCACATAAAGTATCATAGCATGTACATAATTCAGAAAGTCGTCTACATTGGAATGTTGTCCGATATAGGCATGCCTACAAATATAGGCCCATGTTCGGATGACGATCTGTATGTAAAGCCATCGCACAGATGATGTGTACAACAATCCTGAAATCGCAGCCCGCATGGATGCAACTAGATCTGGGGTCTTCTTATCTCTTTCACTTGATCGTTCAGGTGCAATTCTAACCATGCAAATATGTGATTTGAAGTCGAACATGGTAATACATCGTCTGATTACCAGCCAATGATGTGATTTTTTAACAGACACGAGAAAACCACCATTGATGTTAATGGCTTTCAAGGTACTACAATACAATTTTTAAGGTGTGAATAGATGATTTGATGTCGAACTCCAAACAAAATCTTTCAATCAAAGCTCCAGAAGCAAGAAACCTGTCGATGATGTTGTAAGCCTCAGGGTACTAGAAGATGTTTCTAATTAAACTTCCTGGATGATGACCAGATGTCAACAGGAAGCAAATTTATCACGAAACAGGAGTAATGATTTCGGAGAAAAAATGTGACTTGATATAGAAATGTTCAGGGATGACTGTAATGAAAATGAAGGTTTATGTGTATTGCAAAAAGATGAGGATTTACTAGATGACTTCTCTTGAACATGTCGACGACACTGAGATAAGTTTGCAGCATTGACCCAAAAGCGAAGTGATGATATGATTAACCATAGGTATGATGAATCTTCAAGAAGATTACCCAACCCAAAATTCACGGTGATGGAGTGAAAGTGTCATGTTCAAGAGCAACCCTCTACCATAAAGTGTTATGTTGTTTTTCCCAAATTTTCCCCAGTCATTGCTGACTAGTACCTCTTTATTATTTAACAAGCTTGAGGAGGGTAACATATGCTTGATCTATAATTCGACCCTTCGGGTGAATCCATTGCTATTTAATAATTTAATAAGTTTAGCGATAAATGAAACTCGATCTTTCCATGATCGACAAGTCCGTCATTATTTTATGTTTTAATTAATCTAACGATATTGAAAACCCAGTCTTTTTTCATGTTTAGAGAGTTTTAAAAAGAGGACAAAAAGAAAAATACATGAGTCCTTTTTCGTAAATTTTTCGCTCAAGTCCGAAAAAAGTGTAAAACGATACCTGAGAAAACCTCTTAGCCATGTTCGACTAAGGTTTTCCTTTTTCATAAATAATCTATCTCAATCTAGAAAAGGGTTAAACTTATACTGAATAGATTTCATTTCATTTTCTTTTATGAGCTCGAAAAGCCAAGTGCTCGGCAATATTTTCATATTATCAGAGTCTAAAAAGAGCTAAAAGAAGACTCCAAGTGGTTCCTTTTTCGCGGTTATCGAAGCTTGAAAAAGAGATAAAAGTGTGTCTCAACTCCTTTTTCATTTTTATCAAAGCTTGAAAAATAAGGATAAAAGTATTCTTTTTGGTCGAATCATTCTTGAATAAGTGTGCACACTAAATTCATTGTATCAGTTGTAAAACCTGTTCAGAAAACCATCAAACGGATTAAAAATACTTGTTTCATAGAAAAAACGAATAAAAACCATAGTCACAACATTAAATATGATTTAAAATAATCAAATTGACTAATTAAAAGAGTTTTTACCATTCATTTTTAACATTCCAAAGTTACCATTTTAAAATTACGAGCTCTGAACCAGTTTTTCCCCCGAACTTCAACAGTCGATTGCGACAGTTTTAGTGGATGATTTATTTTTCCATTTGATCCAAGTTGGAGCTATGAACCTTCTCTTTCTTTTAGTACAATTTTCATTGCATTTCATGGTCAATTTTTAGGGTTTTGAGCCCCTTAGGGTAAATATATCATGCTCTGAGGGAAACACACCCTTGAATGTCAAAAGGTGCATTGCAATGCACTGAAATTGAAGGTCATATGCATTACAATGCTCTGTCCCTTCACCTGGTGTGCGTTAGGCACAATTCTCATTTTTGTTTCTTACTATGTGCCCAAAATTTCCCAAATTTTTTGCATGAAATGGATCCTAATGAAGCTTATGATTGCGTTTCAGGTATTCATCGGGCCAAAATGACGATTACATGGTGAGAAAGATAACATGAAGAGAAATATATGATTTCCCTAAACGATCTAGGTACTGTAAGAGCCCTTAGATATTGTGGGTTTGTTAAATACTTCAGATTGTCAGGGATGAGGCAACAAATGGAACTATTGGAGTTCCTGGTTCGTTCATGGGATCTCGTATTGCAGGCTTTTCACATTGGGGACAAATTTCTCCCAATATTGGTGGAGGGCATTTATTTTCTCACTAGATCATCGAGGAAAGGTTCTCCCATTTCTCTTACAGGATCTACTCTTGGAAGAGAGACAATGAGAGATTACATACTGCAGCACTGCTATCCAGGGACTGAACCAAGTAAAAATGGGAAAATAAATATCTGTGATGTGTGATTTTCCTTTGAGGACCATCCTTTTTACTATCGCAAAGCTTGTCAATTCCGCTACACTACATGTGGCACACAGATCATACATACAGTATGCACTTGAGTGTTTAGAACCAACAGTATTTAACTGGGTTGAAGTTTTACTCTTTCAGATGAAAGAACAGCTGACTAAAGAAAAGGGTGGAAGGAAGAAGCATTTCAACTATGGCTCGATCTTAATTTCCTTCGCCTTAGAGTGGATTCCATTGATGCAGCCACAGCATGTTACACTGGGCATATCTGGCCCTAGAGATCCACGGATGCAGAGATGGGTTGAATTGATGGCTAGACATGTTAGTCAATCGACCATCGTATTCTCTACTACATTATTCGTTTGTTTCAGAGGAAATATGGTCACCATAGATCAGTTTGCATATGCAGGCGTAGATTTTTTAGGAGATCCAGACTTGATTCTACCAGGCGGCGCTCAATGGGGTGCAATAGGTAAGAATTTTTTACCATGTTTTTTTTTTTTTTTTTCTAAGGTTTCTACATTTTTTTGTATTTTGATGTTTCCCAAGACTAAACTTAAGTTTTGATGTATACAAATATAGGTCGAGTTCGATCAGTGGGTCAGCCAAAGCAGGGAGCAGATGATCCAATAGAGAGGTTTGTCGGGAGAGAAGTCCTTTGGGATTTAGATATGACCGAGACTCCTGCTGAGCTGCAGAAGCACGTGGAGGGATTAACTCTTGGGATTCTAGATTGCCGGATCGAAGAGTTACCTATGAGACTGCAGCGCCACACTATTGGCGTTCCTAACTGTTGGATGCGGTTATTGCATAGGATAGCTAGATCAGTAGCTTGTTGTCATGAGCATCACTAGTTTACTTTGACATTTTCATACATTTTGAGGTCAGATGACCAAAGTGTCTTGGGAACAATTTTTTTTTTAAACCTATAACTAGATATCTATTTGTTTTCAGTGTTTTCTTATGTTTATTGCGCAATCTTATTCAATTATGTGATGTGAATTGAAAATATGTCTTTACATGTGCTGTAAATGTCTATTTAAAACATAATTCACTAAGGAATCAGTTAATGTGTTAAAATTTTTGTAAATGTGTTGATATTGAATGTAATCAAAATGTCTTTCCAAAATTAGAACTCTTAGGAACATACGATGCAGTGTTGGATTTCGGATAGTATAAACGATAGTAAGTTGTAGTACAACAAGTTGTGAGTCTAACCTAATGATGATGCGGTTAATACCAAATGAAATGGAATCAGAGAGAACTTCAATCAACGTGCTATACTCAGTGATATTTTTTGTAGATCAATCGATACAAATCCCTTGAAAACTCACTAACTCACCGCCTAGAGTGAAAATAGCCCATGCTGCAGAGGATAGATTATGCGTACTATGACTAACACCATCAACATACCTAATGAAAGGTTCCAAAGATTCAAAAAATTGTGATAAAATGTAAAGTGGATTACTAACTTCAAGAAAACTCTAGAAAAACAAACTAAGGCAGTAAATTCAAATCAAAATCATATATACAATATAATACAAATGTTTACTATGCTCAAATAAGCATATTAAAGTTTAAGATACAACCCATTTCGAGGTTGGGCCAATGGAATTCCATCATAATCTACTAAATCGTAGGTGCCCTTAGCCAAAACTCTTTTGAAAATGTAGGGGACATGCCATAATGGCTCAAATTTTCATGTACCTATCAAATCAACTTCCTGATCATAAAGTAAGACCAGGTCGCCCTCAGAGAAGATGCAAGGTTGGACATGTTGGTCGTATTGCGCCTTAATTCGTCTCTTATGCGCGTCATTGGCCAGTGTGGCTTCACAAAGCATTTCATCTAGAGGGATGAGGTTAAAAAGACGCGCTTCTTCAGAAGAGGTGTCAGGTAACAAGTCAATAGCGAGTTTTAACGACGGTATTTCACATTGGATAGGTAAGATAGCTTCCAGACCATACACCAATTGAAAGGGGGTAAATCCGGTCGCATTTCTCACTGGGGTTCGATATGCCCACAAAGCCGAGTATAGGATTAAATGCCAATTTCATTTATGAACTCCTATCATTTGTTGAAGCATTCGCTTAAGAATCTTGTTAATAGCTTCAACTTGTCCATTGGATTGTGGATAATAAGGAGTAGAACTATCATGCGACAGTCCTAATTTGGCAGTCAACTCATTCATCATGTGATTGTGAAAATTATTACCATGATCTGTGACTATATCTTGTGGAACACTAAACCGTGAGATGACATGAATGAAAAATAATAATTTAGTTGTTTCCCCTGTGTTATTGAAAGTAGGCATCGCTTTGTCCCACTTGGTAAAGTATTCCACTGTGACAATAATATAACCATGCCCCCCGAACGAATGAGGGTTGCAGGTCATGAATTCAATGCCCCATTTTGAAAATGGTCCCACAATGATAACAGGATGCATCGATGCTGGTGGTTTTTGGATTTTATGATGACAACTTCTAACCGTGAGGATGCATACACGAAATATGGTAGACCAAAAGTAACTAGCATGGAGAATCTTCTACGCGGTAGTGTATCCAAACAAGTGTCCACCACAAGCCCCAGCATGAAAATCATTTAGAACTTTCTCGGTCTTCTCATGAGTGAGGCACCTCCTTAAAATCGTATCGACGCCACAACGATAAAGTGTATCACCGACGATCAGATAATCTTTGGCTTGGTATTGAATATGTCACTGTTGAGAGCGAGAGGTATCGGGCCGGAAAGTCTGGGTTTGGAGATAAATGATAAAATACCCATACCAAGGATCAGATGATCTGACCAGAAACAGAGACTCGTCATGAATTGATGGTTCTGATGTAGTTTTAGTACTATTAGAGGGAAGGTCGCAGAGAAGCTCAGCCAAAATTAAAGACTTCTTTGACTTGGATTTGATGAATTCCAAATCAAATTCCTATAAAATGACGATCCATTTTGAATATTTTCCCCCCAGCAATTGATGTGACAGTATGTATTTCATGGTGTTGCAATCTGAAATGACAATGGTCTTTCGGAACAGGATATAATGGCGAAATCTTTGGACAGCTTGCACAGCCGCCAAGGCAAGATTTTCGATGTATGAATACTTCACTTCCATATCATTGAGATTATGACCAAATAATATATTGGATGTTCTATCCCATCTTCTTCTTGGACCAATACCATAGCAATGGTCGTATCTACCACGACGATATATAATAAATAATCACTCTGATAATTAGGGGGATACATTAATGACATCCGAACCAGTGTATCCTTGACAACATCAAAAGAATCTTGTGCAACCTTATCCAAATGGAAGGGAATCCCATTTTTGAAGAGATGAGTAAATCCTTTATCCATTTCGGCGTAGTTGGGTATTAACCTCCTTAGGAAGTTAGCCTTTCCTTGAAGTTTTTGAAACCGAAGTAAATTTGATGGCGCAGGCAAATCAAGAATGGCATGGACCTTCAATGAGTCGATTCGAATTCCTTCTTTTGAGACGAACAATCCAAGAAAACGACCAGAACCAACACAAAACACAAATTTGTGTGGATTGAGGCATATTTTGTAGTGTCGGTAGCGTAGAAAGATAGCTCTCAAATGCATCGGGTGATCAGTCTGATTTCGTGAATGTGCAGGTAAATCGTCTAGATAAGGTTAAACAATGTGCTTGATGTCATTGAAAGAATAATCCATAGCTCTCTGAAATGTTACCCCAGCGTTATTTAAACCAAATGGGAGTTTACGATAAGAGAATGTGCCCCAAAGACAGATGAATGTTGTCTTATATTGATCCTCTGGGCAGATATTGATTTGATTGTAACCGGAGAATCCATCCATGAATGAACAGATTTCACACCTAGCACAATCATCAATAATCTGGTCGATAAAGGGAGTAGGATAGTTGTCTTTTGGACAAGCAAGATTGACATCCTGATAATCGACATACACTCTGATTGTCCCTTATTTCTTAATTTTGGAAACCCAATCAGTAAGCGGAACAGGGTAAATGAAACCAGCACTCAAAAGTTTTTCAATTTCTGCTTTAATGGCAACAGCCTTCTTCGGATGAACAAGACGAAGGCGTTGACATACCAATCTGACATCAGGGTACATTTTAATTGTGTGTTCAACAATACTAGTATTTATACCTGGCATTTCCTCATAACTAAAACAAGTAAATATATCTCGGAATTCACGAAAGAGAGAGTGATAAGTTTCGATTTCTGATGGAGAACAAGACACGCTGACATGAGTTTTTTCTACAATGTCAGGTTTGGTCAAAATATCGATAGAAATGGTTTCTTCAATATTTGATAAATTTCGCTCGGATTCGATAACATTAATCGGAAAAGAATTCGAAAATAAAGTTTTGATCGATGGGTGATATAATTCAATAAGATTATCTTCTTCGTAATCTTGAATATGGGAATGATGATGATGATCTTCCCATGGTTATCCTTCTGGAATCATGGATTCCAGAATGCACTCATCAGTCAAGAAAGTGGATGAAAAAGGATCAAATGGAGTACCAAAATCTAATGAACGATCTACCCAAACGATCGGCGACGATGATTTCAGATTCGCTGCCCAAGCCATGTAGATTGATTGCTATGCCAATTCAATTGGGATGGGTGGCAAGAATTCATCCAGCATAACAAATTCAGAATCATTGGTAATCTTCCTTAAGCCAGATGGAGTGGAAGATATCATGCAGCAGGTCTCTATTCTTGCAAAAAAAAATTACGTCACAAGTGGCGGTAATGCAAAGGTGCCCATTAGGGAAGAGTCCTACACCAATGTTTTGAAGTGATGGCTAGGGTGTGTGAACTAACAAAATGCTTCCAGATACCTAGGAACTAGAGGCAAAGAGGGAGAGTTGATTGATGACTGTAATAACACCTTTATGAGGAAAGGTGATCATTCTAAAATAGGTAGAGGCAATTGCAGTCATAGCATAAACCCATGGCCTTTCAAGTAAAATTTTGTATTAAAGGGTTTCATCAACGACCTCAACTTCAATAATTACAATTTTTCCCCCTAGTTCAACATGCAGGTTACTGATGATACCGCAAGGCTTATATGTACAACAGTCAAAAGCTTTCAACGTCATAGGCGATTGAGAGAGGCGCGACGAGCCAAGTGACTTCCAGCAGTTTAGATACATAATGCAAGTAGATGCTCCCTCATTAATAATATTACGATGAACGAGGTGATTGAGAACATTTACTTGGATGGAGAATTCAAATTCTACTAGTAATTGTGGCACATAGCCCGTATGATTAAAGACTACAAGATTGGAATTTGTCAGGTCGATTCCACCAATTGCCGACAACAAAGCCTGCTTCTGAGAGGGACAATTTTGAAGTACCTCAAGCGTCGACATAGCTAAATGGGATTGAGCCAAATATTCAACTATATTATAATTTTGAGCAGCTCGGACTCGAGGATTGAATGTCGACTTATGAATGACTCCCTTCGGTGGCTTTATTGTTAATTCAGTAATAGCAGTCGGCGGAATAGATTCCATAGACGGATTCATGGTCGAGGTAGTAGGATGATCAGTAGCCTGAAAACCGTAATATTTATTTCGCGTTGACACCAAAACATCAGTTTTTGGCTTTTTGACAGATAGAATAAGCACTTGGGAATAAGAAGTTGGATCTGTAGCAACCATGTTTGTGTCTGGATTCAGAAATGGATCTGTCAACACAGCAGATGCAGTCGAGGTCTTAAGAAATTTTGAGACTTCAGCGCGATGAGGATATTCGCGAACAAAGTGCTCCTCATTACATATTATGCAAGGGTAACAAGGTTTCTGATTGTTTCCAGTCTGTTGATCAGATGATCATTCCTATGGGGTTGAGTTTTTCTTTTTCTTCGCTTTCCCCTTTTTCTTGCTTTCGGGTTGCTTGTCACTTTTGCCTTTGTCAGATGACACGGCATGAATTTTGGAAGAAGGTGTAGGATTAGATGCAGTAGAGTGTTGTGTATTTGTAGTACCAATCATACCATCGTTGGCATGAGAGTCCTTAGATGGAGGAGGAACAGTAAAATTAGATCGCGACATGTTGGGAATTTTCTCATAGAGTGTGCCAGACTGAGTATAAATCAAATCTAAGTATTGGGCACAAGCAATGACCTGCTTTTCAGTGACGACGCCACATTTAGCCACATCCTCGGTAATAGATGGCAGCAAGGACTTAATAAACCACTCAACAAGGAGCTGATCAGGAACAAATGTTTTGACCATTCTACGACGACAATGCCACTCATGAATATGATCATAAATGTGAGTAGCATTATTCTGTTTAAAATTGGTTAGCAGTTCCATTCTAGTTTCATATCGTATGGGTAACTGGAAGTGGGGAAAAAATTTAGTAGCTAAGGCAGTGAAATTATCAAATGAAGCTCGTGGTAACTCAATGTACCACTTTGTGGTCGGACCAGTGAGCGTACACTAGAAAAGACGTAGTCGAACGGAGTCATCATTTAAGGAGTTGGATGAGCACCATAAATGATAATTCATAACATGCATTGACAAGTCTTCTCTAGGGTTTCCATTGAAATTAGGAATATATGAGGGTAATTTATGTGGTATCACCAGCCACCAAGAAGAATAGCTAATGGGGTCATTAGTAAGCCGATTTAAATCAGGTAATTCTAAAGTTGCAACAAAGGGCAACTGTCGATTTAAGTCAGGTTGAGCATAACCAGGATATGATGGAATTGCTTGGGAAATAGTCCTTTGAGCACCAGCATAATGAATTTGTTGTTGGTAACCTAGATAGGGGTTGTTTTGATGATCAAACACTAGTTATTTTTGTTGATCAAAACCTGGGTAAGCTACTTGTTATTGGAATGATTGTTGTGGAATTTGTGGTTGTGGCTACCAAGGTGACTGCCCACCAATATTATAGCCCAAACTAGAATAGCTTGGACCCGGATTCAAATAGGTAATACCTAGTTGTGCTTGTGACATCCCATAATAGGGTAATCCAGCTTGTGAATGAAAAATTCTGGATACAGGTTGTTGTTGTAAACCAACTGAAGGAGTTGGAGTCTGAGGGCCCAAAACTTAAGGGTATTGGGTTGAAGGACCTGCCTGAGATGGTTTTGGTACAGAAATCTGAGCGTGTAATAGGGGTAATGAAGTACTAACAAGTGGAGTAGACGTGGGTGCAACAGGTTGAACCGGTTGATATGAATGCACAATTGTTTGTAGTTGAACATGCAGGATAGGCTGCCAATGATAAACAACTATTCCAACATTAGAGTGACCAAAAAATGAAGGATTATTGTCAAAATGGGTGACCATATCCCCCCAGCATGAGGAGTATGATAAGATGGACTATATTGTTCTCCAAATGGTGGGAATTCAGTTGAGATTGTACTAGATGGAATGTACCCAGACGGACCAGCTTGATATTGCACTGAAGATTTATATAAAGGATCAAGTCATCCAGTACTCATTAGAGATGTACCATATAGAATACCATATGATGACATGGGAAAAGTCTATGTGTTTGAGGATGCACCAGAGAAGGTTCCAGATAATGATTGGTAACCCGGTGGGATGGAAGGACCGCCATATAGATGTGACTCTAGTGATGTGGTAAACATCGACGGGGTAGCAATAGTAGACTTTGTCGCAACTGTAACAGATGTTACAGCCGGAGATGTTGACTCAGCCATGGTCATACGACCCAATGTATACCCTACAAGATCTACGAGGACTCGAAGTGAACAAGTTCAAAAGAAGCAGTGTAAGTTAATTGAGGAAAAGACTTGCAAAGATAAAGCTCCTCCCCAAAATGAGCTGGATTTGAGGGTGTTTCGTCTTGTGGTATTTCCTCAATCGAAATCAAACTAGGTGGAAGGATTTAGTCGTCAGGCCCGAGATATATTTCAGGTGGTTGACTGTGCGATATGGGAGACTCAATGGCTACGATCGACTATGAAGCGACTGATATAGGAACAACTTTCGGTTTTTTGACTTTGATATCTATATGTTCTAGTAAAATAAAGATGGGGTCTAGATCAACTTCTAGTTGAACAACGTCGGGTTTGGGAGGTATGGTCTCACTTATTGGATGGATCATGACCACAGGTAGCTGCGACAACTCCGTTTCGACGATAGTGGGTGAACCAAGATGTGTAGAAATGACTTGAGACAACTCTGGTATATGTGATTAAGATGACACACCATACGTACTGATGGTACTGGTTTCGGTAGAACGATGTCGCCTTCGCCGACCAGAAATGGCTTTCGATGGTAAAGGTGGTTTAAGTGTTATTCTACGCGAACGATGGGGAAAGGGATGTTCTTCTTCCACGATAACTGATTGATTTTATTAAAAAAACATATAAAAAAATAAAAGGTTAATTCTAGCCAAAATGTTTACCAAGTAATTGTGAACTGCAAAATACCTCCTGGCGAACCAAGAAGTACGGGCAGGAAATCTCTTCGAATGCTATGTTCGGTGTATCAAAAGTTACAAGGCGGCCGACTCGGTTACCTCTGGATGGTAAGCAACCTAAATTTGTCCTCCAAAATATACCCGAAGGTACGTGGAGGCCCAAGTCCATATTAGCGATGTCTAATTCGAAACTGCATAGTAAGAGAACCCCCTTATACTTTTCGTACTAGAACACCGCCCTATATACCCGAAGGTACGTGGACGAGCTCTGATATACTTACATACGTGGAGTGAGGTATCACACTCGGAATGTATCGTAGACAAGTTAGTGACAGCTACTACGTTTAACGATGTCGTAACACGTCTCTAGCCTAGACCTTCTAAATGTTATTGTTAATGTTACAATGCTTTCTTAGGTTGATTGAGGTAAATTTTATGTTGATCTTGTTTAAAAGTTTGTCTTTGAGGTTCATCGCGTGATGTAATGGAAATTCCTAAAAATTCAAACTAAATGATCAACAAACTTTTCAATTTAGCTTTTTCAATGAAAATCCTAGCTACTAAGGGGAAAGAGCAATCAGTTTTTTAGCATACAACAAAGAGCACAAACTAAATGCAGATTTCCTTAACTTGTTCCTATACAACATACACAATTCTCTAGATGCACATGCATTTTTTTCTTTTCATTTCCCTTTAATGTGAATGAAAGAAAGGAAACTAAATGCACAAATCAATCAAACAAGTGTTTTCTTTTGAGAAACGAGGTATGAAACAACAATTTCTCTTAGGAAAATGAAGAATGGACCTCCAATTTTCCTACAGGAAATGAGGAATGAAACAACAATTTCCTTTTTGAAAACGGAATTGATCTAATGCAAAAATTAACTACTTTGAATTTTATTTTCCAGTGATAAAGAAAATAGCTAATTAAACATTGAACAAATTACTTTTCAAAGGAGGAAGAACAGGAAATTTTATTGGTCTCTAAGAGCAATCAGACATCTCATAATACGGCAAAAAAGTGGGTGAAACTGAAAGTAATGACAAATTTTGATGGAATTTGGCTGGCTGAGGGGGCAACGCAGTCTCTAAGGGGAGACAGTGCATTGCAGAGCACCCCTGAATGGAACACAGTGCACTGTACCCTGGCCAACAATGCGTTGGGCGCAGCTAAGTTTATGAAACAAGCAACTAAACACACTTCTAATGCAATTTGTTCATTCAAATGACTAATAACATAAAGTAGATGCTATTGATGAAGATCAACAGAGGTAGAAACACCAGAAATGATGGGATACTCCCCAGTGGATTCGCCAATTTGTTATACGGAATTTTAATCTATAGATAAACTAAATTCCCTGAGTGTGGTGTTCCTTCACTCAGAACAACAGAAGAAAGACAACTACTATTTTCTCTAAAACAAATAGATACACAGAATGAGAAAGAGCCTACTTCTAATCCTTTTCGCTCTCCTTCTCCTTCTATCAATGTTGTCGTCGCTCTCAATCCAACTCAAGTCGTTAGATCGATTCCTACAATCAAAAATAGAGAACAACAAACAACATACAATATACAAGTATCTACTTATCTTAATCAAATCAAATCGATTAGATATGAGAATACACACTTCATCAAGAATACACTTCACAAGATATAAACATATGTATTGAGAAAATGAACAGATATCTTTATTAATAGAGGAGGAGGAGAAGATTACAACCAATGGATCGATTTATCGTCAATGTGCTCCAACTTCATTCCAGCCTCATCACATCCAACAACATATTAGTACTTCCAATATCTTATCAAATGAGAATCCAACAGCATAACTTTGCACAAAATTCTACCTCCCTAGCACTTCGATGAGTGCTCAAATTATAGGGAAATTGATGGTATTTTCTCATTTAATAGCTTTCTAATAATAGGCAAGACATGTTTCCAAGTTCAGAGGTGGTGGATGGACACTTGGATTCGAAGTATGACACTTATGGACTCTTCTAGAAGGCACTAGCCATGTGGAGATTCTCGGAACAATGATGATTTCGGTCCCAGGTGACCAACGTACCCTTGAGTGTTGAGATTCAACAAGATGATGATCCTAGTGAAAATTAAGCACCTACACTAGGTTGGGCCCGCTGGCTATTTTTAGGTGTATGTCTATTTTTAGAATGGTGATCAAATTCTATTTATAACAGGAGTCTATTTATAGATGGTTAAGCAAATTCTATTTATAGATGAGGTTCTATTTTTAGATGCATGGGCGAAGTGTATTTATAGATCGCATGTCTAAAAATAGAATGCATGTTGATTGTTATTATCTCTTAATAATAATTAGACAATAAATAATACTTTATTCTCTTGAAGCACTTGATTTCAGTTAACTGAAGTGGAAAACCAGTTAGCTAAAGGAATTTCGAGTTCTAAGGTTGGTTGGTGGGACATGCAAGTGGACTTATTTGTAACTGAGTGATTCGAAGTTGTAACAGAGTTGGATGTGTAGTTATGTGAGTTATAAAGTAGTTTAACTCAGTTAAGTGAGTTAAACTCAGTTGTGCTAGTTGTAACTAGTTGTGACTAAAGATACACTAGTGAGAGATCAGTGAATTAAATATTAAATTAATTCACATGGAGTGATCTCACATGCAATTGAAGATTTACTACCGTTAACTACATGCATGTCAGATCCAGTGGAGACCCAGTTAAGAGATAGGTGAAAGGGACAGTTTGACCATCAGTTGTAACATTATTAGGTGCACTCTTGCAACCACACACACATTGGAGATGCAAATGAGGATTGCGTAGTCAAGGCAAGGCAGGATCTCATCCATTCATGCATTTTGATCAACAGGGATTGCGCAGTGGAGGCAGGCTGTCAGGAGGCTGTAAATTGACGCATGTATTTGCCATTTTTTGTATGACAGTGTGAGACAATTGTATATTGTACTGAGAGCTCTTGGATTAGATTTTTGTATGAGATTGTTTCATGATCCATGATATATACATAATATATTATAGTGGTGTTTTTATATTTATGTTTTCCCGATAGAAACATCTGTGTTATGTGTGATTGATATTTCTTCATGTGTTTGCAATTGGCGATTAAATTTCCGCAAATATTTTAGTATAAGGATTTTGTATTTAACAGTGGCATATAATTATTAGATCAAGAGAATCCAAAAAATACATAATTGTATTAAAATTTCTACATTGAGTTTCGGGAAGTGCACTGCAGTGCACCCTTGCATGGAGGTATTGGCACTGCAACGCAGTTAGTCCCTTGCAGAGGAGCGTTGGTGAGTCAGTGGGTCATATAATATATACTTTAAACCTTGGAAGTCTCACAATTGAAGCCATGAATGGAATGCCTTCAATTAGGGCATGTAGCAACTGAAATATAAGGGGATGATAGACCATATTCATTGGTCCTGGGGGATGATGCCCAAATTGACCTATAACACTACGCCCATCCACTATCCCTCTGAGACTCATTTGAAACCATATTGGGCTTCGCCGCACCCACATGCAATTTATTTGATATGTGATCCTCAAGAGAAACGCCCCTGAAAGAGAGGATGCACGAATCCACCAAATGACCGACCTCGTGACCATGTCGACACCGAAAAAGTAAACCCTTGTAGTATAGATCATGTATATGATGCACACCCTTCCCTATTTCCATAGTAGCATGAATACGTTTACGAAGATCCAAACATACCAAAAACCAAGCAATCGACTTATCTCGGGTTGTCAGAAAGGAGTAATCAACATCAAAAAATCATCCCAAATAATTTCCCAGATTAGTGAAACTCTAAGAAATCCACATATTTGACAAAAGACCTAGAAATAAAACCCACATAGGGACCTCGTCTGAATTCTCTTTTCGTGCATCAAACAAGGGAGTCCAAAACTAAAAAATCGTTAGGGTGGAGTCAATGGACAAAACCTCCTTGGTCACCCTGGATGCATCTGCCTTTGATTCAAAAGATAGTTGAATCCATCCCATTGCCAACATAAAAATCTCCAGAACCACTGACACAACATGCTTAATAACCCCGTGACACCATTCATCAATAATAGCCAGGAAAAATTTCTTACCTCGAGCACGCCCCACCAAAGAGAACTCAGCTAGCTCCACTATATCAACCATCTCCACCTCGTCACCCATGCACATACTGAAGGCACCGAATAAATATCTCCCTTCACAGGCCACACCTTCTTCTTGAAATAATTTGGAGCGCACACAACTACATCCGCATGAGGGCAAGCTCCAACAATGTTGAAACCATTAACATTTGTCCCAGGGATAAAGGGAGGGATCAAAACAGGTGCAAATTGATTTACCAAAGTCTAAGGCAGAACTCCCCCTATAGGATCACCATCCATAGCAACAATAGGTGCATACGCCACCTGTAGACCCCCGGCTTCTTGATGCAGATAGAAAGTAGAGGAGCCCCCACTAGACCTTGAAAGAGTAAAAAGGCCTCTATAGAGACCCCCCGACAAGGATGCAAATCCAAAAAGCCCTCGTTGGATAAATCCTGAGAAAACCCACCCGAAACTGCATCATGAGGAAATAACCCCTAGCAAGAGTAACTGACACATGTGAATGGAGGACCACAAGGAGGGCACGAGGATACCACTTGTACCCCACACAAAACCGGAAAATACGGACACCAAGTTAACCTAAAGTCCATGCTTGGACTCGAAACCAAAAATCCTGGGAAAGGTGGAGGAAAAACAGCAAAGACCCCAACGTTGTTTGCGGAAAAAATGGACCCTTGCATGGGTCTCACAGTGAAATCAACCTCCCCCGGATATTCTATAGATTCCAAAGCAAACCTGACAACACCACGACAAAATAAGATTCGATATTGACCCAAAAAACTCACTGGACAAGAGAAAATAATCACATCGAGAAACCCCTGATACAAGTAGGAACAAACCCAAAAAATACCCAAGAAAAATATCAGTCAAAAACTACAGATCACAAACCCCAACTCCCAACAAGGTAGATACAAATGGCTCCCCATAAAACAACACGTAAATATTTCCCCCATGGCTCAAAAAAGAGTCAGAAGCAAACGAAAAATGAGACACTTGAAATGACGAAACCGTGAGGAAAACCCAATGCATAAAAAACCCAGAAACTCCATATTCGACCCCAAACCTCCATCCCCTCCTATTTTCCCGACCCAATTACCTATTAAATTGATGATTAAAAACAAAAGCATTGCATATTAATTGGATATATCCTTGCAATTTTTTTTCTAAGATAAATAAATTAATGACCGTGGTCTACCTTATGTATAATGGATAATAATAAGACCAAGTGGAAAGAATAGGAACCAAGTGAAAAGCCAAAATTTTTCAAATCATAACTAACAAAAAAACACTATGACAATTCTAGCTAATTGCATCCCTAAAACAACTACTTAAATAATTGCTCTAAATTTCCATAACTTACTTAAATAATTGCTCTAAATTTCCATAACTTCTTCTTGATGTAAACCAATTTATTATAATATTCTTTTAATACAATACCTAATATAATAATAAATATAGTTGCACATAAATGAAAACATGTAATATCACATGTTTGTCCCTCCTATATTTCATGATTACACCACTAATTACTTACATAAATCTAATTTAACCTCTCTTCTCCTTAACTACTACTTCTTCGAACTTACAATTTTATTTGATTAAGGTTATATTCTCTTCAATCAAACTCTTCCCAAACATGTTCTAGTAATTATCCACAATTTAAACGCCTTAAAACAATTCCAATAATAGTTTTGTAAGTAATTTTAATATATGCTATCATAACATGAATGCCCATTCCAATTCTTGAATTTTTAAGGTCCAATAAAATACTCTAAGTTATATTACCTCTCTTACTATCATTATTATTCTTTTGTAATACGCATCACCTTACTAAGAGATACTAAAAAAAAATGCTTCATTCCTCTCTTCTTAATCACTGAGAAGTCAAACCTCTACCCTTACCCAAGGAAAAACCAACCTTTCTTCCTCCTTGGAATTACACAAAGCGAAACCTCTTACCTATCAAAAAGTGAAACCTATGCACATGCAGCAACCTTTTCTCATGTAACAAATCATTTCTTCACAACCTTGAATTAACATAAGTGTGTTATTTAAAAAAAAAAAATTTATATTATTATTAACACCAAATTACTTAATTGTGTAGATCATAGATTTTTGAGAAAGATTCTATCATGCACACATTAATTATGTTGTGGTTCTCTAGGTTGTGCAAACTCTTAAGAAGAAGTGCGAAAAACAATGGTACATGCATTCATGCCCAATTGATGGAGTCACATCATCATTGCACATAAGTAATAATGTGAAAGGATATCTCATTATGAAAATGTGTTAAAATATTTATTAAACTAGTAACTAGTGGTAAAAAACAATCATAGAAACGATAGTACATGTATCCATTCCAACAAATGGACCCACTATGTAAACCCATGAAGTAACACTATCATTGCACTCAAGTATTAACGTGTTTAAAAATTCCTTATAAAATATGTTATTGTAATAATTTATATAAAATTAAATTTAAAAAATGAAGTTATTACTAAAAAAAATTGTAATAATTTATATAAAATTAAATTAAAAAATGAAGTTATTATATATATATATATATATATATATTTTATTTTTTAAATAATGTGTAAAGCGAAAAATTACAATGTAAAAAAAATTATAAAATTTAATATTAATATTGATAATAAAAATTATTATTTTTTTTTTTATCGAATTTGGTTTGTCCTTCATTGAAAGTCCAGTTATGTTTAGATATCTGATGTATAAGAAGCAGCTTGAAAACATGGAATCAAAAAGGCTCCCTAAAATTGTTTCTAACTATAGTCAAAACCATCACCTTCACCTCAAGTGCGAGTGTCATAAGGATGTCCAGTCCTGGCTTAACCATTGGGGAAATAAGGAGGTGCTCAGTATGGAAAGAAAAGATAATATCAAAAATAATATTACCTCCAACTTTAAAGACAAGTTGTGGGAGGATCAGGAGCTGGAGGGTAAAAGGAAGCTTAGATACTATAAGGAAGTTATCAACTCCACCCTGGATAATCAGAATTATCTCTTTGTGTTGTCTAGCAATAAGAAAAAAATGAACATTGCTAAGATAAGAACTAATTCCCATGAGCTTCGGAGTGAGACCGAGCGGTGGTCTATTCCCAAGACCCCTTGGAACGATAGAACCTGTCAAATTTGTGATTCTAATCAGGTGGAAGATGAAAAGCACTTCCTTTTACACTGTCCGACTCTTACTCACATTCACTCTCAATTCCCTACCATCTGTCACACTTCCAATGTTCTCGACCTATTAAGCCAACTCACCTATAGCGATCTTGGAGCACTTATCTCCCTTCTCTTTGACCATAAAACCAAGATTTTGAAGAATCAAACTTAGATTCTTTCTCCTCTCTTAAAGTTTGATAAACCGCATTGGTCTCAACGGATGATAACCACCATCATCATCATCAATAATATAATTTTAATGAAATTACATCTTTTTTAAATTAAAATATATTTTTAAATATATATATATCCTAAAAAAACTTCTAAAATATTGGCATTATAAATTTACCCACTTAAATTCACATTTTTAATATAAAAAAAATTTTACATAAATGATCAAATAACCATACGTCGATTATAGTATGAACAAATATGTCACCATTCTCCGTAAAATATTGATGTTGGAAAGGACTAAAGTCAACTACGTAAATAATAACAATACATCAATAGTGTGAACAAATATGTCACCATAATCCGTAAAATATTGATGTTGGAAAGGACTTAAGAAAATTACAAATCAACTACGTAAAGGTGTTCCATGCATAAGAAAAAGATATAGGGATTTAGGAATCCAAGAAATAGAACCATAAGGTGGCCCCCCTAAAGATCATAAGCATCATCATAATATCTCGAATGTACATTCAAGATAAGGAATTTCATGGACACAATTATGGGAAGAAGACATATGAGAGGACCACGTCGATACTTAGCACTTTTTACTTACAAGGGATTCATTCCATTGTTACGTTACATAATAATATTTGAACACGTGTAATGCTCAGTTTCAAAAATTAGACTCGAGGAAATGGATAATGTCTCTAAGTGCAAATTTTTTTCGAGATATGTTTGTTTTTTTAACCATGGGCGTTGTTTGTGTGGACCCACATCATCTCAAGTGTGGAAAACATGATGTTTCAGTATCTTATGGTTTCATTTGTGGGCCTAGCTCTTATGGTGGTTTTGTAACCTTATTTCTTGTACCATTGTTGCCTCCCCTTGTCATTTGCATAAATAACAGGGATTCTATATCTTTTTGTCTTTATTTTCTTGGCTTTAAATTATTAAGAATAATTAGTTTAGTTTCATTTTGAAATTTATTATTTTTAATTATGAATTTATTAAGTATTAGCACAGTCACAATCAGAATGTGATTGACATATGATGTTGTCTTTTTTTTAAATGCTATTTGTTATTGGATATTATTTGTCATTTTTTATTTGTTATTTTATTATGATGTTATTTCTTATTTAATAATTTATACAATAATTTTATAATTGTATTAATTAGATGTGAAAAAATAAATATGAATTTAGAGATGCAAAATATTTAATATTTGAAAATACATTTATTGAGGTAAAGAAGACTCCAAGAACATACCATTATCTTTCATTTATTACCGCAAGATAAAGTTTTCGGATTAAAAGAACGATTATAATTTACCAACTTTCAATAGGGGGATGTCTATGGTCGTAATGAGAAGAATCAAACAAAAGCATTGTAATCAACAACTACTTTGGTATAGATCTACATGAACCTTATACTTACATCAATATAAATCCATCTTAATTACGTCAAAGGCGTTTTTTAAAGGAGCGGTACTCTTTGAACTTTCATCGTCTATCCATAGCCATTGGAAGCTCGCCACATGTCATCTATCATTCCTCCACTTGCACATTAGTTATTCCATGCCAGTTGTCCATTGTGGTCGGCATACGCAGGTCAATTGGTGGAGCGTAGGCGTAACAATAGAAAGCATCGTCGATCGTTAGGTCAAAACACCGTGATAAGAAGGTTGAAGCTACTTATCACTACGGGTGATTGTTTGGAAGAGATCTGCGCGTTTTGGATTTTGAATATGTGAAAGCTTTTGTCGCTTGCATGTTTTTCTTCTTAACACCATCGACACAGGGTAAATTTGTAAGTTTTTATTCATAACACAAAATGCCATTGTTTTGGCTTTTTTCTTCCACAAAATTAATTTATTCTTTGTACAAATGGTTGAGGCAGCGGTGTTGGAAAATGATGCAGAGCAAAGTTAGCGATACAGAACGGGCAGAATTGAAAATAATGGAGTGGGTATGTATGCATGCTAAACGATGTGATCAAAATTTCATGTAATTTTTGTAGCGTTTAAACCCTTTTCTAGAAATCAGGGTAGTTTATATAAATCAGTTATTGTGCCAATAATAAATGCCTTGGCTTAAAAGGCAAACAGAGGGCATAGATGGCCAGTAAATATGTAGAAATGTTTTATAATCTTCCAGCTCAAGGTTAGGTAAGATATTTGCATCATGTTTTTCACTGACTGCTCCAATTCCTCATCTCCGCTTGGCCTCACTCAATTATTAAATGATGCGGCCCAACGAGCTTCACCAATTTATTTTCCCGAGTTTTTTTTTGAAATTTAATCTAATGCCCAACCTTCGTTGTTTCACATGATCTGCAATGCGCACCCGCCTTTAATTCCTTAAGTAATCATCGTGTCTCTCATTCCTGTTCAACACAATCGCCAAGCCCGAATCCCCTTTTTATGGGAGTTCTAACTACATCGGGATCCCACAGTGGGTTGGAACCCCACTCCCTCCCTGACCGTCGCCTTCGTGGCCATACTCTAGCCCATAACCACAACTCCTTTCTCTAGTTCACACAGAACTTACGCAACAGTTACCTTTCTTAAGGCTTATCCTCGCAACCCAACCTTGGTTACGTGCACCATAGGACCTTGGCGCAGACTGGGGGAATTCGAGTTGGACAGAGTTTGATGCATGAATATGGATTAACATGGTATGTTGCCTTAAGTTCTCCCTCTACGATATATACTATGGAATTAACATGATCTATTGCACTAATTTCTTCCTTAGGTAAGCAAAGGTGGACATGGCAGTGAAGCCTAGGGAAGATTCCAAGCTGTAGAGGGGCGGCATAGTCTACAATTCTTATATATCTCTTTTTATTGAAGTTTTCCGGATTCATAAATATTATATACATTTCTTATTTAAATACTTAAAAGGAAGAAACGTCTTCACACAGCAAACATGCAAAAGAGTGTGTTAGCCAAATTGCCTTGTAGGTGATATATTGCATTACACGTTGTAAGAAGAATTTTTCTGTCTTTAAAAGTTTTTAGCATATTAGTATTTACGCATTATACAGGGAGATCGATTTCATGAGTAGAAGATCAAAGCTTCATGGTTCCTTCAACACTCATCCAGGAATTGCGTATCACAACACTCATCCATTCCCTTTATGGTTTTTTTGATTTGACAAAAAAAAAAATTGAATAAGGTGACAAAAAGCTCATATTTATCAAGTATAAACAAAATAGATTTTTTTATATTACATATTTAACAAATAAGGATTCAGATGTCATGTGTAGATTAGAAGGTTGGATGAGTCACCAGAATATGTCAAATGGCTCCACTGCAATATTTTTCCCTTTGCTTCACTGCCTCGATGGATTCCAATGGTGAGATTAAGTGTTTTAAATGTGTTTGGGGGGGAAATTGAGCACACTCTGGGGAGAAAGTAATTTTGAGATACATTGCCATTTCTTTTTTCCATTGATAATGTAAAATGCATTGTAAATTTCACATGACGTGACATAGCTACAAATTATAATGCAGACACCTCTACAATTGAGGCAGTTGGAAATCAAAGGTTCTCTACTAGAGTTTTGAAAGTCCATAGGGCAACTGAAGTATCTAGAGAATATTTTTGTGACACGTTGGGGTATTACAGGAGGTATTACAGAAAGAGTGCCTCTGAAAACTTTGCTAGACAAATTTTGTAATCCGCAGTGCTTGCAACACTTAGAGTTATCTTATTTTTAAAAAATGGAGTCTCTGTCGGAGTCCTTTGGAAACTTAAAGAACCTTCAACGTCTTAACTTGGAAAATTGCTTCAAATTACGGGCGCTTCCAAATTCCTTTAGGAACTTAATACAACTTAGACATATATCTTTGTTTAACTGCACAAATTAAACAATGTCCAACGAGACTCTTGGAAATATCACCACACTTGAAGTTATAGATCTAACTTGGTGTGATGAGATTGAAGTATTTCCTTCTCAAGTGGAAAATCAACAATACTTATCACAATTAATTTTAGAGGGTACACACATACTAGAATTTCCGAGTGCCATTGCATAGTTAATAGCTCTGGAAATTCTGCAGAATCCTTTGCTGGAAATGTTGTCGGCTTGGCTTGGTTGCCTAAGGAGTTTGAAGGAATTGAAGATCTGTGGTCCTGCATTGAAACGCTTGTCCGCTTATATTGGAGAGTTGATTCATTTGGAAAAGTTGGATAGTAAGTGGACAAATGTTGCATGCTTGCCACAATGGATCATGGCGCTGAAAAATCTCGTAGAGTTACGGCTCGAATGTTCTCTATTAAGAGAACTACCATTCAACAGACTTTGAGAGGAAAGAGAAACTGGAAGAGACTTTACAGAGTACATGGTTAGCCTTGAAGACATATTCCTAGAGTCAACAGGGATATCAGAGGTAGCATTTAGGAAAGGTGTTTGTATGAACCTTCAACGTCTTCGCATCCAGTATTCTCCACGCCTAGTGGAGGTTGGAACAATGCCAAATTCACTCTTAGAACTATACTTGTGGGATTTTCCTTGGTTGGAGAAAATTGAAGGGCTTTGTGGTCTTGCAAATCTTAAAATACTAAAACTTAAGAAGTGTCCAAAGGTAGAGAAGCTTTTTGGTCTTGGAACCTTGAGATCTTTGGAGAGGTTGCATCTTGATAAATGTGGGGTGGCGGGGATATGTGACTTGTAGCAGCTGAAAAAAATTCGAGTGATAGAGATGTTAGACTGCCATGCATTGGAAGAACTTGCAGGGATCGAAAATTTGATGTTGCAATTGAGGGAAATTAATGATTCTGGTTGTGGCAGTTTGCGACGGGCTGAGGATCTCCACCAATGAGCCGAAGAATTTCACATTGATGACATCTGGTATGTTAGTGATGACACCTCACGAGTAGATTGACAATGTTTAAAACATATAAAGCATTTCTAATACGAAAAGTAAGATTTGATATGTAGTATATTTATATACTAGCATACCCCGAAGCAGGGGAAGAGAACACCGAAGAGGACGAGGTTAAATTTTGATTATCTATAAATGTATGGAATGGAAAATTAAGAATTCATTTAAAATAAGTGTTGCCCTGTGCCTTCCACTCAAATTAGAAATTATGCTTTAGAAAAAAATTCATAGAATATTATAACTTGCATTGATCAATGCTAAATTAATAGTGGTTAATAGAAAAGTTGAATCTATACTCTTGCTTTGGTAGGACCTAATAAATTGAGATGTCTACACATTTACAATTTTACTCCTACCTAAATAACGATGGGAAGTAGCCCCTCTTACATATTATTTCTCTCATTTTTTTATGCAAAGACTTACTTTATGGTGGGAATTAACTGAAGTAATAGCTGGAATAGTTATTAAAACTAATAACAATGTTTATTTGGAAAGATAAAATATATGTAGTCCACTACTAAGTAATATATTTATAACATTCAAATGTATTGCAGTTTGCCATGTTGAACTTTGAATTTCTTTTATTTTGTATTTTACATTTTGTTGTACTTTACGATTATAAGATACTTATAACACTCAATATCAATCTAATGGTTTGCACTTGTTTCATTTACATTTTAACTAACAAAATTTTCAAGCAAGAGAAGGAACACCAAAGAGGAAAAGGTTAAATTTTGATTTTATGTAAATGTATCGAATGCAAAATTAACAATTCACTTAAAACAAGTGTTGCAAGGAAGGAGGAAAAGGTCCATCACCAACAAAAAAAATGATTTGCGGGTTCTCATGGAATAATCAAATGTGATTAAAACATTTATTGGTCACATGCACATATATGTGTGGGTATATGTGTGTGTAACACACAAACTTGTATGAATGATTTTAGTTTCCAAAGTATTTCCATTGTGCTGACCAAAGTCCTGTCATAGTGTTGACCAACAAGAAGATACGTGTAAGGAAGTACATTCATTAATTTAATTTATACATTATTTTATTGATCTGCCAATGCTATATAATGCAATTTTTGACCCTTCATGTGGAGGTGCAAGTGTGAATGTTGTGAAGCTTCCCATGAAAATGTCACGATACATAATGATGATATATTTCCTTGTACACCAATAGTTGTTGGAATATTCTCTTTATATGTCACCGTTTTATTGTTCTTGAGAACTCCATTAGAAACTCTTCGACATTCCTTTCCCCCGCTTCGGGGGTATGCTAGTTTTAAATATATTCTTATTAATTTTGTTTTTATTAAGCTGTAGCAGGATCAAAAAAATCAAGGAACCAAGAGTGTGAAGAAAAATTAACACTTTTGAATACTAAATAGATCTAAGAAAAAAAAAGTTTCATCGTATTATAAATCTACATAAATCAACTCTTCATATATTTTGATTAATAGGGATCTACACTAATATACTTGTTCAAATTTCAAACACAAAATTATTAACAAAATGGAGTTAGAAAATAATGGCATGTCAAAACGTCTTAGTTAATTCAGATAAGTCAAATTTTCTCAAATCCATATAATCAAAGATGAGAGTATCCTCGGAATATTTACAATAGAAACAAAATAATATCACTCTAAACACAACTTAAAAATTAATGTACATTGATCAAATTTCCAAAATATCGCAATAATCATATACCCACCATGGAGTATATACTTACAAGTAACATAACACTTAGTACTTAATTCTATCTTTCACCCAAGAGGTTTACAGGGCTGGATTTGCCGAGTAAGAAATATTCTTATCAAGCTCAATGACCCGCCTTTAATGCATATATATAGAGATAACAATTCTTGTGTTGATCATCTTTCAAAGAAGGGCCTCACTGTATCTACAGGCAGTATCCATATATCCCATTTTCGAGGTGATCAATTGCTTAAGAATTTTGATGTTCCTCTACCATAAATGCTTCTCTTTTGCACTTAGGCTTATCTGAATGTTTTATGTTATGATACCTCATGGTATGTTACATTGGATATCAAGTAGGGGGTATGCTAGACGATGTATTTTCGATATAAATATTTCCTGCAAGCGAGCCAGTTTTTAGCAAGAGAGTTGGTCAACCTTACAAGCAAGCCTGCTATTTCATCTCTCCTTACCTATTATTGGAACTGCGCTTATCTTGAATGCGGACCTGGTATATTTCTTGTGAGAAGGGGTCATAATCAAGCGAGCCTATTTTATTCTTGTCACTACACAAGATCTTGATTGGCACATGTGCTACATATTGAGGGATTCACATGGGCACCTCTATCTTGCCTACTCAGATACTGTTGTTTTTTAATCTGGGATATGTTCCTTCATAGCCAATTATGTGGAATTTGTAATTGGTGATAAAAATTTACCTTTCCCTTTTTATATGGACTATGCATCTGGGATGCTCTATATTAAGTTTTTCCTCTTTTCTGTTCTCCTGAGTCACAGGAGTAATGAACATTGAACTGATATTTGTATAGATATTGATCATGTTGACAAAATGGAACCTTAATCTGGATTGATGTCAATTGACATATTCATATGGATATGTACTATTTATCTATATAATATAAACAACAGGTTTTTTCCTTTCTAAAAATAAATAAATAAGTAAATTTAAAAAAAAAAAAATTAAAATTAAAAATTAAAAAATATATATATATGTGTGTGTGTGTGTGTGTGTGTTCACACTAAAAAATATAATATAACACCATCATAAGTTTACCAATGAGTGGTATTTACATTTTGGCTTGCAACCATGCATTTTCAATATAGAGTTTAATGGTTCTACAAATTCATATAACCCATGCCTTAGAATTAATTTGGAATCCAATGAATTTAATCAAATTTTCTAATACTCAATAACAATAAATAAAAAAATAAATATATACAAAAATATTTTACAAACATTTTTTATATATGCGTTTAATTTTTAGATTAAGATTGAAATTGTAATACTCCAGCTTTTAATGTCTCACTGATATTGTAAATTTATTATGTGAATGTTTCTTGTGGTGGCATATAATGTGAAATGGGTTAGGTCTTATGATAAGAAAAAAGATGGAGAGCACTGGCGATTTTTCTCTCGCCCTAGGGTTTCATGGCCCAAATGATGCCGCCGCATGCCGGAGCACGCCGACCTGGTGGTGCTGCCATGGTTTTGAACGCAGAGATGTTGCTAGGTGGCGATGGATCGGGACTCTGCTCCTCCGCGACCATACGATGGATGGGAAGGGCTATGGGGCATGGTGGGGCTTTCCCGCGGCGGCCATTACAGAGCTCCCCTGCAGCCATGATAGGCAGACTATGCCTTTATCCTCGACTGCACGAGATGAAGGCCATTCTTTATTGTCTGTGCGCATTTGCTGGAATGGTGGGCATTGCAGACCACCTGCCGGTGGCTGGGAGGTGTTGTTCCTTTCCCACCCTATGCTTGACGCTTGGCTCGTAGCTCTGTTCTATCTGCAGTTGGGCAAAGCCTGTATTACTAGCTCCACCTGGTATTTTGAACCGAAACTTTTGCACCCTATGCGCATATCTCCACTGGCCAACTTCTCTTTGTGCTGGCCATTGCTGGGGGAAGCTCTTGGTCTGTCGGCAAACACCGTGCGCACGAAGGGAGGCCACCAAGGTCGCAGACACAACAAGACGAGCAGAAGCCCAAATCAAAAAACACTGCAAATGAAGATCGGGTAAGCACTCACAGCTTTCAAATTTTTCTTAAGACCCCTGAGGGGAACAGTATATTATTTTGGATAAATGAATTTGAACAGGTCATAATCCTAAAGGAAGCCATTTGGCTATCCACTGGTTATCCTTGCCACGTTCAGTCACTCATACATGAAGGGAGATCACTTCAGGACTTCTGCATCCTCAGCAAATATTGCATAGACCCTGTTGCCACCATTTTTCTCAATTTGAGACTGAGAGGCGGTGTTGTTGGGCAGCATAGTGCACAGGGCCCCAGGGGAATGACCTACAATAATATTTTAAAGGGAAAAAATACATCTACTTCCCCCACAGCACAAGCAGATTATGGCCCAAAACCATACATTGCGGAACAGCTCAACCAGACCCCAGAACTACAGATCGAACTACCTGAGATAGATGAGTACAGATCCGGTTTTGAATCACAGGCACTCATATGCAGATTTAATTGTTTCTGGCCAAAACCAATGGAGCTTTTTCATTGGATCTTCACTAACTGGATGGTAGATTGTGAAATACATCTATGTTCAAAGGGATTCTTCATTGTTAAATTCTTAACTTCGGACATCAGAGAACATATCCAAAAGGCTGGTCCTTGGTTTTGGGGATCCACTAGACTTTTCACCACACCTTGGTTTCCAAATTTTGACGCAAATACCATGAAGGTCTCCAAGATGACGGTCTGGGTGAGGCTTTACAACCTCCCACTTCATTTCTGGAATGAAGATGTTCTTGGCAGCATTGGAGACATGATTTGGAGCTACATCAAAACTGACACCCAACGCATGGAGGAGAGGGTCTTCACCTTTGCATGCATATGCGTGGAGGTGGACCTTAGCAAGGGGCTTCCAGAATGCTTCCTACTGACTCACAAACAGAAAAAATGGACGCAGCATCTTGATTATGAGAACATTTCCTTCAGGTGCAGAGTATGCAGGAATACAGGGCATTTGCAGAACACTTGTCCAGAAGCCAAAAGAGACAACAGAAAAAAGAAAAAGACAGGGAAAGCCACAAAGGGCTGGAAATTTCCCTCTGTCGAACCAGAACAGGAGGTGGAAGAAGTTGAGACGGAAACCACCCCAAAAGAAAACAACCAGACAACAACCGAAGCTGAGACATAAGAACAGGAGATGCAAGAGCCTATAAACACGGCTCAAGCATCTTTGGACCAAGAGGCACCAGAAAGCGGAGGACACAAAAGACAACATAACTCTGACACATCCGATTCGGATAAGGAAAATGGAGCAACCATAGCTGAAAATTAGCTCACACTTATCTCAACTTTGCCATCACCAGGTCCATGGCGAAAAGTTGAAAAAAAAAGGGAGGAAAATTTGATTTTTCACTCCTCTTGTAATATAGCATCTAGCTGCAAAGTATTTGACTGTCTCTGAAACTATAGCAAAGTGTAACACGTAATTTTGTTTTCATTAATAAAATTACGAATTTTTCCTTTGTGAAAAAAAAGTGAAATGGGTTAAAGACCCAAAACAATTGTAATTAGATTTTAATTTAAATAACCAAACCGCTAATGAAAGGGGTGGACCATTGATGTGGACCATGAGAAACCATGAGCGAGAGCTAGCAAGGGGGAATAGTGGAAAAATTTTTCTTGTTGAAATAACCCATGCAAATAATTGTTTGTTGAGCTAAATATTTAAAAATCAAATTTCCCAATAAAACAATTAATGAGGCAAATTGGTATTTGAACTACCAACCCCCATGATTATGGGAGGTAGTTTGGATTTGTACCCGATTGTCACAACAATGTATGGGAAAAGTACCCATACAAAAGCTTATGATATTGACCCATGAAATCTTGGGCAAGAAGATAGAGAATGTAGTGTTCTCACATCCAGAGATAAATGGATGCTAACCAATTGGTATAGGGATCAAATCTAGATGAGAAATTGTTTCAAAAATATTGTTGATCTATGGAAAAACCATGAAGGTATGATAGATACTTTTTTGGACTGATCTAATCAAGCGTAAGTGTTTCAAACCTAAGCTATAATGCAAAGCTACATTTTTGGGTGCTTGTTGGGAAATGCACGGAGGGACTGTGAGGGGAGGTTGTGAATGGATTGTTGGAGCAGTGAAGGGACTCCCTTGTGTTGTGCAATCCATCTAAGAAACTATCCATGGTTTGTACAGGTTCTTGGATAAATGGGTTTTGAAAAAAACTTGTTTATTTTTATGGATGAAGGAGAGTGGCCTTCATTATTCCACATATTCTTGACTGATTCATAAATTTCCATGGATATTCCACTAGACAAACTGTCACAAAATATATGATGAAATTATACACTATGACGGTTAACTTCTCCTTAGATTTATGGATTTTCTAATTATCGTGTTATGCTTATGCATGTAATAGATAAAATATGCAAAAAATGGAGACCAACGAAATAAAACTCACAAACCACAATTGACACAAGATATAACATGGGAAACCCTTTCGGGATAAAACCTAGTTGGAAGGTGAGGCTGCTCTATGCTCTTTCTCTGAATGGAAAACAAATGCAAGTACAAATAAGTGACATATGGCCTGTGGGCTAGTATAATGCACAAACCCTCTCTTTTTTTTCTCTCCCTATCCACACTCAACTACTCAACTCATCTATGGAACAAAATGCACTTGAATAAACTAGAACCCATTTTCCTCCTAGTGGCCCCGTTATAACACGACTTGATAGCCTACTGTTGGTTAAGTTTAACTCCTTCAACTCTTAACTTTAGTTACAATATTCATTCTTCTAGATTTTTCTTCATTATGATCACATGGCTAGCCCATTTTCCATGAATAATGGGTGCTAGCATTGCATCCTCTTGAATAATGGTGGTCAAGAAAGGAATTTCAACTTCTAGGTGGCATAACTTTTACATGTGGACTTCAATGGGGGTGATTCTTGCACTATTAGAAAGGTATATATGTGTAGAATAGTGAAATGGGTGTGGTACTTAGGTGTTAAAGTTTTAACCCCAAAAACACACCATTTGATGCCTTAAACTTCTTCTGGAAGGTTTCAAACCCCAATTTTCCAAGCTAGGACCTACCAATAAAAATGTTCCAATGAGTTAATTCCTCCACTTTTCCCTCTCTAGAAGAATTAATATGGATGATAAATAATATATGATCCAATTTGGATCATTGACTAATAAAGATAGATCTTCCCTCTTGGTTTCATGATTTGGCTTGTGGGTGGCCAACTGCAAATGATAAAGCAAACAATTGAACCTATTATTGGGTGGAGCATGGCTCACCCTTCATCAACTATAATCAATCATTGATATTAATCAAACAAATACCTTTTTTTTGTAATTTTCCATGTACATTATGTTAAATGATATGGAAATAATGCTTTGGTTGCATATTATCTATGTATATCCTATTGAGTTCTAAATGTGTTCCAATGATGCATAATTGTGGCTGTCTATGTATATTTAGTGGAATTAATGAGCACATGGATCATGATAATTTCCTGATGTTTGGTTATCTCTAATGACATGGTTATAATAGGCCTCTTGAAAGAAATTCCATAGTTGGAAGTATAGGGGAAGACTACGCCTCGGCCTCTTAAATAGCCATGCAGGCTAACTCAAAAGAGAAGACTCACAAAGGGTCTTAAATCTAGGGGTTATGTTCCAATAACCATGACAAATGATTCCTTGATATGTCACTCAAGGGTATACAAATTAGATAATTTATAGATCTAAATCTATGGAGCAAGGCTTTAATCTATAAGAGAAGGCTCGATATGAGCCTTCAAAGGACATCTAATATAATTTATTGAAAATTTAATTAATTAACTTCCAAAATTAGTGGAATATATCCTAGGGATATTATGTGGGATTTTCATATATATTTAAATCAATATTATTAATAATATCGTCGTTGGAATGGTTGTGTGGTTTGAGGAGTTCAGATCTATCTCTAATTTGGGATAACAAGACTTGGAAGCGTTCCATGTAATGTGCCCTTAGAAGGATATGGTGAATACCCTAGTTGAGATAGCCATTGAGCATAACCCACAATCAAAATAGGAGTATTAAATTCCTTAGGAATGGTTATACTAGGTTGTAGGCCTTGGAATACTCCTAATGATTAACGTGAAGGAATTGTTCATAATTAATTTGGATCAAGTTGTTTATTATGATCTCATTTATGCTGAAAAAAGACATGAAGGAGGCTAGAGCTCCGGGGGAACTCGACAATGGCGGCAAGTGTGAACCCTAACCATCTGACGCATTTCCCTCCACCAATTGGTTCCTCGTATGGCGCTCTGGTTTTGTGACCCATGGCTTCTTGCATGCAGGACATCTATGGTCCGACTAGCGGGCCATCACTTGTCGAGTCTTACGACTTACTGTGCCCACTTACACTTTCCATCAATGCACAAGAACCCGACTTTTTTTAAACCCTATGTTCTTGTGATGAGGGTTCTTTTTTCACTTGTTTTTTTGGCGTGCGACTTTCTTGGTGGGGGGGTTATTCCTGGCGGTCTGTGCGGTTTTCTTCTTTTTACCCTTGCTTCTACTATGGCGGTTCATTTAGACCCGGGTTCCTTGATTCTTACGGTCTGGGCAGCTGACGATAGAGCAGTTGTGGAGATACTATGTCCGGTTAACTCCTTTCTAGTCACAGTTGTAGCTTTTCTCTGGTTTCACGGCCACATAAGTCTACATCCCCGGTGGAGGTAAGCCCAGTTTGGGTACTTATTCTTGTTTTGTTTTATTTCGGCTATTTTAGTGGTCAGTGTCAGTCATTAGAAATATTTTTCGGGCTCGTTGCTGCTGGGGTGCCTAAGGGTGGGGTTAACTATTTACTGTGACTCTTTCTGTCGGGGGTTTTCGGTCGTTTCTACGTCTGCTGGCTCTTTCTGTATAAATCCTAGATTTACCATTATGGGTCGGTATTGTCTACCAATATCTCGGGTGGTAGTGGTTGGGGGTTTCATCGGGGTTTTCAGTTCATTTATGCACTATGTGTAATGAAAAGGAGTATGTCAGTGTGGAACCCGAGGCTGAAGACATTTTGTCTGTTTGGGGTCTTGAACCCATGAGCCCTAACCTGGACAAGGTTTCCCTTCCTTCTCAATCACATGAAGCAAAATCAGGGGAGGCTAATTTTTTAGAGAACTCGGCAGTTGGTTTCGCCTCCCTTAAGAAGTTTGATTTTTTCGTCTCTTTTTGACGTTCGGTGGAGAGGACTAGTCTTCGTCTCGTTCATAAACCTCTAGATTTGGGTCTATCTTCTACATCTGTCATTCCTCTGCATGACCCTCATGGGTATCTGGGAACAAAAGGGCCCCACGAACACTAATTTTCTGTGGGTTTGGAGGACATACTCATCGGGGCTGGTATTGAAGGTGCGAAGGCGGGAAACACTTCATGCGGCTCTAACCCTTTGGCCGCTCCTGTTGAGGCCGCTCATATTTCTGACCAGGATCCTAATCTGGGTCTTGGGGTGTCAGCTCCTTTGGGGTCAATGGGTCTAAACAGGCCGGACAGGGGCTCTGGGGGGGTTTTGGCAGTTTTTCACTCGGGGGTTTGAGTGGGGGCTTTTTGGACTTTAAGGGAGGTGTCGGGCTCAGTGAGGCTAGGCGTATGGAAAATGAGAACACAAACATATGGGAAAGTCTCAGCTCGGGTCGTGTTCGGAAGGGCTCAAAGACTGATGAGGAACAGGTCGTGGGAGGGATCGGACTGGGCCAACCTGGGAGTGCGGATGGTCGATCTAAAGGTAATTCATCTGGAGTAGGTGCACAGTCATCGAAATTTTCGATGAAAATTGATGAACATAAAGGAAATAAAAGAAAAAAGGGGAAGACGATCAAGGAGAGATCGAAGAGTCTGAACTTGATCTTTGGTGTGGACCTACAGTTTGATAGTGTCATGGTTGCGTCCAAATTGATTCTAGTGGGCAGGGCCAGAGGTAAGTTTTCTCGGCATATTACATTTCAAATTGGATCCAAAAAAATTGGGCGGAAGCACTTGCAGGCGAGGCAGAGGTCATTACTCTATCTAAAGGTTGGTTCATGGTGAATTTTAATAAAATTGAAATTCTTGACTGGGTATTGGCTCGACAGTGGGGATTTGGTGTTGCCCCCATCCTCTTCAAATGGTGGATGCCCCTGTTTGATGCTAACAGCGAAAGAATGGATGATATACTGGTGTGGGTGCGACTGCCAACTTTACCTCCACATTTCTGGTTATTGGAAGTGTTTTAGGAAATTAGCAACAGTCTGGGGACCTTCCCGGATTCCGATATGTCTTTTCTAGAATCCAGGGCAAGGAAAATTGCTAGAATATTAGTCTAATTGGCTCCTAGGGAAGGTTTGATAGGGAAGATTATCCTGAATGCTGATGGTCATGCAATTGAACATCCAATTGATTATGAACATATCCCTTTTCGATGCCATAGATGCCACACTTTGGGTCACCTAGCTCGTGACTGTCCACTGGGTTTCAAAAAGAGTTTAAAACTAAAGAAGGGTCTGCCACAGCGTGACAGGGCTAGGCAGGGGATTATGGGTCAGGGTGGACCATCTATAGAGGATAATGTGGTGGATGGGTGTCCTTAGTCTCAGATGGGACAACCTCTGCTAGTGGTCTTGAATCCAGAGGCTACTATGTTTGTACAGCTGTCCACAGTAGATAATATAACAAGGGACAACATAGTTGCTCCGAAGACAGTGGCACAGATGAAACTGGATGTGGACATGGTCTTGGTGGAGCCGCGGAAAATCCCTGCTGATCCAGCGTTGGATTTAGCAGGTACACACCCTTGCCCTTCCTCTCCTATTTTAAACTCATTTGATCTACTATACAATTTTTCTAATAAGCTCGATCCCTCTAGGCTCATTTCTTCCCAATATATGGGTGTTATCAATTTGTCTTTGGCGATGGATAGTATTATTACCATCATCCCCAATCTATCCATTGACATTGTTCCCTACAATATGAGACCGAGGGAAAAGAAACTGTTAGAGAAAGAATTGTTTTGGGGATTGGGAAAAAACCATTTTGTGGAGAAAGGAAAAAACTCAGAGGTAGGAAGTGTGAACTCTCCAAAGGCCAACTCAAAGCCATGATTGACATTGTGGATGGCAGACAATTATCCCTAAAAGGGGTGCTTAGAGCAGCGATCACCCCAGTTATGGTTTCTAAATGATTGTGATCTCATTCAATTGTAGGGGGTTAGACAATGAACCCAAAAAACTAGCTTTCAAAAGCCTTGTAAATTTACACCATCTTGATATAATCTTGCTCCAGGAGACTTTGGGCTCTGGAATGCAGATCTCTCCTTTTCTCTCCTGTTTTCTCCCACACTGGACCTTTATATCCTATGATGTAAGGGGCCGCTCTAGGGAGATGATCACTGGGCTAAAAAACAACTCGATCAATATGGTTAACTGCTGGACTTCAGATTCTGTGATCGGGGTGGAGGCTTGCTCCATGGAACTCGGATATACCTTCACGGTGATCAACATTTATGGTCCCTGTGTGGAGAGAGCCTCTTTCTTGAACTACTTAAAATGTCAATCCTTTATGAAAAGCCCACAAATGATTATGGGGGGTGATTTAAATTTCTCTGTGGGCAGAGTGGAAGCATGGGGCCCATCTACACGTACTCACCCCTTGGCTTATTTTTTCATGAGCTGTTTGCGGGATGGGAGTTTCTTTGATCCCTCACTTACCAAAATGACTCCCACCTGGAGGAACAACAGGGTGGGTGAGGCCCATATTGCTAATAGATTGGATCGTTTTCTTCTAAGTGATGATTTTGCAGACAACTCAGTGGGTTTTCATCAATGGGTCAGCACACGGGGGATCTCAGATCACTCCCCAATCTTCTTAGTGGTTAAAGCTCCTTTCAGAAAACCTCCCGCCCCTTTCAAGTTTAATTCTAGCTGACTCAAGGAGGATGATTACAACCTTTTGATGGTTGACCTGTGGAGACGAGCACCAGCTGAGGTTGGTCGATCTCACGCACATATTTTCCTTAATAACTTGAAAAACATCAAAAAGGCCACCATAAATTAGGAAAAGTAAAAGGCCCCGAAAGACTCAGAATCTATTAAAAATATCAATTAATCCCTAAGTGTTTTGTAAAGCAATGGGGATAGGGGCTTTGTGGATGAGGAGGCCAAAAACAGGGTCAGGGAGCTGGAAGCAAACAGGAGGAAAATTCTCAAGGACAGATAAGAAACGTGGCATCTCCGGAGTCATGCCATTTGGTTGAAGGAAAAGGATGAAAATACCAAATTCTTTCATAATTATGCAAAAGGTCGGAAAAATACCAATACTATCTAGGATATGGATAAACCCTAGGGGATCAAGGTGAATACTTTCAAACATATCTCCTCTCTGGGAAGAAATCATTTCAAAAATATTTACTCAACTCATATAAGGGAAATCATCCATGTGGCTCAACTATTTCCCCGTTATGCAGATGAGGAAAGAAATAACCTTCTTCTAGCACTAGTGTAAAAGAAGGAGATTGAACTCATTATTAAATCTATGCAAGTTGATAAAAGCCCTGGGCCGGACGAATGGACGGTCGAATTTTTTCAACATTTTTTTGAACTTATGGGGACTGCCATCACTAATGTAGTGGAGGAATCCATATCTCAAGGTTTCATCCATGACTCCATAAAGTCCACTTTTTTGGCTCTCATTCCTAAATGTGATTCCACATCTTCTTTTGATGATTTATGTCCTATCGCCCTTTGTAATTGTATCTATAAAATTATTTCCAAAACCATTTCCAACCGCTTGAAGCCTATCCTCTCATACTCCATATCTAGGGAACAATTTGGATTCCTAGATGGCAGACAAATTCATGAAGCCATTGGGGTGGCTCAGGAGACCCTTCATAGTATTAGATTATCTTGAAAGAAATGTATGGTTATCAAGATTGACCTTTCCAAAGCTTATGAAAGGATTAATTGGCTCTATATGAGGATGTTATTAACCCATTTGGGGTTCCATATTGATTTTATTAACTGGATAATGAGTTGTATCACTAATATCTCTTTTGTTGTTCTCATTAATGGAGCAACCTCACAATTCTTTTCAAATCAAAGGGGCTTGATACAGGGCTACCCTCTATCTCCCCCTCTCTTTCTCCTGGCGGCAGAAGGACTTAGTCAACTCATCCACAAGGCCAGACATGAAGGTACTTTGGGGGACATTGAAGTGGCTCCTAATATCTACGTTACACACCTTCTTTTTGTGGATGATATGTTATTATTCAGTAGAGGCAATAAAGGGGAGATTATAATTTTAAAAACTATCCTAGACGTTTTTATGAAGGCCATCGGACTCACAATCAACAACCAAAATTCTTAAATTTCTTATGAAGGAATTCTGGAGGCCTACCTGATATGGGCACTTGATTTCCACCCTTTCCTTTCGGCACCTTTGGAAGCGAGCATCAAATACTTGGGCTTCCTTTTGAAACCTTATGGGTATCGCAAACAGGACTAGTTTTGGCTTATATCTAAGATCGAGAAAAGAATAAATTCCTGGAGCCACAAGTGGCTCTCCAGTGCTAGGAGATTGGTTCTGATTAAATCAGTCTTACTCGCTATCCCGGTATATTAGATCAGCCTGGCTTGAGTCCCCATCGACATTCTCAACAAAATAAGAATAATATGCAATAATTTCCTCTAGTCGGGAAAGGAGGATAAAAAATTTCTTCCGTGGGTGGCCTGGAACTCGATTTCCAAACCTAAGGAGTGGGGGGGTGGGGCATCAAACATCTAAATAAATTTTCTTCTGCGTTGGCTGCAAAGTCCATATAGAGAATTATTTCAGAAAACAACTTGTGGACCATGGTCGTTAAAAGAAAATATATTGATCTGGTCCCCATGGATGATTGGATAAGGACCCCAGTCAAAGAAACTAAGAGAGCCTCTAACATCTGGAAAGCCTCTATAAAGGTTTTCAACCTGATCAGCCACGGTTTGGCCTATAATATTGGAAATGGGAAGCGATGCAAAATTGGCCTTGACCCCTGGGTGTGTTGCAATGAAAATTACTCCTTATCTGATGGGCTCAGGGAAATTCTCTTCCAAAAAGGCCTCAACACTCTCGATCAAATTTTTCTCCCAAGTAGATCCAACATTTGGATACAAGCTTGGAAATCAACTGAGGAGATTGGTTTGCTTCCTGAATGGGCTGGGGAATGGAAGGCCTACATCGTGGAGCTGGAAAATACCTGGGTGCACTTAAAAGAATCTTCTAATAGTATGGTTTGGATTCACTCAAAAACCAGTTCTTACTCTCCCAAGGCCGGTTACGCCCATCTTGTGGCATCCACAGAGGTGGGGGAAAAGGAATGGTGGTACAAGACATTGTGGGGTATTGAATGTCCGGCCAAGTATATCCTTTTCTTCTGGAACATACTTCGTCGCAAAGTGCCAACATGGGACACTCTCCAAAAAAGATTTATCATAGGTCATGGGTGGTGTTGCTTTTGTAAAAAAGATGAGGAATCAATTGATCACCTGTTTATCACATGCCCATTCTCAAAGTAGGTTTGGTTCTATAAATTATCCCTATGCAAAGTGGACTTGTTATGGACGAGGTTCTCGTGCAATATTGCATGGAATAACTGGTGGGAACACTGCAAAGACCCCGATCACAGATGCTTACCACTGATTATCTCCTAGGGCATATGGATATCTAGGAATAAATGTATTTTTCAAGATAAATTTTCCTCTCTCGCTCTGGTGGCTGGTGAATGCACTGCCATATTCTTGAACTCTTCTTCTCCTTCGGGGGAGAATCGTCCCAGACAGGTGGTGTGTGAGAACATTTATGTGGGAGTCCCATGGGCCTATTTTGATGATGCGGCTACCAAGGGATCGTGTGGGGCTGGAATGATCATCCATAAAATCTTAGATATCTCTTTTGTGGCCTCTGTGGGCTTGGGTCTGGGAACAAACAATTTTGCGGAGCTTCAAACTCTAAAACTTCTTCTTTGTTGGCTACTGCACAAAGACATCACTTCGGTTCAAATTTTTGGGGATTCTTTGAATGTCATAAATTGGTTTAACAACTCTCAAAGATGTCAAAATTATTTACTACCTCCCATTCTTGATGAGATTATTTCACTAAAAACTCACTTTACATGCATTTTTATTTGCCATATTTACAGGGATCGGAACCAGCAGGCTGATGGCTTGTCTAAAATTGGTCTTGGACAAGTTTAGGGCTCATGGCTAATTGAAGAGAAGGATGGTCTGGAGGTCCGTGTGTCAGACACTAGACCATATTGATGGGGAATCCCCATCCTTTTTTCAATGTTTCTTTCAGTCTATGCTATTTCTATTGTTATTTCCTCCAACACTATTATATCTTCTGGAGGGGTTGTATATTTTTTGTCCCCATACTCTAAGACTTACATACTTTATTAGTGATGATGCATGATATTTTGTTTTCACTCTTCTATATTATAAAAAGACCTATTGGATATTTTTTATACTGCTCCCAGCATTCATAAGTCTGGGTCTTCGGATGGTTGCTACCATCATTGTTATTGTCGAGTGTTTCTCCTAGTTGGTAGGCCCATTTTTGGAGATTTTAGATCATGTTTGATGCTCGTGACCTAAAAGCAGAGTTTCTGTCTTTTTGGCCCCTGAGTGTTTTCGCTATTTGCCAACTATGCCCACACTCTGGTGTTGGGAGGCGGTCTTCTCTTGCCCCTCGTTGAGGAGTTAAGATCTTATGGAATGCTAGACATATGTGATGTAAGTTTTTGTTAAAATCTAATAACAAGTTTGATTTTTTCTCGGGAAAAAAAAAATTTTCTCATTTATGCTTACTTTATGGTAATTGGTTTTGCTGACTTATATGCAACCACAAACATGTAATTTGATATAGGTGAATTATTTTGTATTCCTTTTTACCTGAATAGAATCATATGTTTAATGGATTAAAACCTCTTAACATGAGATGAGAATATAGGGAGAAGTTACGGTATATTATGAATTATGTTGATGACATAGCCTAACCGTCCAAAAAAGTTAATTTATACTATGGCTTATGTCGATTACATAACCTAACTCCGCAAAAATTTAATGTATGTTATGGCTTATGCGAATTGCATAGACTATCCCCCAAAATGATTATTAATTCTCATGGTGATATCCTAAGTTTCTTAGTTTTATTAATATTTCAGTTGTATAGTCAAATATAAGAAATTAACTCACAAATATAATGCAAGATGAACTTAGCCCAAAATTTACAATGGGGCTTACATTTCTTTCATTTCTTAACAAATTGAGAGAGTTTATCCAATTTGATGTTTTTAGATGAAAATATTTCAAATGGTAATTATCTCAAATTTAAATATAAAGACATCTTAAGATATTCTCTCATTTAGTGGAAATATTTTCTTCTTTCTCTGTATTTTTGGTAAACTAGAGTTATTCACTATGTAAAAGAAGACAAAAATGTCCAAATGTTATTTTCATGTTGTAAAACAATGGTTTGAAATTTACGTTTTTTTCTCCTTTCTTAAAAATAAGATTTATTTATTCTATTGAAGGAAATGAATATATTTATATTTATAAGATTGGGCAACTAGTATTCTTCGCTTTGAAAATGTCACTAATTCAACAACTTACAGAGATAATCAATACAAAAAAGCAAGTGAATGTAGAGGATGAGTAAGTATTGCACCTCCACATATTATTTCATTAAAGATTAAAGATATTAATAATATGGTTATATTATACATGTGCTATAATTTTGGTCATCGTGGAGTGCAAGGGAATAAGTCTCTATGTTTCCACATATTATTCCATTTAAGAAACAATAAATATATTTATTGTAATTATATAAATATTTTATTATATTTTTGAGCTTATGTGGGTAGTTTTTCTTTTTCATCTTAAAATTTTATGGGTTCATTAGGAGGTAATATTTAAGCCTATATGGAAGTAATGTTGCAAGAGGCTTCTTCAAGATCAATATCATTGAGAAATATAATAAGTATGAGGAGGTGTAAAAAAAATGATTTGGAAATGTGGGTGTAGATTAAATAATGTATAAATGTGGAGGTAATACTTGTGGGCAGTTTCAGCCCAAGGGTTAGCTCAATTGGTCAATTCTTTGTCGTTAAAGCACTTTTACTAGCGAGAGGTTATGGGTTCAATTCTCTTGCACCCTTGGGGTCAGGCTCCATGGTTGAGCCAACAGGAAGTTGGTCCTTTTGAGTGGATATTCCTAGTACAAATATTTTGTGGACGTAGTAGTCATCGATCTTCGGGGGCCATGAACCACATAGAAACCTAAAAAAAAAAAAAAAAAATCTATAAGCCAACGGGGTGTAGAGCAGACAATGATAACGGGTTTTGTTAAGGAACTCCATGGTGTGAAGGTCACCGGTTCAAAACACCATGGGAAAAATTCCAGCGGTGCTAAGGGCTAGTGTGGCCCAAGCTAGGTGTGATTCCTGGTTGATTTCAGCAGCTTAGATCCCCTTGGGTCATGGCTACTCAAGCCACAGGTTAGGCATACTAGCCATCTCAGGACTCACATAACCTAACAAACAAAAAAATTACTTATGAGATGTTTCTCCTCATCAACATCATTGGAAAATAAACTATGCCCTAGACTTCGTTTTGCAAAATGTGGAATGTGTGGAAAGGTAACAAGACAAGATCAAAAAAAATATATCACTATTTATAAGATGGGGTCGTGAAGAGATTATTAAAATAAAATTTGCCTTGGAAAGTGTTCCAAATATTTGTACATGGATATAATTAGTAAATGATAATGTTTATGATGAATGGGCCCAAAAAAGTTCCAAGTAAAAAGATAATAATTTCCCAATAAAATATTTATGTAATAAACACAAAATAAATGGCAATATAACCCCAATGTCAATAAACATAAAAGTAACTTAGGTAGGGCCTAGTGAAATGGCATGGCATGGCTAGGTGGCCTCAGTGCTAGCAAGACACACTCTTGAGGTGATGAGTGGACCCTAGTTTCCATGTCATTTACCACATGTTTAATGTACGGACATGCTGACATGACGCTAATTCAAAATATTCTGAGGGATATATCTTAGTGCCCCAAACACGAAATGGGGAAAATTTTGTATCGTCAAAAATATCTTGAAAAGTAGAAGATGATAGAGACCTCAATAGTTGGGTTTGAAATGAGTAAAGGAAATAAAAAATCTATTATCCCCACTTCCTTAAGGTGGCCCATGCGGTTTGGTTTTTATAGAGTGGTATTAGAGTCGTGGTTCAACATTGGGCTAAAGGGGAAAAGATACACCACATAGATGAATTTGGGGCAATATAGAGAGCTTGTTGGTTCTATTTAGAAGCAATAATATCACCTAAAATGACCTTAGATAGAAGGTCTTGTTGCTTGAGGTGGAGAAACTATGTGGAAAGAGTGCTCTCTCAGGAAAGAGAGTCATGTTTTGGAAATGGTTCCTTGAGGAAGGATATTTAAGGAAGTATGGATAGTTGGAAATGATGTTGATCTAAAAATCAAAAAGATATGTTTAAACATGAAAAGTGAGGTGGAGACACTCACATGCATAGGAATGCATATGGTTATGTGTATGTGCCTAGTTTTGGATTTCCCAGTTTAAGGAAAAGCCAGAATGCATTGTTTGAATGAATGGTGTGGAAATGGCCATACCTAAATATCCTTGAAAGGATTTCAGTCTTGGATGGATGATGTGGCTATACTGTATGCATGATAAAGGCCTAAATGGCTAAAGATATTATGCTAGGGATGAGATAAATCCCTACACTAGAGAGCCTTGATATGTGCAATTGGAAAGGACTAGCCTAGAGAGCCTTGATTTTAGTTCTAGGACATGTGTTATGGATGGCAAGGCATCACGCATTGAAGTGAATGGATGTGGTTAGAATATTTCTAGGAAGGAGTGTAGCATAGGATTGTTGGATGAAATGTATCAAGATAGATGCATGAATTAGTTGAGATGGTAAGAAATCATAAGATCGCTTAATATGTTTTGGGAAGATATGGTATTGCATGGGTTACCTTAGCGAGATGTCATGTGGTATAATGTGTTCATGGATGTAAGTGTTTAAGGAAAATATTTATTGGAAAAGAGAGTTGTAACATGTGTTATGAAATGAGTAAGGAGGAGAGTAAACCCCGACAAATTAGATTTGTTTAAAATATGACAGAAAGAATCATGTGTGAGGAAATACAAATGAGTATGTGTGTGTATGAGCATATGAATTTATGTAGAGCATACTTCAAGGTATTGTGCATGACTAAGGTCAAGTTTTGGTATGTTGACCATTTTTGAAGATTTATACCTAATGGAGATGATAATATCCTTTAATAAAGCTGGTAAAATTAATCACATAGAAAAGCACTCTGGTGACCTGAGGTGGTTCTAGCTCTGACAACCTGACAGGCCTCAACCCTACTGGTGTTTTCCACGTAATGCACATGTTATGCATCTATATTCGTCTCTGATTTTTTCAGGTGATTTTATTTTCTTAGATCCTATTTTGGAAAATAGGTTGGATGGTCAGACATGGCCAATCTGACCTCACCTCCCCCTTCTACCAAGTAGATCGATGATTTTAACTAGTAGGTCACTAATGGCCCTACATATAAAAAATAAAAACCTTCTCACTTTGTTAAGAAACTTGAATTTATTCAAAAGGTTGAAGGTTTTTCCCCTTAGGGCCAAATGAGGGCTCTCCAATTAGCTAAAATATGTTTGGTTGGTTACTTTATGGGTTTATGGCCTTCCCCCAAATTTGTTCGTCTCCGGGTATAAAAGAATTGGAAACCCCTAACCTAAGGGAAGATCTTGTCCTCCTTTTGTGGGAAGGTTTTCTTCACATTCTTCTTTGAAAAAAAAATTGATCGTGATTGAACATTTTGTAGTGGCCCTTAATTTATGGGAGCCCAAGGGCTCTACTTGGATTGTTGGAGCTCGGATTTCAACCCTATCAATGATGTCCCTTCAAAAACCCTTGTATGGTTTAAACTCCCCTTTCTCCCTCTCCACTACTGGAACAATGTTACATTTAGAAACATGGGTAATGTCTTGGGGAAATACATTGATCAGGAAGAAACACATATAGATTTGTTTTCTTGTGCACAGATCTGTGTTTAAGTTGACCTACACAAGGGGCTTTTAGCAGTAATCGACCTCAATCTCGAAAATTTGTCATAGATAGAAGAATTTGACTATGATCAACTTCCCTTCATCTACAAATGTTGCCATGAATATGCCCATTTTTCTAGGAAATGTTAAAAAAACAAGAGGATAATGTTAAACAAGGATATGTTGGGGATCAGTGACAGCAAGCTAAAAGAAGAAGAGCACCTAACTGACAACCCAACTCCCAACATAATCAAAGGGAGAAATATGGCTCCAAAGATAAAGGTGATCTGGGTGGATCCTTAATGGCTCAAAAATAAAAGTCTTCAAATATTAATGAAACCAAGACCAAGTCAAAGTGATCATTGTTATGATTCCAATGGCATAAATGACAATCAAATCTGAGTCTATATGAACAACGTATCGCAGTTTGAAGTTGACAGGGCAAGCGGGAAAGGAGGGCCTACAACATGCTACATGGGATCCACAGGCTTACATGACAACCAACTATTGGCCTACCAATCGTTGACATTTGTCACCAAGTCATTGGTTCCTTGGGCCCTACAAAAAACAAAAAAATATATATATTAGAAATCCCATAAAAAACATAACTATTTAAAAATATAAGATATGGTTATTAAAATAACCATATAAAACAAAAATCATATATACATTACAATATGGTCCATATGAATTATCAATGAATCCATGGGAATTTAATTAAAATAATGGTAACAATAACCAAATATGTGTGTGTGTGTGTGTGTGTGTGTGTGTGTGTGTTTGTTAAACCCGTATTGAAAGAACAATGGTTATGAGAGATGTATAAAGGGGGAAGCACGCAGGCTTGACCCCAGGACTTCTTCCTAACAAACAGTTTAATTAAAACATGCCAGCCAATATGATAGGCATGGGCTTTGTAAATTTGGTCATCCAAACAATATATAAATCTTATTCAAGTGTTATTCCACTAATGGAGGAGCATAGAGGTCGCGGAGCGGAACCTGGACCACAATGGAACAATGCGGATGCGAGGATCAAGAAAAAATATTCTAGAGGAATATTCTCAGGAATATTTTTATGCAGAATCTATGAGGAATCTAAAATATACCCTAAGGGGCCATAATTGCAAGTGACAGAATATAGTCGAGTTTATACTCATTTTAACTAGAATTTCGTAAGGATCACAATGGTGCAAAAAAATTTTACATTTGAGCAGCAAATCTTGGGGGTCATGGTAGAAAACTGCATTCTTCATTAATTGTTGGGTATGAAGTTCGAGACAACAATGCACCTTTCAGAAGTAGGTCATGTTTATAGTCAAAAGTCTCACGAGGATGTGATGGAACTGTTGGTGTTGTGATTGTTGTCATTTGAGCAAACAAATTTCAAGTCATTCTTAGGATGGAGGTATAATGATGTATTTTTCCATGTACTTGCCTTCCTTTTTTATGTGATGAATGAAGCAAAATCCCCACTTTTGAAGCAGGGCCCGAAGATGTAGTCCACACTTAATGAACTCCATTATCAAACTTTCGTGTGCATTGTCTTCATGGTCTCCTTTAGGTTTCCTCTTCTTTAGGTGTTTGTACATATGGATTTACATGATCTTTCATGCAATTAATAATGCTAACATCAATCGAAGAAAAGAACTTGGATAATCTTGAAATCAGAGAATATAAGTGATTGGATAATTCCAAAATTATTCATATTGTTGGATATTTCCAGAAGAGAACTATGTAATGGATTTTTTATTCGTCCAATTTTTTGGATGGTTACTCCATCCATCATCAAGGACCAAAGAGCTAATTCTGGATCAAGTTTGGTATCAGAGCGATCTTCTTGCTTATGTGAATTGCTAGTGTGAATGATAACCAAGGCTAATCTCAAAAAGGGTGAAGGAAAACTTAAGTATCTTGACCCAGACATTGGATTTGCAACACGAAGAAGGAAAATGGTAGATGACAGTGCCCGTGCCAAGAAGGAGAAATATTTCTGTAAAGCTTTCTACAACATGGAAAATAAGGTAGAAAAATTGTTTGCAGATTATGAGAATAAATTGTTGAAGAAGGAAAGGAAGAAGGAAGAGAAAGCAAAGGACAATGCTTCGGTAAATCATGGAAATGGAGGAGAACCTCTTAAGCCTCCGTATCCATCTTCTAGTGAATGCTCTACTTCTTCATCTTCTTCTCTTCATTTGACTAATCAGCATAGAAATGCTTCTAATAAGCCTTTTTTTAAGTTGGATGTAAAATTTTATTTTCTCATGTTTAATGGAGAATCTAATGTAGAGAAGTTAAAAAAATGGAATATGTAATATCCTGAAGGGGAAATAGATAGTAATACAAAGCATGCAACAAGATATATAATGCTTGAAACAAATCATGAAGCAGATACACATGAAATAGAGAGAATGCTAAGCTATTTTATTATACTGAGAAATAGAAATAAGTACAAGATGTGATCAGAATGATGGCACCTCTACTTGCACCAGGCAAGTGTATGAATACTCTCAGAATATCAATGGAAATGGCTACTCTCTGCTATAACTCCAAGCTACTGAAGTACTGTCATGCTGCTACTACTGCTGGAACAAAATGAGTATTTGGGGCTGCTCCCCTACTCGGAAAAATCTGATACTCTGGAATCGGCCTCTACTCACAATACCCAGAAAAGCCCAGAGAGCGTTTCTGAAATGGTCGACCCCCGAAAATGCCTCCCTTGAGGATCTACGCTATCCTCCCAAGGGCCATGCTAGTGTTAAATGATATCCTCCAAAATATGGCCTCCCTCTCTGTCAAATGTCTCCAATAGGCAAGGGTTGGCCCCTTGCTCAATCCTCTGACCTGAATCCTCCAAAATAGTACCAATCCAGAGCTCCCCCAAGATGAACCGCGTCCTCCCTCTCAAGACTGCGCAGTCCCTAGATGCTCTGCTCCTCCATGAATGCAACCACCGATACCCCTGCAAAATGCTGATGGAAATACCTCACACGAGCAAGCACTCGAAGTCTCCCGGGGCTGAGGGTGGGATCTCCGAACGGAGACACCCGATGTACTGAACATTACTGCAGACAAGCTAAACAGCCAGCGTGCTCCAAGTCGAAATGACAAGATCAATATGCATAAACATGAATCACCAAATGAAGAGGCTCTCCTCCCTTTTATAAGGATGGGCCTCTCTCACCCTAGGCCCCACCATCTCCCACGTGCTCCTTGGCCCACGCTGTCCCTCTCAACTGCGTGAGGTAGGCCCCACACTGCCCATGTGGTCTGCGTCCTCCTCTCCTGCGCTATCCACTTGGCCACTAAGCCCCACCTCCTCAAATACGATGTGGACTTAGGGAAATACATTATCCTAAGTGAGTTTCTTAATATTTTACCCACTTTATTCATGCTCCGACTGTAATAAGGCAAAATTGGTCAAAATTAATATTTCCAATTAGCTATCGCTAATTGGGAATATTACCGAATAGACATATTGAAGTCTATTGCTAGATAAAACAAATCGAACAAGACGAGGCAAAGATAAAGTTAGCATATCTTCGACTGGGAGGCACTGCTCTTATATAGTGGGAAACCAAGCTTCAGAAAGATAGAAAGAGTATGGGTAAACTCCTTTCTTCTTGGTTTGAATTTTTTTTCACATTAAAAGGAAAATTTTATCCATTGGGATATTGACAAAAATCCATGATAGAATGGAAACATTTAAGACAAGGAAAAGGTCAATATGTTTAAAGTTTCATAGAGGAATTTAGGAAGCAAGCATTTGCATTGGGCATTCATTTAGATTCACCTGATACTTTGATGAAATATATTGACTCTTTATATAATTATCTTTAATATTCATTGTTTTTGTTTGAACTCACTAATATTGATGCGGATAGTGTGAAACCCACTCACCTTGAAAGAAAGGGAAAGTATGAACAAGACAACCATGCAAAGAAGGAAGTGGCAATAAGGAAAAAGGAATAAAATCCCTCTTTCACCCACTGTAAGAAAGAAGGGCATGATGAGGAGAATTGTTGGAAACTGCATTTAAAATTAAATCCAAAGAGGAATAACAGAAAATGGAAGCATAATTTTGTTACTATAGTGCAACAAGACCTGGATTCTGATTTAGACGATGAGATGAAGGTCACAGTTGTTGGGATTGTAGGTGTTGGACCAATTGACCCGAGTTCTGATTCAGGCGATGAGATGAAGATCGCAACTGTTTGGATTATAGGTGATGGACCAATTGAATTTGGTTCTAATTCAGGTGATGAGACAAATATTTCGATGGGTGTTACACAAAACATGATAATAGCAACAAAGACTGCATGGCTCTAAGAACTTGACGAGATAAACCAGAGCATTCAATCAAAGAATGATGAATTGAGAAGACTTCTACAAGAAGCAGAAGAAGAGAAGCAGGGATTGTAGCTTTAGTTACAATCCATACAAGATGCCTTGGAAAAGTTGAAGTTCAACAAAGGCTTAGCGAAGCCATCATCACCTACTTTAGAATCAGAAACTAAGGTAAACAATGATAGTGATTCTTCAGTTTCATGTTCTTATTATGATGATGATTTTGGTGCATTTGAAAAGCACACTATATGGATTGGTTTGAGGCTAATGAAGAATATGGGATATGAAGGAAAGGGCCTAAGAGTTAATGTACAAGGCATTGTGAATCCCATATAAGTGGTGGAATTAATTCGATAGGCAGGATTGGTCTATGCTGGAAAGGAGGAGACATGAGAGTCTTCAAGCGACAAGTTTGAGATAGTGAAAGATGTTGAAAGTGCATCACCACCTTCTAGTGATATTGGGCATTCCAAAGGAAGAGCTAAGGAAAGGTCTCCTCGCCAGACTTGTGCCAAATACAACCATTTAAGAAAGAAGGTAAAAAAAAATTCTTGGAACAAGAACCATTGCATCCATTGAAACAATGGTGGAAACCATAGATCCACGTGTTGGAAGCTCCATCCAGAGCTACGCCCAAAGAAGGACAGGGAGCATATGAAAGAAATTGTGAAGGAAATGACTAATGAAGAAGTTCAACAAGGAAGCCAACCACAAAAATAAATCCCATTAGCCTGGTTTGGTAAGAAAAGGATAGGTTTTATAAGTAGTTTGGCATGGCCACCATTTTAAATCACATGTTTCTTAAAAAAAAAACTTGTAAGAGTGATGAAATATATAACATCACTTGAATATGCAACATCGTGATATTTTGGCCTTTAGTTGGATAACATGGGGTAAGGGTTCTATTGTAAACTTGACCATGAGTGTTTTATAAACTCTTGGAAAGTATGGTCTTGTAAGTTGGACATGTATTAACATCTACAAATTTTCATAGGGATATAGGTGTCATTTTCATCACTTCTAGAAGAGGATAAAGTGTGTCCTTTCAGAGATATTTGTTATGCAGATCAGAGTGAATTAGATTACAATAACGTTTATACTTTTGCAGGACAAAAAGTATTTTAGTGGGGAGGAATGATCCAATTGGATCGCTAATGTATCAAAAATCAAAGTCTTCAAATATCAGAAAAACCAATACCAAGTTGAAGTGTTCATCTTTATTTTTCCAGTGTTTCAAATGACACTTAAATCTAAGTTTGTTGACTAACTTATCGCAGTTTTAAGTTGACAGGGAAAGGAGTAAAGGAGGGCATACAACATGCTACATGGGACCCACAAGTTTACATGGAAACCAACTATTGGACTACCAGTCATTGACATTTGTCACCAAGTTATTGGTTCCTTGGGCCCTACAAAAAACAAAAAATATATATATTAAAAATCTCATAAAAAACAAAACCATTTAAAAATATAAAATATGGTTATTAATATAACCATATAAAACAAAAATTATATATATATATGGTCCAAATGAATTGTCAATGGATCCATGGGCATTTAATTAAAAGTATATATCTATATCTATATGTATGTATATATATATATATATATATATAGTAAAGCCATATTAAAACAAACAAAAATTATAACAGATGTATAATGGGGGAGGCCCATTGGCTTGACCCTGGGACCTCCACCCAACAAATGGTTAATTAAAACATGCCCACCAACATGACAGGTGGGTGAGATTTGTAAATTTTGTCGCCCAAACAATATTTAAACCCTATTCAATTGCTATTCAACCAAAAAATGCACAAAGGGCATAGAGTGGAACTGCAAATTTCGAATTGTGACAGGCAGAACCTAGAATGCAATGGAACTGTGAAGATGCACATATCAAGACATAATATTTCAAAGGAATATTATAAGGTATATTTTTATGCAAAATCTATGATGAATCTAAAATATTCTTTAAGGGGCTAGAATTACAAGTGAAAAAATATAGCCAAGTTTATACTCATTTTAATGAGAATTTCGTAAGGATCAAAATGGTCCAGTTTTTTTTTGCATCCGAGCAATGGATATTAGGGGTTATGGCAGAAAATTCACTCTTCATTGATTTCCAGGAAAAAAATTTGAGATAGCAATGCACCTTTCAGAATTAGATCATGTTTACAGTAAAAAGTCTCAGGAGGATGTGACAAACATGTTGGCGATGTTATTTTTGTCATTTGAGCAGTCAAAATTCAAGTCACTCACATGATCGAGGTATAATGATTTATTTTCCATGTACTTGACTTCCTTTTTGATGATATTAATGAAGCAACCTCCTCACGATTGAAACATGGCCTAGATATGTAGTCCACACTGAACAAAATTCGTTATCAAACTTTTGTGTGCATTGTATTTATGGTCTCCTTTATGTTTCTTCTTTGATGCAAGAGAATTGACCCATCCTCTAAAAAATCAGCAAGAAACACTTCTAGAAGGTGAAAAATGAGAAAAGCAAGTCAAAAGGAAAGGGATTTGTTAAAAATATTAAAAAAACAAATCCATGAGGTATCTTAAGGATTATGTTGAGAGCTTTGTGAAAAAAACCATGTTGAGAGCTTTGAGGAGAGGATCATGTTGAGAGATTTATGGAGAAGATCACGTATCTTGAAATGATCCACAATATTGTAATTTCATCTATAAATTGTAGCCTTTAGGCATTTAAAAGAGGATCTACCTGGTGATAAATGAGATCCAACCTCAAGAAAACAAACCCAAGTCACGAGCAAAGAAGGGTAATCAAAATTCAAAAAAGGACACTGGAAATTGGTGCGACTTCCATAAAATCCCCTGACACATCATTAATGGATGTTTCTTAAAAATATCATTGTTGGAAAATATTAAAGAAAAAAGAAATGGAATCCAACTCTAGTTTTGACTCAAAATAGGATAAACAAAATAATACCATCAATGTAGAACCCAGTGCTACCATTAGGACCACAAAGATCCAACTAAAAGAGCCATAGGAGATTTAAGAGGGTGATCACCTCTTCCATTCATAGATGTGGGTGAAGGGGACCCTACTACATTTCATCATTTATAGCAGGAGCCAAAAGAGCCTAATCTCATTCGGATTCATCAAGATATTGAAGTTGTCGATAATGTAACACTCCCACCCATGCACCATCAACTAGTTGAGCCATGGATGAGATGTTTGTGTTAGCCAAAATAAAAAATTGTCCTACAACATCAAACCATTCAAAGATGAGGTATTTTTTTAAGTTTCCCCACTCAAATTTTGTGATGTTACTTTATGACAAACTTATATGTGGAAACTTCATGTTGTTTATGATTCTCAAGCCCATATTGTCATTGTTACTCTAGGAGGTCAGCTCCATAGGGTATCAAAAGTAGTTCTAACTATTATAATCTCGTTGATCTCAAAAAAGCAATGTTGAAATGTAATCTCTAACACTGTAAATTTTGTCCTCTTCATGGTTGGGATAGAAGGTGAAAATAAGGTCACTATGACCACCACATTTCCATCACAAGGCCTCTCTACACAACAAAAGCAGGTGGACAATATTGTAGATACACAAAGAGATATTTTCTCTATTCTTGTGGGGGTGACTCTACAGTGTCAAGTCAAATAATTGACTTGATATGTAGTGCCCATATACGTAATGGCCAAATATATAGATGATTTCTCTTGGAAAATGAGTAAAAAAATATAATATTCATGATCTCATCAAAAATGGATAGATTCAATGGAGCCAGTCACCTTGCAGGAGTCCAATTGTGTTGATGTAGAAGAAGGATAGGGCATAAAGACTATATATTGATTATAGAGCCATGAAATAAATCATCGTCAAGAAAACATACATGATCCCTCAGATTTATGATCTTCTTGATAAGCTTAAGGATGAAAAGTTCTTAGGAATATTGATTTTAATTCATGTTACCACATAGTTCCAATTGAAAAAACCGATGTATGGAAGACATCCTTCAAAAAAAAAAAAAGATATTTTTGTGTGTTTATTCATGCCCTTTGGCTTGACTAATGCTCCAACAATGTTCATGAGGAAGATGGATGACATCCTGTGGATTTTCACAAACTATTTAATGCTTGAATATTTATATGACATCCTGATCTTCAACAAAACCAAGGCAGAAAAATTGCAACACATTCAACAAGTCTTGAGCACCTTGCAACAACACAAGTTGTGTGACAATCTGGAGAAATTCTCATTCGACGTGCAAATAATTTAATACTTAAGATACATAGTAGATAAACATGGACTATGTGTTGGCCTAGCTAATATCCAAGTCATTCAAGAATGGCCATCCTTGATGACTTTAATAGAGCTTTGTAGCTTCAAGGGTTATAATGTCCCCAACCTCTAGTCAAGAAACACTACGTATCCACAATAAAAAAATCACCAAATAGTTTTATCAGTGTGTCTCTATGGAAGCGCATAGTCTACAATTTCCATAATTAAGCCCCATAATTAAAATAATTAATGGTAAATATCATAGCATATGATTATAACTCATAACATCCAATAACTCAGGATAATGCACAATATTTACGATTAGCCCCAACCCAAAAACACAAACTTAATAAAACAACATATAAATATAATTCATGAGATGTTGATACATCAAATACCTATTTTATGGTTTATCACCAGAATGCATAAACACACATATAACTCATATGAACAAGTATATATATATATATATATGTGTGTGTGTGTGTGTGTGTGTGTGTGTGTGTGTATTTCAAAATAGTGTACCAAATAATACATCACATATATATATTACACAACAAGGTACCAAAATATCACAGGCATATTCCAAATCTAGAACTAGGGTTTCCAAAAAAAATCATTAATTCATATGGAACACAAGATAGAGCACTTATCTGTATAAAATGTCGACTGGCTACAGGCTCTCCATGTTCCATCCTTCCATAGACCACATGGTTTAAGAAGTTTTACCACGGGTCACATTCAAGCCAGGGCTGCAACTCCGTGGGCAACGGTAAACCGATAATCACAACATATCTATGTTCAAGGTTCCAACCCAAAATTCAGGTTTCTCCAGGGCTCTAAGCACCCTCTAGGCTAACTGTCAAGGTGCCAACCCAACAATCATGTTTCTCCAGGGCTCCAAGCACCATATCTCCATGACCAAGGTTCCAACCCAACATCCATGTTGCCCGAGGGCTCCAGGCACCCTCTAGTCTAACTGTCAAGGTGCCAACCCAAAATTCATGCTACTCCAAAGCTTCAGGCACCCTCCAAGCTATCTTCCAAGGTGCCAACCCAACAATCATGTTGCTTCAGGGCTCCCGTAACCCTACAGGCCATAACCAGTTCACCTTGCCAAATAGTCTAGAACCCAAGTGGCACATGCTTCTCCGTCTAGATGGCCAATCCCTCTACGATGCCCACCTGCCAGGGTTCGCTAACTATTTTCCAAAACTGTTGTTAGTTCTGGAGTCCAAGAATGGGACTGAATAATAATCCAATGGTAAGTACACACACACACACTTTCATTTTTCACGACTTCCTCTACCATGTCGCACACACTAGAACCACGTGGGTCCCCAAGTGTCCTCAACACCAACCTTTATGCCAATACCGTTGCCATTCACTGTGGAGTCACATTCCCCGCATATTGTTACCATGGAGTGGGATCTTCAACTAGTCTATTTTTTTTATTATTAAAATATATACAATTGACATTGTTTACTATCTGGGTCCCCTGACTACTTAACCAACACCAACACATATTCATGGGCATGCTGGCCCCACAATATATAACCTATCTATATGGGCACGCAAACCACATATCATAAAAACCTAGGCACGTAGGCCCGCATATACATATGGCTCACCAACCTAAATGACAAGTACATTCATTTACATGATAAACGAGCGGGGATATAACATTTCTCTCCCCCTTATTTTATGCATTTTCCTCAGTGCATCTTACACCCACAATATAAAAATTTTGTTGCAAACTTATGTCTTCATGCATGGATTCATCTTGGGGCATCCTCTACACTCTTTGTGCCATCTGCACACCAATAGGATCAACCTTATTATGCCTAGAAGGCATCAAACTATTAGCATTAATGTTAGTCACACTTAATTCTCACATATATAAGTATATATACTGACATAAGTATATAAATATTTTTCTCTTTTCAATGAGGGTAATAAACAATCAAACATTTACAATCATAAGTAAAAACAAGTTATGAAAACTGAAATTTCTTATAATAAAAAGAGCCAAAGTTAAGTTGTCTTTCAGATGCCTTAATCGTAAGCACTGGACCTACATACACTTTTTCTACAGACAATTATATATCATTTATTTCCATTCATGGCTCTTTCTGGTTTAGGTATTATATACTTTACATTTCATCATTCTTCTTTTGCAACTCACTCTCCAAAAATTTTATTTTATTAGTGTTTTATGAATTGATGCCATCTCTCACTTCCCTGAGTGCCTCCATATGTGATTTAAGACGTCATATATCTAATCCCTTTTTCTACCTATATAATAGAATTTTTTTTTGTTGGTGCACTTGAATGGACAAGTCCTTGTTTTGTTTCTCATTCAATTCAATCATTTTCAATTGTTTCCATTCACTCTAATTTTGTAGTCCATTAGCTCATTTCAAGCCCTCGTCTTTCTTGCTATAATTCTTTTCTCTTATGCTCAATTTCAAGCACTTTTATTTCCAAATCCCTACTAAGCTTCTTGTTTTCTTCATCATGGTGATTAATCAAAGGTTTAACTTCTAGTTGAAATTTATTCAACTCTGCTGCCAAAGTTGTACCAAACATGTTATCAGTCATTACAACTTGTCACACACTTGCTAGTGTTGTAATTGTCATACGTTAATAATTATAGATGATAACTTGTTACTCCTATCATCACACATGTTATGACATGTCAATACACCTAACAAGATTCTTCTAAAGACCTATTAAAATATGTCATAAACCATTCATAAGCCTATTCTAGGCCCGCTACCACATGTTATCATCTTGTGATGAATCAGACATAAAACTAGTTATCGAACCTGTTGTAAAACTCGCTACCACTTGTGGCCAATTCTTTGGTTGCAACTTGTAATGATTGTGTTTCCTACCGATGAAAAAATATGTAATTACCTATCCTTAATCTATCACAAAATATAAGTATACTTGTCATCTACCTGTGACAATCTTGTCATAAACCTGTAAGGGGCTCGACACTTGTGTGTGAATAGTCCACCTGTAGCATTCTTCTATTACCTGTAATATAGTTGTCACTTACCTGTGACAACCTGTTATATAATATGTAACATGTCTGCCTCCATCCTGTGAACAAGTTGGTACAGCATGTTACCAACCCATTATTCTCTGTTAGGGAATTTGGTATACCACCTATATGCCTAGAACTAAACTGATACATCATCATGTTATAATACTAATTTGAATTTTCCACCCACTTGTTTTTAACTTGTCACCAACTTGCCGCATATTTGTATTAAAATGGTTATAAATTGTTAGATACTTGGTTTAAACCTATTACAACCAATTCAGACTTGTTTTGTAGCCCAGATTACTACCATCTTGGGTTCCTATAATAAAATATTACTCTCTATAATAAACTTGTATATAACCTACATAAGGTTCTTGTATCCCATTCATGTTACCAATTTGTTATATTTTGTCATAACCTTGTACATGAACTTGCTTTGCATCCATGTATGTTGCCTTCCCAATGTTTACCTTGTGAGATTACATAGCCACATAAATGTCCATACCACCTTAACCTTTCATCTTAGAGCATTGAACAATATCCTCGAGTTATATTTTCCAAAATCAAATTCTGATTTTATAATTAGTTGTCTATAAATTCTTGAAGCATACCCATACAATTGATAACCAATATGTAGCTTCCTATTCTGAATAATTCTAATTTTTAACTCATGTATACATAACACCAACTAATAATATATGCAATTGAATACGATAAAATACACAATTGATGTGCTAAGTAGCTACATTACATCAATCATGATTAGCCATTCATATCCACTATTTCATAATTACTACACAATAAATTTGTAAATCAACATAAAAATACCAAGCATACATTCATATATATTACACACACACACATATATATAAAGAGAGAGGGAGAGAGAGATTATGATTCATGAGTGAGAGAGACTTTGGAAAATTTCCCTTCTAATTTTTGTATATTGGAGAATTCAATTAGCATAATTGTATTGTTCTGTGGTGTTTCCTCATCAGTCACATTATTTTTACCAATCAAATTTATCTCATCTTGTCACTGCCAGTATACTAGTGCCCACATCCATTGACATATTATAGTGGATGTTAATTCATTTGATTCCTTATTATACAAAATCTTGTCCAAAATTCAACGTCAGCCTATTGTTCTCCTGTATCGTTTTGGGAAATTATGTTCAAAATTGTTGTCCATATTCAAATTCTTGATTTTCCAATGTTTTATTTACGTCAATATCTCTTTATTGACACCTCATTTGTCAAATTCTATTACCGGGGCTAACATTTATGACTTAGCAAGCTCAACTTATGAAGTTTGTATTATATCTCTTTTTGTCCCCTGTGTTTTTTCGCAGGACTCTCTACAAAATTTCATCCTTGTTAGGGTCCTATAATAATAGGGTTCATAATTTTTGAATTTACTATGATAGTCTTGTAAATATGTACATACCTTGCTTTCTACAAGTTGTTTTCCAATATTTTGAAAAATGAAAAATAATAAAAAATGAAAAGGGGGTAAAAGTCCTAAAAGAAAGATCAAAGGACTTAGAAAAAATAGACCCCAAAAAGAAAAAAGAGATAAAAATAAGACCTGAAAGTGAGCAAGTCAAAATGCCACTACTATTTACTTTTACTGCAAGAATAAATGATTATGTGCAGATTGTCAATAAATGCCATAATCCATGATTAGTTAAACAGTTTAATCTTAACTTCTCATGCTTTAAATTTCATGTTTTAGATAGAGAATAAAGATATGTCAAACAGTATAAACTTGACAAATCAGTAGTCAAAATAGAAAATAAATGAGGAGCTCAACAGTTTAATTTGAGCCCTCAGATGAAATAAGAATAGACTTAGATAGTTTTTATGTTTTAAAAAAAAAATGGATTTAGGGTTGCAAAGTTAAATGCACCCATGAAAATGAAATAAAAAATGTTAGAAATAAAGATGGGTAGGTAGAAAGCATGTAATAAAACACCATCGGGCAAAAATCATTAATTTCCCCTCCCCTACAATTATTCAGTATTCTAAACTATCAGCTAAAAAGGCTCAGAGCATTTCTCTGACGTCTGTTGGGACCGAACCCAAGGCTCGATGACTGATTGGTTAAAAATATTGAATTCCTACAAAAAACCCACATTCATCAGTATTTATCCTTCATTCATAATCATAATCCCTCTTTCCTAAGTAAAAACCCATTTTTACTTAGTAAAAGTAAAACCCTAAATAACTAATTTCATCTCCTTTCAAAAAACATTCAAAAACCCATAAAATGCATTTATCCTAAGTTAAAGTGTGAAATAATACAACAAAGATAAGCTATGCTTATTTTCACTTTACTTAGAGTTGAAACATGCATTTTTCATTATATACATTGCCCTTTTTTTATATTAACTTCTAGCTTATTTTATTAATTCCCTAAAACTACACCCACCCGTATAGTATTAAATCCATTTTATTAAATAATCCACTAAACCCTCTTTTTTAGTTTTAAACCAATGTTTAAAATATCCCATGTGATAAATAAAAACCCCGCCCTTATCCCATTGGTTTAAACCTATCAAATAAAACAAATACCTTGCCCCCCTATGGTTTTTTAACAACTGTCAAATGTTTAAAAAATCTATATAATAAGACCCGCGCCCATATATATGGTTGAAACATTTCATAAAAAATTTAATTGAAACATACATAAACCTTATACCCGTCGCATATCATATAAACCTAAGGTATAAAGTTTGTTTAAATGCATATTCATAAAGTTTAAACCTATCCACGTCACGTTAATACACCCCGAACCCACTCCATCCCGATGCAACTTCCACAAGGGATCTGGGTCGTTCGCAATCGAACCCCAAGATTTGACGGCGGAAACTATATATCACATATAAACTTGCACGACAAAAGCCATCTCATTTCTACGCGAAATGGGTGGTATTTTGATTTTCTCCCTCCTCCACGTGGTCGATTCTCACTGGATCGTATTCGTTTCCTCCAAAACAACTTACCACCGAAATGGCGTGCGATAACCACTCATGGTTTTAAACCCTTTGAGCCCGAACCACCATTATGACTTGACCGCCATTAATTATCGGTGCCTCTTAACCCTAATAAGCCTAATAAACATTGCAAATGCATTGATTTCCCTTATTTTCTGCACGTAAACCCTGTATAACATATCTCGACTGTGAAACAAAGAAATTTCTACCATTTTCATGCCAAAAGTCTATGTTTTTCAGCCTAAACCTATTAAAGATTACAGAGAAGTGTTGCATTGCTCCAGAGATTGAAAAGATACCACAGAACCTTTTCAAAACCTTCAGATACGTCTTCAAAAGCCTAATACCTGCGTATAACAGGTATTCTTCAGCAAATTAACCCTGTTTCAATTTGAAAAGACCTGTTAAAAAGAAAAATTACATTCATAGTTCAAATTTACCCACAGAAACCTGCTAAAAATATCCAAAAAACAGGCCAAACCCTGTCAAAATTTCTGGAAAAAAAAAAAATACCCTGTTTAAAGCTACACATTGTTTTAAATACCAAATTTAGCCCAGAAACCCTCTAAAGGTAGCCTAAACTTCTGTGCCCCATTTCAAAAGACTTTTTTGCCCAAATACTCATTGAAAAAGGCTCAAGAAATCCATATTTCTTGTTTTCTAAATCAGTGAAGGTCTTTAAATCATTTGAAGATTGAAATTGAAGAATAAATCCAAGAAAGAGACCATACTTTGCCTATTTTCATCCAAGAAACCTATGTTAAAATAAAAAAGACTCCTGCAAACTATTTAATCTTGCAAAAGTAGCCCAAATGCCTAAAAAGCAAAGTTCTAGCAGTCCTGAAGGTTCCAAAGTGTCAAAATCAACTCCAGTCGTGAATTCTAAGACTTCCATTATTGTGAATCCTTTAAAACCCCCTGTTGTAGACATTGAGCACATTCCATTAGCTGATGTTGACTACAAAATAGCAGACCCAGTTTTTTAATTTAATCTGCTAGACATTCATAACTGGAGCTATGAAAAATATTTAGATAATGAAGAAGAAGTCTATATTTGGGAATCACACTTGCCCAAATATGTTGTTCTAGTAACTCATCCATGTCAAAAGGTCATTAGGTTATGTCAATTGTATTATGTGCCTGAGTAGAGAGCCATAGTAAATACCAACAAAGAAGTGCTTTTCACCATTACTGTTGAATCCATCAACCAAATGCTACAACTCCAACCTGATCCTCAAGCAGTCCCTTTGTCTATAGAGGCCCTTACCAAGCTGTATATTGGCCTTGATTTCCCTAAGAGATTCCAAATATTCCAAATATTCATGCCCTTGCATGTTGAAATTCCTCAAATTAATCCCCCATATTCCACTTCAAGGTTTCCATAATGTTCAAGGCATGCAATTTCTATGTTATCTTTCATCCTAGGGTAATTTATTGATGAACATACAGATGAATCCATTTTGGGTTTCTTATCCACTTTTACCCTAGGACAACCTCTGTTTGTTATCTTTGATTATGCTGGTTATATTGCAGACAATATTCATGACCAATTGATTAAGTTGCCAACTGAAGGAGTGTTTAGATACACATCCTTCCTCTTCCACATGTTCTTATATTTTCAAGCAGATACTTTTCCATTAACTCTTCAAAAGCTTGACATAGAGGGAAATCCTCTTTCAGTTATTTTCTGGACCTCTTTGATAAGGAAAGAGTCCACAGAGTTCACATATGCAAAGTTTTCAGATTCATTCATTCATCCATTGATCAAAATGTTAACAAATACAAAGTAGCCACGAAAAATGATGAGATGAAGAAGATTTTACAGTTGTCAGAGCAAACCAAGACTGGTGATTGGTACTTATATGAAAAACATACTGAGATTGGAGTTTTTGGATACAATTTATTGCCCTACAAGTTACCCAAACATGTATCAATGAGGATTTTTGCCTTGGAGTATATCAGGAAAATATTAAACTCTGATTCTAAGGATTTTCTTAGCAACAAAGAAGAAAACACACTTCAAATTGAAGTATCAAGTAGGACCATTCATTTTCAATCATAGAGATGCCAAACCAGAGGCAGCTAAACAATTATTGGAGTACAGATTTGAAGAAATATTTCCTTGGAATTATGATCCACAAGGGATCCTAAGTAAAATGAGGGTTAAATGTAAATTAACACCCTTCATTCATGAGACAAAACCAGAGATAGAAAAATATGCCAATTAGACTTAGTGGACAATGAATACTTTAGTAGATGCAGTGAAGAAAAGTGATATTAGTCCAAGTTTAGAAGCTACTGATCAAACAGAGAAAGCCACTAAGAGAGTAAGAGAAGAAGGTACCTATGTTGCTGAAACTACCACTGAAACTAAATTCAAGTTAAGATACAACAAAATACCTAAGTTAAATCCAGTGGGTAAAGAGAAAGTATCCATTGATGTTGAAGAAACATATCTCCTAGATACCAACACAGATGTTTCCACTGTCATCATCAATGAGCTAGTTATTGAGAATCAGAATGAATAACAAGTTGATAATGAAAATGCACAGTTGATAGAAAAACAACAGAACATAGAAGCTTCTTCCTCACAGACAGTCGAGGAGAAAGATCTAGATATTAAAGAAAAGTATAAACAGATCAAGTTAAAGAATGAAGAGATCAAAAACAATATCTTCTCTCAATATCTGAAACAAACACCAAGTGTTCAAAATAGACTTTTTTCTGTCTTTGATTATTCAAACAAAAACCTAATCATGTCAGTATTGCAGCCTATAGTAAAATCTCCAAAGACAATGGCAGATTATAAGAAGGTTGATTTAGAAGTCCAAACAGAAAAAATTCATGCTCTTGATCAGATTGAATTCCATAGACAGACTTCAGAGATGTTGTACTCTACTATTACAACTAAATCCATGAGTGCTCAGAAACTTCAGAACACCATCTCAAATATGAAAGATCAAATGAAATTAGACAAAGCATCCTTGTATGCTAAAGATTTAAGAATCAAATCTTTGGAAGAATTTGTCTTGCAGGCTGGATTAGATCCAACAAATGTCAAAGCAGCAGAGCAATTAGTGAAGAAGAAAAATGAGGATATTGCAGCATTGAGGAAACAACTTAAATTACCATCAAATTAACATCCTCAGACTAAGGAAATAATGGAAGGACAAAAAGAGAAGGATGACATGATGAATTTGATTTTTCAGTTGACAACATAGATAAAGGAAATGGAGATTCAGATGGACAAGCTTGTCCAGGAAAAAGAGACAGTAAAAGCACAGGAAACACCTACAGTCATCCCTATGGTCACTACAGTTGTGCCATGAACTCTAGCAGAAGAGTTGGCACCTAAATTTCCACTAGCTACTGCAGTGCCAGTAACATCATCCACAACATCAGCTACAGAGTCATCTACAACAGCAATTCACCCTATAGATGAGGCCAGCAAACTGGTAAAGGCCATAGAAGACATGTCTCTTCAGACAAGTGAAATCAATAGATTGAAACAGATGGTTGAAAATCTTGAAGATCAAAAGAAATTGGCTCAGATTAATGCAAAAACTCATGAGAAAAAGGCTATTAGATTAACTAAAGAATTGAAGAAGCTTCAAAAGGATTTGACTCTAAAAGAACCAATTTCCTATGTGAATGGCCTTCAATTCAAGTGGTCTTTGAACAAAGAGATTTGTTAATTGCTGCATTAGCAGAAATCAAGAAGACCAAAGAAGAACTAGGCAACAAACCTAAGCAAGCTTTAGAACTGATAAAGTTTCTCAACAGCAAGAACATGCAAGATTTAGAAGAGATTGAAATAACTGACAGAACTGAAACTACCCTTAAAAAAAGGAAATTTATCACCAAGAAGAACCTAATGAATCAACTTGAAGAAAAGTGTGACAACATGAACATAACAGTGACCAAATTCTTGGTTAAATTTGAAAATCTTAGGCAAAAAACTCTGCCTAATATTGTGGGTATCAATGATAAACTAATGCCTCAAGAAGACTACAACAAAAAAATCAAAGAATATTAAAAGGAACTAGTCAACAAAACAGATGGACAATGAATCCCCACTAGAAAAGTCTTACTCAGGAGTTTTGAAGATCTATTTTATTTACAGCGTGAGATAAGACACTTGTTTGTTGTCAAACCAAATTTTTCCAGGTATACAGAAGCAGATGAGAATTTCAGAAATTTAAAGAAGATACAAATTCCAAAAGAAGAAGATTGGCAGTCACTTACAGATTTACTAGGAAAGGTAAGAAGGAAGAAAGATAACAGTGAAAACAGTTTGCTGATTTGCAGTCAAAACAGATTTTTATTACAGTAGTAAACATGTTTTACATAGGTTAATATACATCAGAGTTTAAAGAGAATCAGCCAGCAAGGAGGACACCAAGGCAGCTAGCTGCTCTTATCCACAAACAATTTCTATTTTATTTGAATAAGTAGGACAACTTGTTGATTTGTTGAGCAGTTGTCTCTATTTTTGTTGTAAAGATATTTTTATATCCCTTAGATCATTCCTAGAAGCATTCTAGGATATTTTGTAAAAAATTATGTATAAATACTTCATCTTTAGAAGTATTATTGTGGAATAAATTGCTGAAGATTTCTATAGTCATTTTTGTGGACTTGAAGGCTTTTTGTGTTCAAATTTCAAATAGCAGACTGTATCAGATCAACTAGCATCATATTTCAGGATTCGTGTGATGAGCTATTTAGAGTGAAGTATTTCCTACTTGTCATTGTTATTTTTCTTTGTTACATGCAATCCATTATGTGTTCTAAATTTGAATGAATGAACAAGAGTATTACTTCATGATTTGTTAAAAGCACCATGTCTTTACTGTTTGTCATTTCTATGTTTTATTCTGATTTCTAGAGTAGGGAACCCTTAATTTCTCCCTCTTTCATTTGACCTCTGCCTACTACTTCGCTTTTCCGGATCAAAGAACCCTTCATTGCTCTTTATCCCGATCATATCATCTCACAAAACAACTTTCCAAGATCTCCAAGGGTTATCTATATTGCCTTGAAAACATTTGAATTTTTGACCTTGATCCTAGTTCTGTCTGCTTGACTTTTGACTCCTTAGCCCGATGGACAAATAGATTTCCCACTATCCATCTCTTCAAGTGATTTTTCCCACCAAACCAATCAAAACCAAAACCAATTGCACAATCATAACTAGCCTAATATTTTATAAATCAAAACAAAGTTAAATTTTATAGAGAGAGCCCTCTCTGAACCCTAGGAAGGCTAGATCCTAGAGTTTAAAAGTCGGTATGTGGTTACCTCTAGTTTTCTTAACTAAAAATAAAAATATCACAACTAAAGAATTACTAGAGTGATAACAGTCCTCAAATCAAAATTCCGAGTTGATAGTATTATATGAACTTCTTTGATGTAGATCAATTTTTTTTTAATTAGTAGTATTTATAAAGTTACATTCTTTATATGTATTTTAAAAAAATAAAATTAGATATGAGAACAATAAAAATAAACTTTTTCAACTTGTCTCTTAACTTTATCTCAAAAATTATCATAGTTTCCCTAAGTAGGATACTTTTTTTCCTGTGGAAAAAAACCGTAATTTTTATTAAGAAAAATAAAAATTACACTTTGTAAACACATCTAGTGTGTATGCAACAGAGATCCAATAGAGGATCAATAAAAACAACAAGAAGGGAGTTGAGTGTGGCATGAGGGGTCATCATATATTATTCCTCAGGAAAAAAAAGCACAAAAATTATGGTTGGCTAGTGCAAAGTTTTTCTCTTTTTCCTTTCCATTTGTGCACAGTTTTCCAACCATTGGAATTTGGTTCAACAAGAACCAACACCAAATATAGTCTCTCATGTGGAGCCTCCTTGTCAGAATCTAAAATTTCTAATACATGTACTCTTTTGGAGCCACCATATCCATTTAGTGTCATAGAATCTTCAGGATCTCTTTCAACCTAATGCACAATGTCAGTGGTTTTTTGAACCGTGGTGCCCCTTCTTGGAAAATGTCTTGCAAGTTTGTTCCACTGGTTCCATCTTGGCCTGGGTGGATTTATTGTTTGTCTTCTTCTTCATCCTCAAATGGGAATTTTTCTTAGAACTTCCATCCTTTTGTTCTATTTTTTCGTTTTTTCTTATTCTTAGGATTCTTCTTTTCCTATGGGCATGAATGTTATAAGTGGCATGTTTGAAAACAAGTACAACACCTAAATGTCGTATTTTCATAGTCTAAAACTTATGACCAACAAAATTTTTGATGCTTCAAATTTATGTGATCAGGGAGTCCTTTTCTGAGGTCGATATCCACACTTATTCTGGCATATGTGTAGATAGGATTGGAGGTGGAGGTAGAGGTATATGAAGAGATGGAGGAAGAGGAAGAGGTGATGGTAGAGGAGGTAGGGGAGAAGATAGGAAAAAATAGATCCAGATCCTATTGGATTTCCCATAATAGATGAGGATACTATTGCCACAATGAAAAATATCTCATCCTATATCCGTCCTAATTTCCGTCGATTAAGAAGTGAAGATACTGAAACATTTTTTTTAATTTGAATTTTTATGTAGATCATATGACTACTTACTTAATTCTCAAAAATTGAAATTGTTTCCAACAATTCTTAAGGATGCAGCATTAAAATGGTTTATGGGCTTAATAACACATTCTATGAGGACATGGGAAGACATGAAAAGGGAATTCTTAGAGAGATACAAGGAATATTTCACATCTCATAATCGGAAAGATGAAGTTTTTAAGATGATGCAAAGAGAGGATGAAAACTTGGAGGATTTAATTAAAAGATTAAGTTATAATCTAAAGAGGGCTAAGATGGAAAATATAGATGAAGGCACTTTAAAATCTCTCCTATTGAAATCCATTAGAGATGAATGGATAGATATCCTTAACATGATGGGAAAAGGATACATTTCTCAACTATCACTACCTAAAATTTATAAATTATGCATACATCTTTCAAGAGTTAAGTCAAGAATTCGGAAGAATTCAAAAGATCTTCTTCTCTCTAGAATCAATAAATCTGCAGTTGGAACAGTAAGTAGGGCTGAAGTAGGAAATTTTCTTGATGATTTTAAAATAGATATTTTAGGGAGCCCTAGTAAACAAATAGACACCTTGAAATTACAAAACAAGAAAAGAGCTAAAAGTGATGCATTGTCTATCTTTTGTCCTAAGTGCAGAAAAACATGCCTTAAGAGAATGCCCTCTTGATTTAAAAATCATAGAAACCCGTTTCATATGTACATAAAATCATGAAACAAAGAAGTGTCCTTCCATTCTAGGTCTTAAAGTTGTCTACCAAGAGGAAATGGTTCCAAACCAGGTAGATCCGCTTTGCTTCGTTGCTAAAAGACCATGGCAAGGATCTCAAACTCAAGGATTCAATGCACAAATGTATAACCAGCCCCCAAAAAATAACTGTAGCGCATCAATGTCATATCAATAGCCTTGGTCTCAACCCCAAACTTGGACACAAGGATGTGAAATCCTTATGGTAGATACTCTCAATATCACCAGTATCCACAACCTTATCCAAACTTTCCACCACAAAATTTTCCTCAGAACAGTCAAAAACCTCAACCTCAATTTCAAAATCAAAATCTACAACTTTCATTACCATTTCCACAAAGACCAAACCAACTACCTACTCAACCACTTCCAAACCCAAACAATAAAAATTCACAACTGGTTTACAACATGGAGGGGAAAAAATTTTCAAACTTATATGATAACTCCACTAGATCTTAATAATGTTCAACTTAGATCTAGTAGAATATTATAAAAGAAATTATCTTCTGTTGTTATTGAGGAAAGAGAAAAAGATGATCCTCCTGATGAAGAGACATCTCTTCATCAGAATGACAATCTTCAAAAGAAAAATAATCATTCTAAAGGAGAGACATCTCTTCCTCAAAATGAAAATATTCAAAACCAAAAACATGATACTCCAATAAACTCAACTCCCATTATAGAACAACCTTCAGTGTCTATAACAAAACCTCCTTTCCTTGAAAGATTGCAAATTGATAAAGGAGTAGAAAAACAAATCATGTTGCCTGATTATGATATGTTAGATGAAGTGAATAATGTCTGTATAAAAATCTCTTTGCTACAAGCCATCAAAGAAATCCCAATTCTTGCAAAGACAATAAGAGATGTGAGTATAAAGAAACCTAGGAGAAAGAGAAAAGAAGTAAAAAGAATACACATAGTCGAAAAAATTGCAGATATCATGATGGCAAAAACAACAATAAAAAAATATTTTGATCCAGGAAGTCCCATTGTGAAGACAAATTGTTATCACCAAAATTGTACTTGATTGGCCATTGATCAGACAACTCAGTGTAATTGTTTCAAAACAACTTTTGACTGAAGCTTAGCCTCTTCAGTCTAAGAGGGCTCTCTCACAGGTAATTTATGATATTGGTTAATGATAAAGATAGATGGCTAAATCTATGAATTGTGTCTTGGTTTTGTATGTTTGCAGGTTGAAAAGATGAAGGCTTTCTACCATTGGGCTATGGAGTTAGTGACAGGGATCTCAATGACAAAAGCTCTCCTTGTGGAAGCTTGGGCATGTAGATACTTAAATGAAAGTAGAATACACACACACAGAGTTTATTCAATATATAATTGTTCAAAGGAAGTCATATCATGAGAAACATGAATTCTAATTAGTGAACATTAAGATACTGAAAGCGAGACATTGAGAAAGATATCCAATAGTTTAGTGCTTGAAAGGAAGTCATAGCATGCAAAGCAAGAATTCTAAGTAATCAAATATTAACATATTGACAGAAAGTAATAAGATACATAAGACAGTGTTCATGAAAGTATCAAATGAATCTCAGGTGAAGGATGAAACCAATAGCCACTCTTTATTACTGATCAAAACATGTTTACAATAGTAGCAATCATCCATAACATATCCCAACCCTTTCTAAATCTAAAACTATCTCCTTTATAGAGTGAGGACTCATACAAATAATATGCCACCTTACTCCCCTCGAATTCCCACCTCAGAGACCTATTTCAAACATGATTCCATTACTTGGAGACTTCCTAGGGATATTTCTGTTTTGCAGAGTTTGAATACAAAAATGACTCTTCTTTCATTAATAGTTCAACAAATCAATTTAATAACCCTTATCAACTACAACCAAATAATTTTCTAAGTTTACTAGAGTTTTGATGTGTCATTATGCCACATGGATGCTGAGACGGACCTCCTCCAAGTCGAATTTTTACAATTTTTTCACAAATCTGGTTAGTGAAAATTCTGAAAATAGGCTTCAAAGATGAGTGTATAATTTCCAAACCCTGATGGCTTTGCAGAAACTAAGAGAGGTTTTTGTAGATGGACTTGTGCTGAAGAAAAACCTCTTTCTATTTCCAAAATAATTTTTCATTTGGTCTAAAATCAAACTTGAATTTGATTGTTAAAACAGTCATGTACAAAAATTTTCGTAATGTGTTTTAGTAGCGTGTGAAAAATGGATTTTCCATCAATATTCTTGACTTCTTTGTTGTTCCAACACCTTAATCATGTCATGACACCTTGCAACCATGAATACCCCTCCTTGAATCATGCAAAAACTGACTTTAAAAGAAAAAAGGTTCCTACAAGAATTTTCGTAGCGTTTTTTCGCCTTTAAGCCTGGAGCATGCTACGAAACTACCTGATAATGGAGAAAATTCCAAAATCTTCCTTTTTCTTCCAAATTTCATCTGTAGGTCTGAAAAGTGACATAATGAGATATGATCATGCAAATTTTCCTATTACCCTTTTCAAAAAACATCATTTCCACCTTTAGCAAGTTTATTCATCACTAAAATGACTGCTTTTCTTAAAAAAATAGGGTTCAGAGATGAGCTCTTATCTCTCTATCCTTGATATAGATTGCAAACCTGAAGGAGGTTTTTGTAGGTTAGTATGTCTTGAAGAAAAACCTCTCTTGGGTTTTTGAAAACTATCTCCAGCTGTACAAAATCTGCATTCTAAAAACATGTATAAAATAGGAAAATTTTGCATTCTGAAAATAGGGCTGAAAGACATCCCTGTATCTCCTAATTTGTAGCACCTTTGAGAAAAGTGAAAGAGGTTATTTTTATTTGATATGTTATTGAAAATAAAGTTTCTTAAAATACTTCTTTTTTTCCCAGAAACCGCCCTTCAAATTTACTGCTCAAAGTCAGAAAATAGTGAAGTCCTCATATCCACTACGAAATTATTAGCCAATTTCGTAGCGTTTTCTGCCTATTTTAATTGAATTTGCTACGAAAAGAGGAAAAAATGGCTAAAGTGTCATTTTTCAATTTAAATTCTTGGGAAATGAAAACTAACAACATATGATGACTGATGGGACATGACATGACCTAAATGGAGGTGATCTTGAACCTTAGGATAGGGTTAAACATGTAAAAAATGAAATTTTTCTATACCAACTTGAAAAAGGCTTAAGGAGACCTTATCCCTTTGAGGAGTGAACTGTATGACCATGTCAAGTAATGACTCACAAAATTATGAGTGATAACAGAAGACACACATCAATAGTATCGAAATCCCAAACACATTGATCGAATTAGGAGTAGCCATAAAAATCATGAGTAAACAAACTATGGAACAACTAAAACTTCCAAATCTTAAATATACACCTAGATTGTTACAATTGGCAGATAGATATGTAATTAAATCTGATCGTGTATTAGAAGACATTTATATATCCTTAGATTCTTGGGAATATCCAGATGACTTTATGATCTTAACTCCAAATAATAACTTAGGAGGGCATCCATTGATATTAGGAAGACCTTGGTTAGCTACAGTTGATGCCTTCATCAGTTATATATATGGTGACATGTTTATCTCTGATGGAAATTCAACAAAGAAATTCACGTTATACCCTCCAACAAAAACAATGATAGAAATAGAAAATTGAGGAATGGATGGATAATCGCAATGACATACGACCTAATTTTACTATCTCCCAAATTAGTGAAGACAATCAGATCCTGGACTCAATAGAAAATAATGAGTTATCTTCACAATGTGAGAGTAGTCAAAATCTTCAAGAACAATGCAATATTGAATATTTATCATCCAAACAAATGTCTTTATATTCTATGGAATAATTTGGCAACTCTTCAATTGAAATCTTTCCAGGTAAAACTTTAAATGTAAACAAAAATATAGAAGAATTTCAAAGGAATAAATTAATGGAAACATTAGAAAAACACTCTTTCACATTTGCATGGGAATACACTGACATGAAAGGAATCAATACTAAAACTTGCATACATCACATATATATTGAAGAAAATTCCAGACCAATCTGACAACCTCAGAGAAGAATGAATCCAAAGTTAAGGGAAATTGTAAAAGAGGAACTACAAAAATTGTTGAATGTAAATTTTATCTACCCAATATCAAACAGTCAATGGGTTTCACCTTTAGTAAATGTCCCCAAAAAGAATGGAATTGGAGAGTATGCGTTGATTATAAGGAATTGAATAAGGCTACTTTAAAAGATCATTTTCCACTGCCTTTCATAGATCAAGTTTTGGATACATTAGCAGGGAAGAAATATTTTCTTTCTTAGACGGTTTTAGTGGGTATAATCAAATTTAGGTAGCACCAAAAGATCAAGACAAAACCACTTTCACTTGTCCATGGGGAACTTATGCTTATCGAGTGCTTCCTTTTGGATTATGCAATGCACCCGCAACATTCCAAAGAGAAGTATTAGGTATTTTCTCTGATTTAATCCATGATTGTGTGGAAGTGTATATGGATTATTTTAGACTATATGGAAAATCTTTTGAAGAAACCCTAGAAAATTTGGAAAAATATCTCATAAGATGTAAGGAAGCAAATCTCTCATTAAGTCATGAAAAATGATTTATGATGTTTACTGAAGGAATTGTTTTAGGACACCATATTTCAGGAAATGGAATTAAGGTGGACTCATCTAAAGTTGAAATTATTTCCAAATTAGAAATTCCAAGTTGTCAAAAAGATGTTAGGAGTTTTTTTGGTTTTACAGGGTACTATAGAAGATTCATAGAAAATTTCACAAAGATTGCATCTCCACTCTTTAAGTTGCTTACAAAGGATTGTTAATTTAGTTGGAATCCTGAATGCCAAAAGGCTTTTGAAACTTCGAAGGAAAATATCTCTGAAGCACCCATCCTAAGAGGACCAAATTGGAAATTTCCTTTTCATATTTCAACTAATGCTTCAGAAACAACTCTAGGAGTTGTATTGAGACAAAAATACTTGACTCTGTATTCCATTTATTACACGAGTAAAAATTTAACTCCAGCAAATTTGAATTATACTGTTACCAAAAAAGAGTACCTACTTGTTGTCCATGCCATTAACAAATTTAGACATTACATCACTGGTTATGAAACTTTCATTCACGCAGATCATTCTGCAATTATATATCTAATGAATAAATCAATTACTAATGGAAAAAACACAAGATGGATACTTTTATTGCAAGAACTCAATATCACCATTTTAGATCAACTTAGAAAACAAAACACAGTTTCTGACTTCAAAATGATAAAAATGATACACCAGTAGAAGATATTTTTCATGATGAATATCTTTTTGCAATATCTACTAAATCTCCATGGTTTGCAGACATTTCTAATTACTTAGCTACAGGAAAGCTACCATCATATTTGTTTCCTAGGAAAAGAAGAAAAGCATTCAGATGAGTGCATCATATTCATGGTAAAATGAAGAATTGTACAAGACAGGGCCATATCTCATCATTCGAATATGTGTACGAGAAGATGAAAAACCTGAGATACTAAAAGCATGTCATGATGAGCCATGTGGAGGACACTTCACTAACAAGAGAACTGCCTACAAAATCCTTCTCTTAGGATATTATTGGCCTTCCCTTTTCAAGGATGCCAAGGAATATGTTAAGAGATGTGACCATTGTCAGAGAATGGTGAAACTTGCTCCTTTAGATGAAATGCCTTTACAACCTCAAGTACTCATTGAACCCTTTGGAAAATGGGCTCTAGATTTTTTTGGACCAATCAATCCTCCATCAAGAAAAAAGAGGTATATTCTTATGTGCACTGATTATGTCACTAAATGGGTAGAAGCTAAAGCACTTGCCTTTGCTAATGAAAATGTTGTAGTTTCATTTCTTTTTTAGGATATTTTTATTCATTTTGGTGTCCCAAGTGAAATTGTGACATATCAAGGAACTCAGTTTACATCCAGAATGGTGCAGAAGATCGTGGAAGAATACAAAATCAAGCATAAAAAGTCCACTCCATATCATCCACAAGAAAATGGACAAGTAGAGTCCACTAATAAGGTGATTGAGACAATCCTCACAAATATTGTACATTTGCATAGAAGGGATTGGGCAGAAAAGCTTCCAAAAGCTTTATGGGCCTACCTCACCACATGGAGAAGTACAATAGGACATACTCCCTATGGACTTGTTTATGGGAAGCAAGTCTTGTTTCCAATAGAGTTCCAAATAAAAACTTTCAAGACAACAGTTAAACTGGGACTTGACTTGTTAGAAACACAAAGGCATAGAATGGAACAACTCAATGAGCTTGATGAAATAAGAAAAGATGAAATTCAAAAGACCAGCTTAGTTCAACAACAAAGATTTAGATGGCATGATAAATATATCAAGGAAAGAAAATTTCAAGCTGGAGATTGGGTACTTCTCTTTGATTCAAAGTTCAAGGATTTTCAAGGGAAATTTCAAACTCATTAGCTTGGGCCTTATGAGATTGAGAGAGTCTTTGATAGTGGAGCAGTCAGGATTAGAACTATTGATAGAGAAAAAGTTCCCCTTCTTGTAAATGTACATCGACTAAAGATCTATCACAAACCATTGACAAAAGAGGAATTTGTCAAAAAAATTAAAGATAATGTGGATATAAATTTGGTTAAGAAGAATTCTTCTTCTTCCCCAACTTAGAATTATTCTTTCATTTATTTTTCAATCCAAAAAAAATGAATATATATGTGTGTGTGTGTGTGTGTGTGTGTGTGTGTGTGCATGTGTGTGTCTATCAGAAAATTATATATATATATATATATATATATATTGTATAAGTATGAAAACCAATCATTGATTGGCATACTTATGCAGAAAATATAGGGTGAAAGCCAAAAATATATATATATATATATATATATATATATATATATATATATATATTGTATAAGTATGAAAACCAATCATTGATTGGCATACTTATGCAGAAAATATAGGGTGAAAGCCAAAAGATCTATTTTTGGCACCTTACATTTTCTTTATTCCTGTTCTAAAAATCCCAATTCTTTGCACCCATTTTTCCTTTTCAGAAAATAAAAATATAGCTACATAATTGATGAAATTATGTAGCTTTGAGGGATTTCTGCAGCTCAGACATGAGAGGACCTTTTTGACCGAAGAAGTTGAAGAAAACACTGAAGAATACCTGAAGACAAGACAAAGAGAAGCGGTTGAAGGTTAGAAACATCAAGATTTAAGGTATGAAAATGCAAATTTTGTTTAATAATAAAAATGAAAAAATTGATATATGAATTATATGATCATTTTATACCACCAACTCAAAAACATTATTAAAAGAGCTCATCGTGTCAAATCAAAATCTCATCTAATACTCCGCCACTAAACCCTCATCATTTATATGACTGCTCCAACATCAAATCGCGACCTCGTTGATGAAACAATCCAACTCATACTTCAAACGCTCACTTTCATTGAACTTCACTCACGCTCTCGAAAATTCCGAAACCTCACTCATTCATTCACCCTTACGTATCATCCATTTCGCAATAGAATTCACTTACGCTCATAGCTCATACCGAAACCCTCAGTCTACTCTGTCAAAGAGGTAGCCTTAAGGTAAATCTTCTTGGAAGCCATGGGAGTAACCGTAAGGATAGAACTTGAAGGGAGAAAATTTATGGAAGAATATCCACAGTTAAAGGAAAATGTTACAGAGAGCACAATGGCTTAGTTTTGTAGAAAATTTTGAGAGGTTTCATAAGGTGGTTACCAAATCTTTTGCCAGAGCGTTTGATGGAGTGGATGTCAAAATTGGAGACATAAGGTTCACAATCATGGAGTATTTCATAGCCGAAGCCACTGGACTACCAAGGACAGAAGAAATATGGTTTAAAAACAAAGGAATTGAAGGAGATGGAAAAAATTTCTAAAAACTCAGGTATGGATACTAGCATTTTTAAAAAGGGGATTCCTAGCACAACCCTTAAAGGAAAATGGAGAAATTTGTTATTGAAAATTCAGAAATTCATTACCTGTGAGGGAAGGTTTGGCTACATGTTATTTTAGCATGCTAGGTTGTTAATGAATTTCCTTGAAGATAGTGAAATAAACCTTCCATAATTTTTATTGCATAGTTTGAAGAAAATGGAAGGAATTGTTTAGAAGAGAATTCAGTTTATAGATAATACAATGTATCATCATGGGTTAGTAAAAATTCTCATTGAATTTCACCTTGAAATCTTAGGGGATACATGGGAAAAATTATTAATTCGGAACCATTTCCAAGAAGGAGATCAAGAACAACCTAGTAATAGAAAGGAAAAAAAGAGGAAGAAAAAGAAAATTGAAAATGAACAACCACTCCAAGAACAGTCAGAAGATGAAATCCCCATTGCAAAAATTTTGGGAAAATTCAAGAAGAAAGCAGATAAAAGGAAGGAGGATAACATAAAAGAGAATGGTAAATATATAAAAGCAGAAGAGCTTGGGATAAAGAAAAGCAAGGCCAAAGTTCAAAATCCTCCTCAACCAATAAGAACAAGCTATAGACTCAGAAAAACAGTAAAGGAACCACCTTCAAAAGAAACATAATTTGTTAATTTAGAGGAAGATCCTAGGGTTCCATCCCCCACTGCCATTTCACCCACTCAGAGTCCAGGTCGAAGAACTCCAAAGATTGATCCAGTACATCAGGAGAATTATGATTATATTGAGTCTTTGGAGAAAAGAGATGCAGTGAAAACATCAGTTTTTGAAGATCGGCCTCATAGTCCACAAGAACCTCTAGTTGAGAATACTCTAAAACAAGAAATATTTGAACTGGAGACACTAAACAGGCATATTAAACAGGAAAATGAAGCCTTGAAATTAAAGAGCCAGATTGAGAAAACCATAAATGACAATACTCTTCTACATCTGGGTTTATGGTTCAAGAAGAAAAAAAAGTTAAAGAAGAAGAATCGACAGCTAAGCAAGCAGGTCATAAAATTGAAATATAAACTCCTAATGAGAAAACCAAGGGTAGTTGTAACTACACGCAGGGGAAGGAAGATGAAATTAGATGTTCTAGCAGAGGTCTCAGGGAAGATGCAGTAACATGATAAGATTTACAATCTTGTGTTTTTGCAAGAGGACATGAAATGGTCTCCTCGTGGGGGAATGTGGAGCCTCAAGACTGCCTCAATTTTGACACTCCTTTTCACTATCTTTCCTTCTTTTTGACAACACCATAAGTTCAAACAAGTGTTGAAATGCACATTTTTTACTTTTTATGGTATCCTAATGATCTATTTTTCATATTTTCAATTGTTCCTTATTATTATAATTAAATTTTCATTTAGCTACAGAATTAATGCAATTTTGCAGCCAAACTCTGTTTCTCCGCCATGGTTTGATAGGTTCTAAGGTATTGATGGAGCAGTGGAATATATGGGCATTTGAAAAATTATTTGGCCATGGATCCTATCCTATTCATCCGTCGATAATCAAGAAAGAAATCGCCAAAGAACACGATCAAATAAGCAGTCAAATGGGAGTTGGAGAAAGTGAGCAAGAAAGTGTGAGCTTCACGATTTTCTCTGCCACGTAGCAAATCGTGAAGCAACGAAATTCTCATTTCTGTTTAGAGTTAGAGATAAAATTTTCTTAGTCTTAGAAGGTGTAAAAGCCTCGAAACATTTATTTCCATGCTTTAATAAATAGAAGGCTAAGTAATTGTGTAAACAACAGTGAATGATTGCAAGATTGTGACATCTTTTTAAAACTTTGTTTTTATCCTTTAATCAAATGAAGAAGCGTTCCAAAATTATAATGTGAAGTTATTCAAGAGTAGATTCGAACCATCTGTTGTGGAGGACCCCTGCAACAGAAAATGTTTTCATTTCATTTTCGTTATTTAATTGTCATTTCATAGCTTAAATTTTTATGCGTTTACAGTGTGTTGTAGTATAAATGCGTGCTCTGTTTCAGTCTTATTTCCATTACAATTATTTTTAGATTTATGATTGTTATTTCATTTATCATTATCATTATCTCCAGAATATTGTGATGAACCCTTAGCTAAATTAAAAGGGGGGGGTGAATCAGTTTAGTACATTCATGGACATTAAAACTATTTTCTTTACACCCATTAAATACTTCATTCTATAAGCAGCATAATACATAATGAATCAGCAAACTGAACGTGTGGACAACTAGTAATTAAGCAGATTAAAACATCACATCACCACATAATCATCAAGCACATAGAAAACTAATATAAGTGGAATATCATAAGGGATAAAACCACATCTTATTATTGTTGTGATGCAAAGGCAAGCTCCAACTCCCTCTCACAACTGATTTTCTGTAGGCTCCAACCTACAGGAGGCTACTACCTCAAATTATGTAAGCTACAACTTGCAAGGAAGCTCCAACTCGCAAATATTTTATGCAAGCTACAACCTACAGGAGGCTCCTACCTCACCGAGCTCCAACTGGAATTTTATCAAGCTACAACTTGAAGGGAGACTACAATCCCCTCACTCAACATAAAAATCAAATGATGATCTACGTGGATATCAGTTCTGTAATCCTCCTTCTTCACTGTTTCCTTTTCTGCCTTCATTTATGCTTCATATCAGCTCCTGATGTGCACAAAATCTCTATTAGCTCTCTCTGATTCTTCCACTCTCTAAACTCTCTTTGCACACTAATATTACATGTTTTATACAGATAAATACATGACTGTTTGCATTCTACAGGGAATTCGAAGTGAACAGGCCTGACCCTATGCCTTCCACCCATTCGATTCCTTACACTTCAGTTCAGGTTATTACATCATAAATAATCATTAAAACACTCATTGGAGATTTTCCTATGCATAATTTTACTTGCCTTTGCATCACATACTATAAAAAATAATTAATTCATTTATATTTATAGTTACAACAAATATATTTCACTCATCCCTTTCAGCTCTTGGCTCGCTGTGCATTTTTCCTTTCTGTTGTTGTCACTATCTTTTATGTTTCTATTGTTATATTATAATAGTTCTGCACAAATGCCTTTTGCCTGACTTGACCCAGCTCGCATGTTTCCAACAGCGCCACCATATGCTCCTTTTTCCCGACTCTGCCTATCTTCCTTCCTTCTCTTTCCTACAGCGTTCAGCCTTCTCCTTGTCTTAACACCTGACTCTGCCCCGGAGGTTTTCCTGAGCCCGAATCGACCCATGGTGCTTATCTCCTCATTATCGTGATGTTTAACTTTATCTACCCTTTTCTTTGGGTTGGCTCACTTACCCGAGCCTTTCTACCCGCGTTCAGAATTTTCATGTTTAAAATTTGCAACCGCATCAACCATTGTTCTGCACGAGAGTCGGGTCTTACCTAAGTCTACTACCCACGATCATTTTTCTTCATAAACAATGTAACTATAAAGAACCCTGGACCTTAAATAAATTCCAATTAGCCTTTGAACAACCTCGTCTCTAGTCCCTTTATCGCATTTCGGCGATCCAATTGTTCTACAATATAAACCTGCTCTGTTCTCCGATGCGATTTAACAAAGGAAAACCACAAACACCCGGACTTGAAATATATTAAATAATAGCTATGAGTTGCATCGCATCTAGTCCCTTTATCTCATTTCGGCATTCCTTGGTACTTCTATGTTATATTCACATGTTCCACCTCCAATGTGATTAATTAACAAAAGGCCTTACATCCGGATTTGAAATGTGTTGATCTTTAGCTTTGAAACTCCATCGCGTTGGGCTCCTTTTATCGCACTTCACCAAGTCGACCTTTTACCGTGGTTCATGGGTGTTATCCCTTCTGAGCTTGTGATGTGTGATATGTGATTGGGTCCCACAACCGGAATTTAAATCCTTTATATTTTAGCTTTGTATATTATTGCATCTGAGCTCTCGTCGCTCTTCGCATTTCGACGTTTCGACGTGGTACATAAGCACTATCCCTTCTGAGCTTGTGATATGCGATATGCGATTACGTCCCACAGCCAAACTTTAAATCCTTTATATTTTAGCTTTAGCTTATTGCATCCAGGCTCTTGTCGCTCTTCGCATTTCGTCGTTTCGACGTGGTACATAAGCATTATCCCTTCTGAGCTTTGCGACTTGTGATATGCGATAAAGGGTTTGGGTCCCACCGGGGGTGCCACGTCGCGGCCACATCATCATGCCAAATCACCTTGTCATGTCATCAAACTTTTGTTGCAATCAGTGGGGTTGGGGCCACATTAGCTTTCCACATCACTATGTCACCGCCATGTCATCTAGCCACGTCACAATATCACACTTTGCAGTTTCTGTGATTTCTGTGTTTCTGTGGTTTTTGTGATCATCCTTATGCTTGTGATTGCAATATGCGATTAAGCTGCTGAACACTATTCTGCACACATTTCTTCTGGAAATTACCCAACTCGACCCGCTGAACTGCATGTGCACTGTTCTAAACGTGAAAATACATGACTCGACTTTGCTTGCACTGTTCTAAACGCATTTCAGCCCGACTTGCTCCTTTGTCTTCTCTGGTCATTCTGATGTTCCTCCTTGCCTCTTTGTTGCTCCTTTCTACTCCTTTGCCTTAGATAATGATTCTAATGTTTCTCCTTTGCCTTATGCCTTTGACTCTTTGCTTCACATTGATGCACATTGCTGCTCCTTTCTGCATAATGTTGCTCCTTTGCTCTTTTCTGCATAATGTTGCTCCTTTGCCTCTTTTTTTCTCCTCCACTGTAATTTTGCCTTATTTTCCTTATTTCTCCTTTATACTCCAACTGATCCTGATCTACTCCTTTGTCCTTAATGATAATTCTGGTGCTGCTCCTTTCTGCTCCTTTGCCATCAATGACAATATTTCCAACATATTGTTATGCTAAAGTAGATGTTATGTTTCTTTCATGTATTTCATTCTTAGATGATTAAAACACAAAGGTATTTTATCATAAATCAGTTTATTTCCTCTAATTTTATCATAAATCAGTTTATTTCCTCTTCATGCAGTAGAAGTTTATCATAGATTAGTTTATCATAGTTCAGTTTATCATCGATCAGTTCGTTTCCTCTTCATGCAATAGAAGTTTATCATAGATCAGATATTGTGAGATATGTTTCAGAAGATTTCTCTTTACAGTTTTATATTAATTTTGTCTTATGAGCTCAATTAAGTTTTATTTCATAAACAGAGATTTATTTTATTAGCATAAAATAGTTTTAGTAATTCTTTAGAATAAGTTTCATTCACATTTAATTTTCAAAAAGACATAAAAAATAGAATTGCTTTTTGGTTTTAGAACTTTAGTTCTTTTCAAAATCAATTCTTAGCTACTAACAAGATTTGTCATTTTCTAGGACTTAGTTAAGTTTGGATTTAGTTTTTTTTTCATAATTCAGTTTTCTAAATTCATTCAAGACCATCTGGAATAAGAACATTTTCAAAAACAATTCCCACATATTACCAAAATAAATTAAGTAAAGGAGGCTTCTAGCATATATAGTGAATTTTCACTTTAGAATATTACCTACTATGGACGATAATTTATGATAACAATTTAAGAACATTAAATTGAACAAACACTTATGTCTCCTCGATTCATGATTATGCTTATGATGATTTATGGTAATATAATTCAACCCCTCTTCTACTTGATTCTTACTTTCTCCAACTTTTTATTTCAGTGGGTCAAGGATCCTCTTCAAGTCTTTCGAAAATAGTTATAGTACTTTGCCTCATTTTAAATACCCTTCTACCACACCAATAATGTGATAATTCAATATTAATGTGAATGAAATCTCATTGTAAGAATATGTTAGCTAAAAATAATTTCTAGTGGAGAACATGCACTAGTTAGGTAGGGTCTACATGTCATGATATTAATGTTGTCTACCATATAAATATCAATAAAGGAAGATTTCGTCACTTCAATCTGGGAATTTACATCTACAATTCAATTTATGGATTGACAATGTTTTCGGTACAAATAGTGACTAGTAAATTGTTATTGTACTTGTCCATATTAAAACCATTCACAATGTGTACAATATTATTAGATAACATAATCACTAGGCTCCAAAAGGTAATCTTGATTAGTAATATGCTCATGTGTTGAGCCCATAGAGGTATTAATATCCATTCTTGTAGAATCTAGTGAGATTATTAGTCACCTCTTTCACTTGTTATTGATATGTCATCCACCTAAAAAATCTAGGGAAGATGGCGAGGTTCTTCAAAACATTATTTCTTCAAAAAAGATAACATAATCACTCATAATTTAGAATTTTGTTGTTTGTTTGTGTAAAAATAAATCATTGAAGTTCAATTAATTTAGGAATATCACAAAAATAATACAATTTAATTACATTGACATGTAAAAATATTTTTACTACAGTAAAAAAATGCAATGGCTATTTTTATTTTCCACAAAATTGATTGCATTTGAACATATACAAATTTGGTACAATCCACCATTAGGAAAAGCATACATTCTTAAATTCAAAAATAGATGGAATCAAATTCAATGATGTCCAAAAATTAATGTTCGTACCCTGCTTCAACAATTGTAGGTATAAATTCTAATAGAACAAGCTAATAATGATAAGCATACAAAATACGTATGCAATTTAAGAAAAAGATACAGACTCGAGAGCGCTATGACTTGAATTTTTTTGGTGACTTTAGGTTTTCCCTTGGCTTCTTCCCCCCTTACAACTAAATGAACTTTTGACTATTGAGAACTGGAAGGATGACTCATTCTTCTATTTGACAGTAACAACAAGCTAGTCTATAATTGTAGCCAAGCATGCCTCCATGTCAATAATCCCACGCTAAAGCATTGTGAACTTATTGTAAACTCTTTTTCTCAATCATAAACATCAAATATATATTTCACAACTTTGTTTTATAAACAATGAATGGCACAATTAGCTTCAATGAAGGAAAATTTCCTTGGTTTCTTTTAGGTTTTTAAGTTCTCCTCCTTATGATTAAACTAGCTTTAAGTGACCACCTCAATCAAAAAAATTGCAACATACCAATTGACAACATTCACATTCCTAGGGATGCCAAGAAACATTCATAGTGTCCATGGGGCTCAAGGGGAACCCAACAAAGAGGGATAAAAACAATTTTGAAGGAGAGTACAATAAAGAGATGGATGATTTTTTAGAGGGTTGAGTGATGAAATGAAACGTGTTAGCCATGAAATGACACAAATGAAAGAATGGTTGGTGATGGATTTTCTCCAATTGATGAGATACCACAATCCATCAAAGCATGGTGTTATCACCCAAAAATTTTCAAAAAATCATTGTGTCAACTCTGTTTTTTATCATGGTCTCAAAATGGGTTTGAAAGTCATTTTAGGATTTGGTTAAGGGTAGGTTAGAGTTTTTATAAGTTTAAAGGTCATCATTGAATTCAAATAAAACCTTTAGAGGTCCATTCCATGATCAAATACTCACATTTTCCATTTAGGAATCATTCCATAAAGTTTCGGGTTAAATTTCTGCAATTAAACAAAAATCCTCCATTTCGTAGTGCCGCTAGTTCAAAAAAGAGGATTTGCGCTATGAAAGCGCTAATACTTTCGTAGCGCAAACTGGAAAAAATACACTATGGGCACTACGAAAGTGCGGTTTCCTAACCGTCTTGTCAATTAAGCTGAAATCTGTCAGAATCCTTTGGGAAATGATAGGATAGTGGTATGGTGAGTCAGTTTGTTATCAGATTCAATGTACTTACCTATCTTACAGTCATCACCGTCATGATAGGGCATGAATGAGGCATCATTCAGTTATGATATGACATTTCAAATTCAAAATCTTGCCTAATTTGGTCATTCTCGTTTTCATTTACCTCCATACGAGTGTCTAAGCTCTGAAGCAGTCAAGCTAAGCTTGTGGTTGTTCTATGCAAAGGCTATCTTCACCATAATCGAGCGAGGCTATTCCATATTCTAAAGTGAGGTTGCTCATATATTCAAGAGAGGTTTTCCATATTTTAATCAAGCGAGGCTGTTTTATAGATTAAAGAGAAGATGACAGGTTTTTCTAAGAAGCATGACAGAGCAAACGAAAGTCCACAGAGGGGGACATTGCTTAAGATATGAGCCCGAAAATGTGAAGGCTATAATTGAAGATCAAATAGTGATGGAGGCTTTTAGCAAAGCAGGTTGTCTCTGGTTTTGTGAAAAGCTGCAAGGTTGCCACAAACAGGTGTCTAAATAATTTGCCTTACACTTCAGTGGAACAACTACAAGAATTGGGATGTTAAATGTGCCAGTCACACCTGAGATTATTTCTTCTGTGACAGAAATACCAAGAGGGCAAGAGACTTAGTTTAAAGGTTTTAAGTTTGACATGGAACCATGCAAGGAATTCATGAAACCTGAGTATGCAGATATGGACCTGAATAATGCAATACCTAGAAGCTGTATCAAAGACACCTATGCAAAGCCGTTGTTCAACATTAAAAGATACTTTACATGTGAAGGCAGGTAACATGAAGATTATACTTATCATTTCAAGCTGCTTCTGCATTTCACAGGTATAATATCACTAGATTTTCCCTTTTACTTGCATAGGAGCCTTGCCAAAATGGCTGATAAAGTACAAGCCAAATATGATGGTTGTGAAACATCTTTGTTTCACCATGGTTTGATAAAGTTATTCGTTTTGAATGAGCTTCAGAAAATAAGCAGAGATTTTTCCTCCTTTTTGTTTATGAATGGTTTTGAACTGGAAACCCTCACCCCAGCTAGAAACCCTAAAACTAAAGGAACTCCTTCACCACCAATAGCAGAGTTTAGTCAGCCTGTGGTTGCAAAATAAAAGAGGTTTGTAAAGTTGAAACCAAAAAAAAAAAGTTGAGAAAAGGACAGATAAGACACAAGTTCTTGTTGCAGCAACTCCATCACCTGCAAAACAGAGGTCAAAAAGTGTCAAAGAGTCAAAACAAAAACAAGTTGCCAGCAAGCAGGAAATCAAGAGAGTGACAAGAAGCCAAGAATTGGTATCAAAGGGAAAAACAGTTGTTTCAAGTACAGAGGATAGCCTAGTGATAAAGGAAAATTTAGATGACATCCTGCATGCAATTTATATAGAGAAATTACCCATTGTGCAAGCTAATTTCATTGGAGCAGATGAACACAAACAAAAAAAGGTTAAGTCAGCAAAGAAACTTGAATTTGAGGGTGAAAATGCAGCCTTTATCTTTCAAGCAAGGAAACCTTTAACTAGGCATGCTAAGAAGCTCAAGGAAGGCAGCAAGGAGGTCCAAGAAACTATTGAAACAGTCAAGGTCCCTGAAGATATGCTTGATCTCTCATCACCAACGGTGGAGCATGCAGCAAACAGAACAATGAAGGAAAAAGAAGAAATTACAGAGTGTCAACATCTTGAGGAGAAATTGAGGTTAGAAAATCAAGATATTGCTATGATGAAAAAGAGGGCCATAAGGCACAGTATTGAGAAAACAGAGTTCAAAATAATGAAGGTAGTATGGGAAGGTCAAACTAGTTCTAGGTCTGAGATTCCAAGTAGTGCAGAACAATTTTTCACATGGACAGTTCCAGCCATCAAGGAAGCTAAATTTGTCAGAGTAATCAATACTCACTTTAGGGCCAGAAATAAAAGACTTAGAGATCAAGTGGAGGACTTGGAGTAGCAGCTAAAATTGACTCAGAATGAGCTAAAAAACAAAGGTGCAGAATGACAAATCATTAAAAAGTCAAAAAGCTAAATCAAGTGAAAAATTAAGAATGAACCTCATGAATATTGTGTTTATCAGTTCATATGACTTTTTGATTTGGTGAAACCATTGGTATTCTGAAATTTTGGCACATTTTGGTTTAAATTTTGAAGAAATCTGGGCAAAACTGCTCACTCAACAATTTCGTAGCACAAACAGTGCAAAAAGAGTGAAAAGCGCTACGAAACTGTTGTAGCAGCGTTTTGCACTCTTTCTCCTAAGTTTTTGAAGGGAAAAAGTGTGTATTATGACCTGAAATTGATAGGGGAGTTGTGTTAATTGATAATGAAGATAAATATGGAAGAAAGAAGCCAAAGTTTTGAACGTAAAAGGGTAAAAAGACTGCGCTACGAAAAGCGCTACGAAATTGTGTTGTTTTCGTAGCGCAGGTCTACTTTAGCTATTTTGAACAATTTGATGGTGGTTTTGTATAGATGGCACTTAATAATGATTTTGGGAAGGTGTTATTTCAGTTCCTGACAGCAAATAACCTTGAATTCATGGGTTCATGATGGTCATAGTGTCTAAAGAAAACAAAGGACCCTATGCCTAGAAAACATGGGACAGTTTCCTAGTTTAATGGAGATCAGCATTGAGGTCATAAAGTGTTGGAGCTTGTCATCTGGATTCGACCTTATGGGAATACAGTTGGAAAATGATGAAATCTAGTTTAGATAAGGTTGTTATGGGTAGAGTTAAGGAGTTTGAATACTATTTGTAATAGGACTGTTCATTAGGTTTATAGCTGTCATTTTGTAATAAATACCATGTCATATGGTTAGGAAAGGTGTCAAAAGTCAAGAATTCGATGTATCTAGCTCAGGATAAGGTTATCTTATGGTGTAAATGATCTATAAAAGATCAAGAAGTCGAATATGCATGGGTTGGACATTTTTAGCAAAAATATTGTGTTTATTGTAAGTGACTGGTTTTCAGCTTAATACAGATTTTTCTACCTAGCCAACTCAAGATTCATAAAGAATTCCAGTGTGTTCTTGTTCTAATGGCATCCTTTTACTATCCTATTGCGGTGGTGTTTGCTTATGTTACTCAGAATTCATCTTAGATGCTCTGACTTCCTACATAGACAAACTGACTGTGTATTTTATAGTTTCACATGTGTATCACTTGACTAGAACTCTGATATGCTTTGAATTCCATGCTAAGTAGATTGTTTGGTTTTACTGAAGCTATTATGATTCCATAAGCCCAATGTGCACTTTCTAATGTGATTTACAACCAATATCTATTTTTATCTGCTTATTATCCCACATATAGTTAGCCATCTATATTTCTGTCAAAAATAATTAACCCTTGAGAGAGTCCTCTCAGGTTGAGGAGGCTAAGCCTCAATCAAAAGATTGGTTTGAAACAGTTACATGAGATTGATTTGATTGGCAACCCATAAGGTCTGATTTTGTGATAACATTTTGGTGCGTCTGCCGGGAGCCTGAAGATTATACTTTCCCAAGATTTTGAAGCTGGACTTCTGAAGGTAGCAAGAGCTCAGAAAGCTTTTCGAGGCTGCATCTACCTTCGTGACTCCATTTAAATTTTATGTGATCAAAGGTGGCTTCAAAAAGGAGATACACGAGGAGTAATCCTGACCCAGATCCACCTACTATCATGGACAATCCAAACACCATTTCAAGAGGCAGTCAAGGCATTTTTGAAATATTAGGTACTCCATCTCATTCGAAATCCTTGTCCTCTAAAATATCAAGAAGTCCTGAAGATAAAAGAGTTGATGATAAAATTCATGAAGTTTTGTTTAGATCATAAATTGAAAAAGAGCTAACTGAAATTATATTAGACTTGCATAAGAGAGGAATTGATACCTCGGCTCTTGTAACACAAGAAGACAAAGAAGAGTTTTGGGATGTTGTTACTTCTGAGTTGTTGTTGGAAAGACAGTCTTTAGATAAATTGAAGGAGCTTGATCCTTTTGAAGTCTCGTTGAAAAGTAAAGCTGGTTTACCTCTTCCAAATTGGAACTCAATTGTTAGTAGCCCACAAAGACCAAACAGTCCTCCTCGTAGCAGTTTTTCATCCTCTATTTCTTCCATTCCAAAAGCTACTACAGTCACTCTAACCATGGCTAGAAATCAACCTGCTGCACCTACCAAATATGCCCCTCTTGCTCTTCCAACTGTCTTACATGACCTCCCTAGTAAATATTCCACTAGAATCAAAACTTCGGGAAGTGATGAAGACATTACAGAAGAAGAACATGTGGATCAATTTAATGATTTTATAGACAGGGAGGAGGTTGATGATGAATATGTTAAGTTGAGGTTGTTTGCTCAGAGTTTTACTGGTGAGTTTAGGAAGTGGTATAAAGCTCTTACTCCTAGAAGTATTCAAAATTGGAATGAATTTGAAGATGTTTTCTTGAGAAAATGGCGAAATAGAACTAATCCAGTACAAGCCCTCACCGAGTATAGTACTTTGAAGAGAGTTGTTGATGAATCTGTTCAAAACTTTTAAAAAAGGTTTAATAATATGTTAAACTCTATTTCTGCCCATTTGAAACCGCCACAAGCCTTAGCTCAAATGAGGTATGTTGAAGCTTTTGACTATGATTTTTCCATACTGCTGAGAGAAAGAGAATCCCCTACACTTGCTGAAATGAAAAGTGATGCCGTGAAGGTGGAGGTTAACTTGATAGCAGCTAAAAATTCAAAAATGGGTAAGAGTAGGTTGAAAGAAGAAGAGAAGCCTTCCTCCTCTACCTCTCAGGATAAGTTGGATTCAATGATGAAAACAATGGAAAAGTTGATGGATAGATTAGCCCTTGGGAATACCTCTGCTCCCCCTACACAACATGAACCTCAATTTAGAAACCCTTAGTTCAGGAGACCACAGAATCAGGAAAGACCAAGGGAGAATAGAAACCAGCAGCCTGATCCTCAAGTGAGACCTCCTTTTCAGTAGAATTTGATTGATGAAGAAGATGATCCTGAAGTTCCTGAGGAGTATATTCATTATTTTGAAGAAGAAATGTTAGGAATTCTCTTCGCTAAAGAAGAACATGATCAATCAGATCAAAATAATCATGAAGAGGAAACATCAGACTATCTAAAGGGGTATCAACATGCTATTTTCGAGATGCAGAAACAATATAATCTCATAAATAGAAATGTGCCTATCATTGAAAACAAAACACGGCCTAAGAAAGATACACCTAAGGTTGCTAATGGCAAGAAGGATGCTCCTAAGGTCGTTGAAGGTAAGAAAGATACACCAATTGTTCCTCCTATCAAAGAAGCTGAAAAAACTGTCTCTATTTTCAAACTTGAGAATGAAATTTCTAAGATTAAAATATCAGTCCCTTTTGGTGAGATTCTCAAGGTAGATGAATATAGAAGCAAGATTGCTAAAATGTTAAATTCACAACCAACAGCTGCTGATATCTTGAATGTATTAGAAGATCATCCAACCATATATTTGCGTCCAAGACCAGAAGATGAACAGAATGAGGAGGTCCCTCCTTTTTATGTGAGCCTTAGCATTCACGACATGACATTGCATAATGCTATGTTGGATTCAGGGGCCTCTCACAATCTTATGCCCAAAGTAATCATGGAAAGAATGGGGTTAGAAATAACTAGGCCATATAAAGACTTGTTTTCTTTCAGTTCAAAAAGAGTTCAATGCATTCGTTTAATCAAGGATGTTGTTGTTGGTCTAACACAAGTTCCTGCTAAGACTGTAGTCATGGACATCGTAGTAGCAGACATTCCACCAAAGTCTGCTATGTTGGTGTCAACGTCATGGGCAGCGAAAATTAAGGGTACAATGCATATGGATCTTACTTATGCTACCATTCCTGTTTTTGGGGAGCAAAGAAGATTGTATCGAGAGACAAGAATGGCCTACATAGTGAGTAGTAAAGACAAACCCCAAAATTTTCCAATTAATGCTCTTGATACTGAACTTGGTTCTGCTATTATATTCAATGAGTTGACTAATGAAGTAGAAAAGGAGAGGAAAGCAAAAAATCAAGGTTCTAAAATTCAGCAGTCTGAAAATCAGGAAACAGAAGATCAACAAATCAGCGATAAGGAGGTGAAAGGTTGGTGGTCATTGCATTTTGATCGATCAGCAAGCAGAGAAGGAGCAGGAGCAGGATTTGGATTAAAAATCCAAGTGATGAGAGTAATTTCTTTTCCTATAAACTGAACTTTGATTGCACGAACAACATGGCTGAGTATGAATCCTTGATTTTGGGTCTAGAAGTTTTGAAAAGAATGAATGCTCAAAACATTTCTGTTTTTGGAGATTTAGAATTAGTCATTAAACAGGTTGAAGGTGTTTATCAAACAAAAGATACAAGGATGAGAGCATATAGGAACTTGGTTTTGGACATGTTAGAAAACTTTCAAGCCTATTCATTCATGGTCAAAACTAGAGAACAAAAATCCATTGTTGATTCTCTTGCTGTCTCTGCAAGTCTTTTCATTATTCCTATGCATTCCACGGAAAAGTTTAAGGTTGATATTCGCCATAGACCAACTATCCCTAATAATATTACTCATTGGCAAGTTTTTGAGGATGATCAACAAGTGAAGAACTTTATTGAGCTTAAAGAAGAGTTTTAAAATATACAAGTAGACCAGCAAAACATGTTGGCTGAATCTAAAGGGAATTCTGAAGTTTTGCAACTAAAGAACAATTCCATACCAAAGGGACTCATATCTCTAGAAAAAAAATTTGATCAGAATGATGTTTTTAAATCCCCTAATATTACAAGCTGATGATGAAGAAGTTGAGAGTTGTAACCTTGGTCCAATAGCTATGCCCAAAATGATTAAACTTTCAAAGTTTCTTTCAGCTGATATGAAGTTTAAGTATGTTGAAATGATGAAAAGATTCATAGATTTCATTGCTTGGAACTATGCTGATTTGAAAGAATATGATCCCACCATTATTTAGCATACTATTCCCATAAAAGAAAATGAAAAGCCTTTCAAGCATAAGTTAAGGAGGATCAATCCACTTCTCATGCCATTGATTGAGAAGGAGGTCAAAAAACTCTTTGATGCTAAAATCATTGTCCCAATCAGATTTTCAAATTGGCTTGCGAATTTGGTTCCAGTTAGGAAAAAGAGTGGAGAAATCAGAATATGCATTAACTTCAGAAATTTGAATAAAGCCTCCTTGAAGGACAATTATCCCCTCCCAAAGATGGACCAAATTTTTCAAACTATTTTTGGTTCTCAGAGAATGTCTATGCTTGATGGTTTTTCATGTTATAATCAGATCCTTCTACATCTTGATGATCAGGAAAAAACAGCCTTTACTACACCATGGGGCACTTTCATGTATGCCAAGATGCCATTTCATCTCATGAATGCAGGAGCTACCTTTCAGAGGGCAATGGACATTGCTTTTTAGGACAAGATGGTGGTTATTTATCTTGATGACATATCAGTCTTCTCAAGGAGGGAAGAAGATCACTTGAAACACCTAGAAAGAATTCTGCTGAAGTGTAGAAGGTTTGGCATCTCTTTAAATCCCACCAAAAGTATTTTTTCTTTAACTTCAGGTAAATTAATTGGACATATCATTTCTAAAGATGGGATTAAGATTGATCCAAACAGGGTAAATGCAATTCAGAAGGTGGATTTTCCAAGGAGTAGGAAGGAGATTCAATCTTTCCTTGGAAAGGTAAATTTTGTAAGGTGATTTATTCCTAATTTTGTTCAGATTGTGAAGGACATAACAAGGATGCTGAAGAAGGGAATTGATAGTAAGTGGACAGCATAATCTAGACACTCATTTGAGGAAATCAAAAGGGCACTCACACAAGCACCAGTATTGATCAGTCCAAATTTCTCAAAAGAATTTCTGGTTTTTACTTTTGCATCAGAGAATACTATCGCTAGAGTTCTGCTACAAAAGGGACAGCAAGGTATTGAGCAGCCGATTTCTTTCTTTAGTAGGACATTAGCCAATTCTGAGCTGAAGTATAATATCTTAAAGAAGTAGGCCTATGCCTTGGTGAAGGCTATCAAAGATTTCATAATTTATATTCTACATTCTCATATTGTGGCGTTTTTTCCTAATACTGTTGTGAAAGACATCCTCACTCAAACCGACCCTGATGGTAAGAGGGGGAAATGTATTTAAAAAATTCTAGAGTATGATATAGAGATTAAGCCAACAAAATTGGTCAAAGGGGAAGGCTTAGAAAAGCTTATAGTGCAGTCAAACTTTTACTGTCTCGACATAAACTTGATTGCAGAAATATCAGAAATTTCAGATGATGAAGAGGAACTAGTTCCTATGGAAGAAAAATACATCACTTCAGATTGGTACAAGGAGTTTGTTTTTGTCCTACGGCACCATAAAGCACCTGCTAATCTAACAAATTCCAAAGTAAGGTTTTTTAAGTTGAAATCTTTAAGATATTTTATTTTTGATAGAAATCTGTTTTAGAAGAATACTGGCGGAATTCTGCTGAATTGTTTGTTGGAAGAGGAGGCTGATAAAGTAATTGAAGAGTTATACAAAGGAGATTGTGGAGGTCACCATTATTGGAAGGCAGCTGTGAACAAGATTCTAAGAGCAGGGTATTAATGGCCTACAATGTTTAAGGATGTCTACAAGAGGGTTGTTGCCTGCCATGAATGCCATATTTCGAGGGTAAGAAGAATCTTGTACCTTTACCGTTGATGCCTATCTATGTAGAAGCGCCATTTCAGCAGTGAGGACTAGATTTTATTGGGAAGATTCATCCATCATCATCAGGTCAACGTCGTTGGATTCTTTCAGCGACTGATTACTTCACCAAATGGATTGAAGCAATCCCAACTAGGCAAGCAAATGATTCTGTGATTATTTCTTTCTTAGAAAATAATATCTTGTCTAGGTTTGGTTGCCCCATAAAGATTATAACTGATAATGCACAGGCATTTAAGTCTAAGAAGCTAATAAATTTCTGTCATCAATATCATATTACTCTTGGGCATTCTACTGCATACTATCCGTAAGGAAATGGTCTTGTTGAATCTTCTAACAAGAGCATTGTAAGGATCATTAAAAAGGTGTTGCAAGAGAATAAGAAGGCCTGGAATTTGAAGTTGAAGTATGCCCTATGGGTTGATAGGATATGCACAAAGAGATCAATTGGAACTTCACCATATGAAAAGGTATATGGCGCTGAGGCTATTTTTCCTACATCATTAGGGGTACCTATCATGAAGTTGATTCAAGGGCTAGAAGAGGAACCAATTGCAGTCGAAAGGAGAATTAATTAGCTGATAGCTCTGCAAGAGAATAGGAATGAGGTTTATAACAGCAATCAACAATCTCAAAACAGAATCAAGAGGATGTTTGATAAGAAGATTAAGGAAGAAATTTTTCAAATTCAAGATCAAGTGCTGAAATGGGAGGCCAGAATTGAAGAGAAAGGCAAATGTTATCACTATAAAAATTTTCTGAAACTTGCTCAGTTACACTTGTTCCTAAGTCATAGTGCTAGATAGGGTTAGAGTCATTTTTATATTTTTAAAGGTCTAGATCATGGGTTAAAAGTCTCATTCCACCTCCAAACAATGTTCATTAACCTTGTTTCATTCTTCAAAGATCTTATGCCACGTTTTGAAACCCATTTTTAAATTTTTTTTTGAAAATTTGATGAATAAGCCACGAAACCTCATTTTTGTAGCGCGCTCAATGTAAAAAGTTGATTTTGCGCTGCGAAAACACTGGTGATTTTGTAGCGCAAAAACCCTAATTTCAAATCATGCGCTATGAAATCGGGGATTCTCAGTTTTGCATTTGAGCTGTCACATCTGTCAAATTCAGTTAAATTCCTCATCATTAAAAGTCATCCACAAGTCCTCATTCACGCATGTAACCATTCATTGTAATTATTAAGGTTCATTTTTCATCGATTAGGGGTCAGTTGTCATTGGTCCTTTCAAATTTGAAAATAGTTGGCCGTTTTCGACTTCATTCGTCTCATGCAAAACAATAGTGCTTGCATGCTAATGTTTTGAAGAAGAAATTAGTGGTGAAAGACCTGAGTTTACTATAACAAATTCAAGAGAGGCTGTGAAACTATATTTCAAGCGAGGCAAAACTAAAACAAATTCAAGCGAGGCTGCTTATTCAAATTCAGGTTATATCAGTATTTTCAAAATTTGCTATCAAGTGAGTTTGAAATTCATTATTGGTGGAAGCAGAATTATTATCAAGCGAGGAAGAATTGTTATCAAGAGAGGCTAAACTCATTTACTAAGCAAGCCAGTTCATTCAACAGAAAGCTCTGATTGCTAATTTGCTAATTTTCTGAAGACACGGGGTTTTCAGAGGGATTATCACAGATTTCCGAAGGTACAAGGTCTTCAAGAAGAAAATGGCTGAAGAAATAAGGAGTCATAGGTCTGGTCATTGCCTAAGAACAAAACCTGAAGGTGTAGAAGCCTTTAAAAAAGATAAGTCTATTGAAGAAGGCTTTAAGAAAGTAGGTTGCTAGAGGTTTTGTGAAAAAATTCAAGGAGGGCACACTCAAGTCACCAAAGAATTTGCCATAAACTTCATAGGATCAAACTCAAGGATTGGATTCCTCAATTTATCAATTTTCCCTGAAGTGATATCAGTAGTTACAGAAATTCCGAGAGGAGAAGACAGGTTGTTTAAAAACTTCAAGTTTGACATGGTACCCTGCAAAATTTTTCTAAAACCAGAGTTTTCAGAGGTTGACTTGAATAAAGTTGTGCCAAGAAGCTATGTCAAAGATACATTTTCAGATTTGATCTACAATATTCAGAGGTATTTCACCTGTGAAGGGAGATACCACAAGGTGTATACCTATCACTTTAAACTCTTGCTTCATTTCACAGGGATAATATCTCTAGATTTACCTTTTTATCTTTTCAGAAGTTTGGCTAAGATTTCTGATAAGGTACAAATGAAATTTGAGTCATGTGAAACCTCATTATTTCACCATGGCTTAATCAAGTTAATAGTCTTACATGAGCTGCAGAAAGAAAATAGAGATTGGGCTGAATTTTTCTTTTTGAGTAGAATTGGGATTGAAGGAACAGGTGTTAGTCCTCAAACTAAAGAAAAAACTCCATCAAAGATTACTACCCCTGTAGAAACAAAGTCAAGAAGATTTGTTAAGCTTAAGCCTCGGAAACAAGTTAAAGAACCAATGATAGGAACAACATTAAATATCCAAGATACTCCTAAATCCACATAGAAGAAGAAAACTCTGGTTAAGGGGACAATTCTAGATTAGTCAACTAGTAAAAAAGATCAAAAGAGGTTGACTAGGAGTCAAAGGTTAAAGGAAAAGGGTAAGGCTGTAGTTATAGACGGTTCAAGAGGTAATTTGAATGATATAATTCAAGCTATTGACATTTCAGAGTCTCCCCTAGTACAAGATGACTTCATCAAACTAGATACAGGTGGCAGCAAATCAAAGAAATTGAAGACATCCAAAAGGTTAGATTTTCAGGATGAAGTGGCAGAGTTTATCTTTAAACCTAGAAAACCCTCAACTAGGCACTCCAATAAGTTGAAACAGTCAGACATGGAGAAAGATCAAATAGGAGGTGAAAGAGCTAATGTTTTTGAAGAAACCACAAATACATCATTTTCAATGCCTGAAGAAGACAGAAACGGGGTTTTCAATATTCAGAAGGAAAAGAGCAGTTATGAAGATGTCAAAGACAAACTCAGATTGGCAAATAATGGGATTGATAAGTTGAAGAAAAAGGTGAGAGTGCATGCAGAAGAAAGGGAAAACTTTGAAAGGATGAAAGGACTGTGGGAGATGGAGAAAAATCCAAACCCTAAATTAATTGATAGTCAAGCTCAATTCTTCATATGGACCCTACCTGCAATCAAAGAAGCAAAATTCATTAGGATGGTCAATACCAAGCTAACAGCAAACAATAGAAGGCTTAAGAGGAGAGTAGAAGACCTGGAAATATAGCTAGCACAGTTTGAAGATCAGCCAGAGCTAAAATAAGTGTAAACAGTAAGTGTCATCCTTTAACAGATTTTTGAGGTTATGTGATAATATCTCATTTTTGGAGTTGTTTAAAGTTGATGTTTATGGGTTATGAAAGCTGATATACACCTTAAAATAAAGTATTAAAGGGTTGAAAACTAAAATTTTGGAAGGAAGCTGTGAAAAGTGAAGACTCAGCAATTTCGTAGCGCGCTACGAAACTGCTGAAGGTGACACACAGCTGTTTCGTAGCGCACTACGAAACTGCTATAGGATGCAATTTGAAGAAATTTTTGCAATTTTCAAAGGTGAAAAGGGTTTTTTTTTTTAGTTTTGATGCTGGTGGGAGGTATATGTAGAATATCAATGAAGATCCAGAAGGTTTGGCACATAAAAATGGAGTTTTGAAGCATGATTTTGAAAGGAAAAGTCTACGCTACGAAAACAACAGACTCAGCAGTTTCGTAGCGCAGCAGTATTGACAGTGTTTGCACCATTTTGGAGGTTCAAGATTTGCACAGCTGGAAGGTCGAATTCAAAGGAAGGTTATAAGACATTTTCCACATGTTTTGAACTCCAGTTCTTCAGAAGTTGGTTCGAATGGACAAAAATGAGGCATTCAGCTATTATACAAGGAACATGCTCCTATTTTGCAGGAATGGATAAGAAGCAGGTTGATGGGGTCTAACAGCAAGAAGATAAACAACATCATGGTCGAAATCTAGAAGAAATAGTTGTCAAGAATAGTTTTTAATGATTAGATAAGGTTGTTAAAAGTTGTTAAGATATAATAAATAGTGTTTTAGTCCTAGTTGAATTAGGATTGTAAGACAAACAGTTTAACTGTCAGTTTGTAAATGAAGTTTGTTTAGAAGTTGATAGTTGTCAAATTCGAATTTCTTCTCAAATGTTTGGAAGGAATCCAAGGATGTGATGACTACTCTATAAGTGGGAAGAAATGGAATTTCATAGGGTTGGAATTTTCATTGAACAAGCATACTTTTTGTGATATCAAAGAACTGTGTTTTTATCTTAATACAGAGAGTTTTGTTTCATCACTCAGGATTCAAAAAAGGTTATGGATGTTTGATTGTCTCATGCTGTTTCTCTTTAAATTACTTGCAGTGGCATGAATGTATGTTACTTAGAATTCACTGAAGGTGCTCTAACTTCCTTCATATGTTCATGAACTATGTTTATTCTCTGTCCTACTGTTCTATTGATGCATCTAAACCCTGAAATGCCCTGACTTCCATATGAAACTAATCTTTATGTTTTTTGAAAGCACATTTGACTCCATTTACCCAATAGATGTTTGTTGATTAGTAGTAAAACCAATTATTCAGTTTATTCACAGAGTTAGCCATCTGATCTTTATTTGCAAATCATTAACCTATTGAGAGAGCCCTCTCAGGTTGAGGAGGCTAAGCCTCAACTAAAATTTTGGTTTGAAATAGTTACTCAAGGTCTCCTTGAATAGCAGCCTATCAGGGTCTGATTTTTAGTTAACAGCAAACATGGTAAGTTTGAGAACTTATGGAAAGGTCCTTTCAAGATAGTTGCTTTTCATGGAAACAATACTTACATACTGCAGGAGATGGATGGAAAATCATATGCTGGAGGACCTATCAATGGCAGGTTTTTGAAGCATTATTCTTCCTAAAATTGGATTGATTATTCATGTCATTGTACATATTCCATTTTATGAGTTTTTTTTCTGCTAATAATGACAAGATAAATTAGAAAGCTTGAGCCCAATGTGAAGACCATTAGAGCTTGAGGTGGAAGGTTGGAAATTTCAAATTTTTTCTGTTTTGGTCAAGAAAATGGATAACAGCACTGGAACTACTGGTTCTTAGTGTACCACAGGGGCACACTATCCCAAGTGGAGCCACTGTTATCACCCAAAAATTTTCAAAACATCATTGTGTCAACTATGTTTTTTATCATGGTCTCAAAATAGGTTTGAAAGTCATTTTAGGATTTGGTTAAGGGTAGGTTAGAGTTTTTATAAGTTTAAAGGTCATCATTGAATTCAAATAAAGTCTTTAGAGGTCCATTCCATGATCAAATACTCACATTTTCCATTTAGGAGTCATTCCATAAGGTTTCGGGTTAAATTTCTGCAATTAGCCAAGAATCCTTTGTTTCGTAGTGTTGCTAGTTCAAAAAAGAGGATTTGCGCTACGAAAGCACTAATACTTTCGTAGCGCAAACTGTAAAAAATACACTGTGGGTGCTACGAAAGCGCGGTTTCTTAACTGTCTTGTTAATTAAGCTGAAATTTGTCAGAATCCATTGGGAAATGATAGGATAGTGGTATGGTGAGTTAGTTTGTTATCAGATTCAATGTACTTACCTGTCTTACAGTCATCATCGTCATGATAGGGCATGAATGAGGCATCATTCAGTTATGGGATGACATTTCAAATTCAAAATCTTGCCTAATTTGGTTATTCTCGTTTTCATTTACCTCCATACGAGTGTCTAAGCTCTGAATCAGTCAAGCGAAGCATGTTGTTGTTCTATACAAAGGTTATCTTCACCATAATCAAGCGAGGCTATTCCATATTCTCAAGCGAGGCAGTTCATATATTCAAGCGAGGCTGTTGTTAGGTCCTTATATTACTAGTATAGTCCCTTATTGTTGTTAGTTTAACCCCCTTATTGTCATTGTTGTACCCTTGTCACCCCCATATTGTTATTATTGTGCCTTTACATTATTATTGTTAGGTTGGCTAGGATTACATTGTGGCACCACTAGGATTACATTGTGGCCCCATGGACTCCTAAATATAGAGAGGAGGTTTTGTCATTTGTATCATCCAAGAATTGTTAATTCATGTAATGTATTGGAGGTTGCCCCCTCGAAGTGGCTTATTTATAAGGCGTTGATATCTCTTTTCTTCTATTTTTGGAGCTGGTTTCACAACATTTGGTATCAGAGGTTTGGATTCTAGGGTTTCGCTACTCCAAACAGGTCATCGTGGAATTTTAGTTATAAATTTTTTTCTACGAAGGTTCAGAAGCTGAAATTTTTAGATTGTGAAGCCAAAATCCTGAGGAACATCGTCGCAAAATTTCAGAGCTTGGTTCGTAATATTTTCAGAGATATGATCTGTGGAAGTTAGGTCTTTTTACAAGCTCCTGAATTTAACCTAAACATGTCATCGCAGAATTTTCGCTATAACGTTGTTTCTACGAAGGTTCAGAAGCTGAAATTTTTAGAGTGCGAAGCCAAAATCCAGAGGAATCTCATCGCAAAATTTCATAGCTTGGTTCGCAACATTTGTGGAGATATGGTCTGTGGAAGTTAGGGATTTTTCAGGCTCCCGAATTTCATCTCAAAGAGGTGATCATGGGAAAACCTTCATAACTCTCTCTCTGAGCATTGGATTGGGATTCTGTAAAAAGTGGCCGCAATTAAACGAACTGTAGTTTTTGTCATATTAATTTCAGATACGAAGGAGAAAACAGTGACATGTGGCAAGTTGTACAAGTTCGCTCTACTGAACCAGTCCATAATTAGGTCATTGTGGGAGATTGGGCATAACTTTGCCTTGAAAAAATCCAAATCAGGTCATTCAAAATAAGATTCAGAGGAATACGTCAGGGCTGAATTTCTGATATTGAAGATCTAAAATCACAGAGATAATTCAATTTCAATATCCATCTCCTCAAAAGCAAGAAAAAGGTCTGTATTCTTTTTCGAATTACATAACTCTCGTTTGAAAAAAAATAGTTTGAATTTATTCCAATGGCATATTGAAGAATAGATATCAGTATTGGGTTCTAAAATGCCCCATAAAAATAATTCAACACCCATTAAGCCTTCAAAAGGCCCCACTATGACTCATGAAGATGAAGAAACACAACATGAGATATCAAAATTACAAGAGCAAGTGCACCAAATTTCGCTATCGCAAAGAGCAACAAAAAATGAAATGGAAGTTTTGAAGAAAGGCATGGAAACTAAGATGGATGGTTTGAAGAAAGGAGTGGAAGCTAAGATGAATGGTTTGGAAGCTAAGATGGATGGCATGGAAGTGGGCATGGAAGCTAAGATGGATGACATGGAAGCTAAGATCGATGAAAAAATGAAAGACAACATGGAAAACATGAAGAAAGATCTAAAAGTAGAAATCGAAGGTTTGGGAAAGTTGATACAAGAAATGTTTCCTAATGGTGAAAAGATAGTAGAGGAAACTCATGATGAGAACAAAATAAATGTTAATCGTGATTTCATAAACTCTACTGTTGGAGGGAAGAACCACCATATTCCAAAAATGGATATGAGGAAGTTTGATGAAAAGGATCCTGTAACATGGATACTACAGATGGAGCAATATTTTGATCTCCATAACGTGCAAAACACACAAAAGGTACGCATTGCAACTTTACATTTAGAACAAAATACATTTGTATGGTATCGATGGCTTTGCTCCCGTAAAAAAATTGTCACATGGTCAATTTTTACGGAGGAAATGATAGCACATTATGAGGATACAAAGAAAAACACCTTCTTTAGCCAATTGATAAATCTCAAACAAAAGGGTTTAGTGGCAGAGCACATTGAGGACTTCCAAAAATTGATTAGAAGGGTAACTGATATTCCAGAGGAACACAGGATTGATGTCTTCATAGGGAATTTAAAGGATAACATCCAACATGAAGTTCACATCTGGGAACCAGATTCATTAGAGAAGGCATTCAGGTTGGCAAGAAAAATTGAATGTAAAATTATGGCGACAAGGAAGCCTACCACTCACATCTATAAAGATGGAAGTGTTGCTACTCCTAGACTTCCACAACCTACAAGGTTGACACCACAACAATTCGAAGAAAAAAGAGCAAAAGGGCTTTGCTACAGTTGTGATAGAAAATACACTAAAGGTCATAAGTGTGCTAATAAGAAATTATTTTACATAGATTGTGAAGAGGAGGAAGAAAATGAACAAGAAAATTCAAAAGAAAAGGATATACACCAGGAAGCAACCTTAGAAGAAGAAGAAATGAGTCTGACCATATCATGTAATGCATTGGCAGGAATTACCACTCCTCAAACTCTCAAGATATAAGGACATATCAAGAAAAAAAAGGTAATATTGTTGATTGATTCGGGTAGTACCCATAATTTTATTCATTGTAAGGTAGCCAAGGAATTGAATTGTTTCCTATACCCAGCACCAAAATGTCAAGTGATGGTTGCAGATGCAGGAACTATAAATTGCTTTGGAAAATGCCATAATATCAAGCTATCCATGGGGGAATATGTATTGAATATTCCAATGCTTTCCATCCCAATGGGAGGTGTTGATGTTGTACTAGGAGTACAATGGTTACAATCTTTGGGGACGGCAGCTTTTAATTTTCAAGAAATTTTCTTGAAATTTTTTTCGGAAGGAAAGGAAATCGAATTACGAAGTATCACAGGGAAGCCTGGAAAGATAATAAGCTCTAATTTCATGACAAAGCTTTTGAAGAAAGAACAACGAGGCGTAATAGCACAATTATGCTCACTAGAAGTTCCAACATCAAAATCATCTATTTCTCCAGATCTCCAAAGAGTCTTGGACAATCATTCCAAGGTGTTTGATAATCCCAAAGGATTCCCACCTATTCGTGATCATGATCATGCTATTCATTTGATTCCAGGAAGTGTTCCTCCAAACATCCGGCCTTACAGATATCCTTATGTCCAAAAGAGTGAAATTGAACGTATGATTGCAGAAATGTTAGAGGTTGGTATAATTCAACCTAGTCAAAGTTCTTTCTATGCTCCAGTAGTATAGGTGCACAAGAAGGATGGATCATGGCGCATGTGTCCAGATTACAGGGAGCTCAATAAGCTCACTATTAAAGATAAATTTCCCATTCCCATGATTGATGAATTATTGGATGAATTACATGGAGCAATTTATTTTACCAAGTTGGATCTTCGTTCGGGATATCATCAAATTAGAATGAAGAATGAAGTTATTCTGAAAACAACATTTCAAACTCATGAGGGTCATTATGAATTTTTGGTCATACCTTTTGGCCTTACCAATGCACCTTCTACATTTCAAGGGTTGATGAATTCCATTTTCAAACCCTTCCTTAGAAAATTTGTGCTAGTATTTTTTGATGATATACTAATCTACGGCAGGTCTTGGAAGGATCATGTTGAACATGTTGACAGGGTGCTCAAACTATTGCAGGAGAAACAATTATATGCAAAAACATCCAAATGTTTCTTTGGAGTGCAAGAGGTGGAATATCTGGGTCATATTGTATCTCACGAGGGTGTTAAAGTAGACCCCAACAAAATTAAAGCCATTAAGGAATGGAAAGTCCCCACAACCTAAAGCAGTTGCACAGATTTCTTGAGTTAACATGGTATTATCGCAAGTTTGTTAAGAATTATGGGAAAATAGCAGCACCTCTAACAACATTATTGAAGAAAGATGCATTTTCATGGACTCCTGAAGCAACTAAGGCGTTTGAACATCTTAAAGAGGCAATGTGCCTAGCACCAGTCTTAGCTACACCAGACTTCACAAAAACCTTTATTGTGGAATGTGATGCCTCAGGAAATGGAATTGGTATTGTTTTAATGCAAGAAGGAAGACCCATTGCTTTTGAAAGTCGTTCAATCAAAGCAAAGTATTTACAAAAGGCTATTTATGAGAAGGAAATGTTGGCAATACTACATGCACTAAATAAATGGAGACCTTACCTAATGGGAAGGCACTTCAAGGTAAAAAATGATCATGATAGTCTTAAACACTTTTTGGAACAAAGACTATCTTCCGAAGAGCAGCAAAAATGGGTCACAAAGATGTTGGGTTATGACTTTGAAATCATCTACAAAAAAGGGAAGGTAAATGTTGTTGCAGATGCAATCTCAATAAAGGATGAAGAGGTGGAAGCATTGCTTTGTGCCATTTCTATTATCCAACAAAATTGGATAACCGAAGCAAGGGATGAATGGAAGAAGGACGAATAAGTTTGGAGACTCATTCAAAAGTTGTAGCAAGCTCCTAGTACATCTGATACATTTAGTTGGAAAAATTATTCCTTATGGTACAAAGATCGCTTATATATTTTCAAGAATTCCCAACTAAAACAAAATATTCTTTTGGAATTGCACACTTCACCTTTAGGAGGACACTCGGGATTTTTAAAAACTTACCACAGGGTGAAGAAAGAATTTTTTTGGGATGGCCTTAAATTTGATATTCAAAAGTTTGTGGCGGAATGTTTGATTTGCCAGCAAAATAAAGTTGAGAAAATTAAGACCCCGGGTCTTCTACAACCTTTATCCATTCCAAGTCAACATTGGGAGGAGATTTCAATGGATTTTATCACAGGTTTACATAAGTCCGAAGGAAGGAGTGTCATCATGGTGATAGTTGATAGAATTACCAAGTATGCACACTTTTGTGCATTATCTCATCCATTTAAAGCAAGTATAGTTTCTATTGCATTTATGGAAACAATTCAAAAGCTACATGGAAACCCGAAGATTTTTGTAAGTGAGAGAGATCCCATTTTTACAGGAAATTTTTGGACGGAATTATTTTCTTGTTTGGGTACTCAACTAGCTCATAGCTCATCTTATCATCCTCAATCCGATGATCAAACAGAGATAGTGAATGAATGTTTGGAAGAATATCTTCGTTGTTTTGTATCTGATAAGAAAGAAAAATGGGTCAAGTGGTTACCTCTCGTTGAATGGTGGTATAACTCTTCCTTCCATACTGCAGAAAAAATGACCCCATTTATGGCTCTTTATGGATATCATCCACCGTCCATCACATCTTCTTTAAGGGGAAATTCTAGGGTTCAAGCAATGGAGGATCACATCAAGCATCAACAAGAAGTTCTCCAACTCTTAAAGGATAACCTAAAATTGGCACAAAATCGAATGAAAAAACAAGCAGATCAACATCGCAGTGAGGGAAGTTTTGATGTGGGAGACTGGGTATTTTTACGGCTACAACCATACAAACAAATGTCCCTCAAGCAAGCTAAGAAGGATAATAAATTATCGCCAAATTACTATGGTCCTTACAAAGTGTTGCAAAAGATTGGTACTATGGCATACAAATTGGAGCTTCCTACTTCTTCGCGAGTGCATCTAGTTTTCCATGTTTCATGCTTAAAAAAGGTTATAGGGGACAAACTTCTAGTTCAAACAATATTGCCAGAACTTGATGAGGAAGCAAAAACAATATTGGAACCTGAAGCAGTCACAGAAACAAGAACTCGACAACTACGAAATCGATCAATTTCAAAATATCTCATCAAATGGAAGAACTTACCCACTGAAGATTCTACATGGGAGGATGAGAATTTTATACAGAAGCACCTAGAGCTACTCAAGCGTTGAGGACAACACTTTTTTGAAGGAGAGGATCATGTTAGGTCCTTATATTACTAGTATGGTCCCTTATTGTTGTTAGTTTAACCCCCTTATTGTTATTGTTGTACCCTTGTAACCCCCATAATGTTATTATTGTACCCTTACATTATTATTTTTAGGTCGGCTAGGATTACATTGTGGCCCCATGGACTCCTATATATAGAGAGGAGGTTTTTTCATTTGTATCATCCAAGAATTTTTAATTCATGTAATGTATTGGAGGTTGCCCCCTCGAAGTGGCTTATTTCTAAGGTGTTGATATCTCTTATCTTCTATTTTTGGAGCTGTTTTCACAACAACTATCCATATCCTAATCAAGCGAGGTTGTCTTATAGGTTCAAGAGAAGCTAACAGGTTTTTATAGGAAGCATGACAGAGGAAAAGAAAGTCCACAGAGGGGGACATTGCTTAAGATATGAGCCCGAAAATGTGAAGGCTATAATTGAAGATCAAACAGTGATGGAGGTTTTTAGCAAAGCAGGTTGTCTCCGATTTTGTGAAAAGCTGCAAGGTTGCCACACACAGGTGTCTAAAGAATTTTCCTTACACTTCAGTGGAAAAACTACCAAAATTGGGATGTTAAATGTGCAAGTCACACCTGAGATTATTGCTTCTGTGACAGAAATACCAAGAGGGAAAGAGAATTAGTTTAAAGGTTTTAAGTTTGAAATGGAACCATGCAAGGAATTCATGAAACCTAAGTATGCAGATATGACTTTTTTTTTTGGTGTAACCATTGGTATTCTGAAATTTTGGCACATTTTGGTTTAAATTTTGAAGAAATCTGGGCAAAACTGCTCACTCAGCAGTTTCGTAACGCAAACAGTGCAAAAAGAGTGAAAAGCACTATGAAACTGCTGTAGCAGCTTTCTTCACTCTTTCTCCTAAATTTTTGAAGGGAAAAAGTGTGGATTATGACCTGAAATTGATAGGGGAGTTGTGTTGATTGATAATGAAGATAAATCTAGAAGAAAGAAGCCAAATTTTTGAAGGTAAAAGGGTAAAAAGAATGCGCTACGAAAAGCGCTACGAAACTGTGTTGTTTTCGTAGCGCAGGTCTACTTCAGCTATTTTGAACAATTTGATGGTGGTTTTCTACAGTTGGCACTTAAGAATGATTTTGGGCAAGTGTTATTTCAATTCCTGACAGCAAATAACCTCGAAGTCATGGGTTCATGATGGTTAGAGTGTCTCAAGAAAACAAAGGACCCTATGCCTAGAAAACAGGGGACAGTTTCCTAGTTTAATGGAGATCAACATTGAGGTCATAAAGTGTTGGAGATTGTCATCTGGATTCGACCTTATGGGAATACATTTGGAAAATGAGGTAATATAGTTTAGATAAGGTTGTTATGATTAGAGATAAGGAGTTTGAATCCTATTTGTAATAGGATTGTTCATTAGGTTTGCAGCTATCATTTTGTAATAAATACCATGTCATATGGTTAGGCAAGGTGTCAAAAGTCAAGACTTCAATGTATCTAGCTCAGGATAAGGTTATCTTATGACGTAAATGATATATAAAAGATCAAGAAGTCAAATATGCATGGGTTGGACATTTTTAGCAAAAATACTGTGTTTATTGTAAGTGATTGGTTTTCGGCTTAATACAGAGTTTTCAACTTAGCCAACTCAAGATTCATAAGAATTCTAGTGTGTTATTGTTCTAATGGCATCTTTTTACTATCCTATTGCAGTGGTGTTTGCTTAAATTACTCAGAATTCATCTTAGATGCTCTGACTTCCTACATAGACAAGCTGACTGTGTGTTTTACAGTTTCACTTGTGTATCTCTTGACTAGAACTCTGATATGCCTTGACTTCCATGCTAAGTAGACTGTTTGGTTTTATTGAAGCTATTATTACTCCATAAGCCCAATGTACACTTGCTAATGTGATTTACAACCAATATCTATTTTTATCTGCTTATTATCCCACATAGAGTTAGCCATATATATTTCTATCAAAAATCCTTAACCCTTAAAAGAGCCCTCTCAGGTTGGGGAGGCTAAGCCTCAATAAAAATATTGGTTTGAAACAGTTACATGAGATTTATTTGATTGGCAGTCCATCAGGTCTCATTTTGTGATAACATTTTGGTGCATCTGCCGAGAGCCTGAAGATTATACTTTCCTGAGATTTTGAAGCTGAATTTCTGAAGGTAGCAGGAGCTCAGAAAGATTTTCGAGGTTGCATCTACCTTGGTGACTCCATTTAAAGTTTATATGATCAAAGGTGGCTTCGAGAAGGAGATACACGAGGAGTAATCCTAACCTAGATCCACCTACTATCATGGAAAATCCAAACACCATTTCAAGAGGCAGTCAAGGCATTTCTAAAATATCAGGTACTCCATCTCATTCGAAATCCTTGCCCGCTGAAATATCAAGAAGTCTTGAAGATAAAAGATTTGATGATAAAATTCATGAAGTTTTGTTTAGATCAGAAAATGAAAAAGAGCTAACTGAAATTATCTTAGACTTGCATAAGAGAGGAATTGATACCTCAGCTCTTGTAACACAAGAAGACAAAGAAGAGTTTTGGGAAGCTATTACTTCTGAGTTGTTTTTGGAAAGAGAGCCTTTAGATAAATTGAAGGAGCTTGATCCTTTTGAAGTCTTGTTGAAAAGTAAAGCTATTTTACCTCTTCCAAATTGGAACTCAATTGTTAGTAGCCCACAAAGACCAAACAGTCCTCCTCATAGCAGTTTGTCATCCTCTTTTTCTGCCATTCCTAAAGCTACTACAGTCACTCTAACCATGGCTAGAAATCCACCTGCTGCACTTGCTAGATATGCCCCTCTTGCTCTTCCAACTGTCTTACATGACCTCCCTAGTAAATATGCTACTAGAACCAAAACTTGGGGAAGTGATGAAGACATTACAACAGAAGAACGTGTGGATCAATTTAATGATTTTATAGACAAGGAGGAGGTTGATGATGAAGATGTTAAGTTGAGGTTGTTTTCTTAGAGTTTTACTAGTGAGGTTAGGAAGTGGTATAAAGCTCTTACTCCTGGAAGTATTCATAATTGGAATGAATTTGAAGATGTTTTCCTGAGAAAATGGGGAAATAGAACTAATCCAGTACAAGCCCTCACCGATTATAGTACTTTGAAGAGAGTTGTTAATGAATCTGTTCAAAACTTTTCAAAAAGGTTTAATAAGGTGTTAGACTCTATTCCTGCCCATTTGAGACCGCCATAAGCCTTAGCTCAAATGAGGTATGCTGAAGCCTTTGACTATGAGTTTTCCATACTGCTGAGAGAAAGAGAATCCCCTACACTTGATGAAATGCAAAGTGATGCAGTGAAGGTGGAGGTTAACTTGATAGTAGCTAAAAATTCAAAAATGGGTAAGACTAAGTTGAAAGGAGAAGAGAAGCCTCCATCCTCTACCTCTTAGGATAAGCTAGATTCAATGATGAAAACAATGGAAAAGTTGATGGATAGGTTAGCCCTTGGGAATACCTCTGCTCCCCCTACACAAGATGAACCTCAATTTAGAAACCCTCAGTTTAGGAGACATCAGAATATGCAAAGACCAAGGGAGAATAGAAATCAGTAGCTTGATCCTCCAGTGAGACCTCCTTTTCAGTAGAATTTGATTTATGAAGAAGATGATCCTGAAGTTCCTGAGGAGTCTATTCATTGTTTTGATGAAGAAATGTCAGGAATTTTCTTCACTAAAGAATAAAATGATCAATCAGATCAAAATAATCATGAAGAGGAAACATCAGACTATCTAAAGGGGTATCAACATGCTAATTTTCGAGATGCAGAAACAATATAATCTCAGAAATAGAAATGTACCTATCATTGAAAAAAAAACACAGCCTAAGAAAGATACACCTAAGGTTGTTGATGGCAAGAAGGATGCTCCTAAGGTCGCTGAAGGTAAGAAAGATACACCAGTTGTTCCTCCTATCAAAGAAGATGAAAAATTTGTTTCTGTTTTCAACCTTGAGAATGAAATTTCTAAGATTAAAATATTAGTCCCTTTTGGTGAGATTCTCAAGGTAGATGAATATAGAAGCAAGATTGTTAAAATCTTAAATTTACAACCAAGAGCTGCTGATATTTTGAATGTATTAGAAGATCATCCAACCATATATTTTGGTCCAAGACTAGAAGATGAACAGAATGAGGAGGTCCCTCCTTTTTATGTGAGCCTTAGCATTCACGACATGACATTGCATAATGCTATGTTGGATTCAGGGGCCTCTCACAATCTTATGCCCAAACTAATCATGGAAAGAATGGGGTTGGAAATAACTAGGCCATATAAAGACTTGTTTTCTTTCGATTCAAAAAGAGTTCAATGCATTGGTTTAATCAAGGATGTTGTTGTTGGTCTAACACAAGTTCCTACTAAGACTGTAGTCATGGACATCGTAGTAGCAGACATTCCACCGAAGTTTGGTATGTTGTTGTCAAAGTCATGGGCAACGAAAATTAAGGGTACAATGCAGATGGATCTTACTTATGCTACCACTCCTGTTTTTGGGGAGCAAAGAAGATTGTATCGAGAGACAAGAATGGCCTACATAGTGAGTAGTAAAGACAAACCCCAAAATTTTCCAATTTATGCCCTTGATACTTAACTTGGTTCTGCTATTCTATTCAATGAGTTGGATAATGAAGCAGAAGAAGAGAGGAAAGCAGAAAATCAGGGTTCTTAAATTCAGCAGTCTGAAAATCAGGAAACAGAAGATCAGCAAATCAGCGATGTTAGTCATCCATAATTTTGATGATATCAAAAGATGACTAAATTACCAATCCTAGATTTCTAGAAATAATATTTCAAATAATCATTATGAGTTCTAGAATTCTCACTGCCTTCATCATCCTAAGTCTATAAGTTCACCAAAATCTTCATCTATGCCTTCTAAAAGATCACCCTGTTGTTTCAAAAGGAAGCTTGTTTCAAGCTATTTTCACCATTTTTTCTCCATTTCATTCCCCTCATTTTTTCACTCCTGCCCCTATTTTCTATCAGTCCCTTTTCCCTCTATAAAACTCATTTTCCCTTCATTAGTTCCTTCAATTTCCCTAAAAACCCTCTAAACCTTATAGAACCCTTTTATTTGGTTTAAAAATGCTTTTTCTAGCCTATTGGAACCCCTAAAAAAGGCTCAAAACCTTCCTTTTTGCCTTGTTTCCGACCATTTTATCAAAACAGGCTTTAAGCCCTTATGGGCTTAAAATTCCTTGCCCCTCTTCCTCATATAATCAAGGCCCGTAACCATGAGCTAAGGACCTTGGCCCCTTTTCATCCCTGCCCCCGGTCACCTTACTCCTTCGTGAGACCACCCTACTTGCGCCTTATCCTTAGCCCTCTTCCCTTACCATTTACCTCACACACTCACGGTTCATCAGAGTAATCCACACCATCCATCGACTTGATCCAACAGTCGCGTGGGCACTTCTCGATCCACAAGTTAACACCAGAGGTGCCCCCGTAATTGACTCTTTGACTATGGGAGATCCCAAGATCTACGACTGAGGTTTTTGCGGGGGCACACCCCCATAATTTTCCCCCGTACACCCAGTTCCCCTATAGTGACGTCACCCATGGCCCACCTACCTCCTGACCCATTAACCATTCCCCCCGCCTTACTACTCCACGGGGCAATCTCCACCGTGGATCTTCGAAATCCAACGGCTATGCCACTCCCAACCTTTCCACTTCTCGACAGTTTTTCCCACGTCACCGCCGGTCCCACCTCCCACTACTCTACCGCCCATCCAATCCCCCTTCGACACCTGTCTTCCACCATCCCCATCCACCGAGCATCTCCCTGCCATTTCGCTTAACTTCCGCCGTGGATCTAGCTCCCCCAGATCCAACGACTCACATACGATATCGTGCGCATTTGCCAACAGGGGTTTAATACCCAATATCGACGTGAAACTGGTGGTTTTGCGGGGGATACGTGTCAGCTTCTGACGCGTATCGCGTTCCCCCGGGGCAAAACCGTTACCCACCCATCGGCAGCGCGAAAATTGCTGGTGGTATTCCCGAAACCACCTTTATCATTTTTTCGTGCCAAATTCAAGTTTAAACGCTATCCCGCCTGGTTTTGCCTGTGGAATATTCTCATCCATGCATATCCCTCTCCTCTGTACATCGCTCCATTGCCTCCCAATGCCTCCAAAGCAGTTTTATCCAAAAGACGCGGGGTTTATTTAATATTTTTGTTTAATTCCATATTTCAGAGGAAATGATAAAGAAATGAAGACAGGAGACCGAGGGGCTTAATCAAAGATTAAGTTTTTCAAAATAGAGATTAGCCCTTTTAAATCGAGGATGAAAGATAAAGGCCAAAGGATTAAGAGATAAAAGCAGTTGTTAAATCAGAAACAGAGAAAGGTAGTAAAGTGGATTAATTAAAGATAACTCAAGGCTAAAGGGCCTAAAGAGCAGTTTCACGATTAAATCAAGAAGACTTAGGCCTAAAAAGCCTTGAATACATCAAAATGGAAGTAGTTATTCACTTAATAAATCAAACTGACACCTATGGCCTACTTTATGTCCTAAAGGGCAAATTGACAGTTAATACATAGTCAGAAGATATTTTAAGCTGTCAAGGCAGTTATTGTAATATTTAAGAATAGGCCTGAAAGTCAAACTTTTCACCTGTTTTCTCTTAGAAGTTAAGGCAGAGTTATTAAAAACAGAGAAGTAGTTGCACCCATTCCTACCTTATGCCCTGTGTGGTTTTCAAGGCTAGGAATGCTTTTCCTTTGTAATTAATGACATTCTGAACCCTAAAAAGACTTCCACCTCCTCATTCTTCTATAAATACTCTATGAGGAGCCCTTTGTTAGGGGTTGGTTGCTGGCATTCGAACTCTTTGAAGTTGCACATAGTCTGGCTGAAGATTAAGAAGAAATTGAAGTTTTGGAAGATTGATGATGTTGTGACATGTTTTGTTAATAAGAAGGCTCTATCATTGGATCCCTGAGCATGGCTGTTGGTGATGTATTCTAATCTGTTAATGTATTTCCTGTTTTCCATTTTGTTCCATTATGCTTTGCTTGCAGTAGAGTAAAAATCTTAGGCTAAGAAATGTCTCCTAGAAGCACCTTAGACATGTTTACTCTTCACTGCCTTTATGTTTTCATCTTTTGAAGGTTTTATCGAGTAGTTTGACTGCCTTTTCAACCCATAAGCTTGTTTATTTCAGAAATAGTTCAAATAGTTGGTCTCAAGAATGATTTATGGTTTTCCCTACTTACTTGTTGCCACTTGAAAACTGTTTATCAAGTCTCCCTTTAAAGTACCATTGTTTACAGTCTGCCAAAGAGGTATGTTTTGATCATACCCTTTGTTCTTGCTGAGATAATTGTTTTGAAGATCTTTATAATTGTAATCAAAGATGTTTAGGCGTTCCCTCTTCAATGATATATTTATTCGTGAATCTTTAATGTTTTCTAAATTCCTTGAAGATGAAATATTTGGATGAAATAGAGCGTTCCTCGACTCCTATATTTCACTTGAAAATTTTTGTCTTGAAGTTATTATTTGTTGAAGTGTGGTTTCTAGAATTTATGGTTAGCCCTGTCTATGGAATTCCTCTTCATGTTCAGATAATGTTTTAAGTCCCTTTGTTGAGAAGTACATATAATTAAGGATTATTAACTGCCCTTAGTTCTGCTTCTCCTTCTAAATCCTTAATGTCCATTTCATTTCATCCACCAAACCCAAGATCCACTGGCCAAGTTAGATTTTCCCTTTGACATCCCATATCCATTTATTGAGCTTGTTATAACTTCTTCTTGACTCCATTTCCCAATGGCTTTGATGTTTCCCCTTTCTATCTATGTTTCCTAGATCATTCATGTCCAACCAACCAAACACAAACAAACAAACTTGCACTTAATAACTAGCCTAAAATCAACCCTTAAAAGAAAACAAGATATATCTTTGCACACATTGAGAGATCCCTCTCTGAGACTAGGAGTTCTAGATCCTAGAGCTCTAAATCTTGGTTTATATGTTGCTTTGTCATTTGGTTTGCCAATCAGCCAAATCACAGGACCCCAACATTTTGGCGATCATGGTGGGACAGCTGAGTTCATAGTTTCCTAGCAAGCTCTTATAGACTCATTAGTCCTTCAACAACCATAGAAACCCATAAAAACCCAAAACATTTCAGATTGGTTTCATAATAAACATTGGTGGTGGACCATAGAATATATTACCTTCGAAAGAGCTAAAAATTTCCACCTGGCGACTCCACTGGCCTCCAGTAGGCCTATTACTTTACTAGTCCTTGTAGACTCCCTTGAGAATGCATTGAGAAAACCCAATCATGTTTTTGGTGGACAGAAAAGTTCAAATCTTCCACCTGGCGACTCCACAACCTCCAAAAGACCTAAAGTCTCCATTGGTAGAGAACTCTAGACTGGTTGAAAAGATTCAGTGACCCTTTCTGGTTTACAAACATGGATCCAAGGATACAAAGGAGATATGCCCCAATGAGTCGAGATCATATCCCTGGATTCCCACACAAAATGCCTGAAATAAATTGGTTAAAAAACCTACCTATATTTTAAGATGAAAATGTTGATGACCTTTTGTTACATCTCATCAAGTTTCATATAAATGTATGGAGGTTAAAAGTTGAATGGCATGAAGACTGTCTTATGAAAATGATCATGGCAACATTAGAAGGTAAGGCGAGGGATTGGTATGAATGGTTAGAACCTAAGAGCTTGTTTTCTTTAAAAGACATGCACCAAGTATTTTATGAAGAATATAAAGAAAACCCTTCATTTTTATCATGGCCTGCAAACTGTTGTGATCAATCTCAAAATATCATACAATACCTGTTAGATATTGATGGGGATTTGGTTAATATGCATCCTGAGGATCTCTTAGCAGCCATTCATGAATTTCATACCCAATACAACTATCATAAGAACCTAGATGAATCATTTGAGGAAGAGATTAATCAAGAAATAAAGGAAATCCCTCAAGATATCCCTGCAAGCACAAATAATGATTCATCATCCCTTTTAGATGAGGCTCAAGAAGACATCCAGCCTCAAATTCAGTCTTCACAAGAGATAGAGAATTGATGTACTTCTGCTCAAAGAAACATAGAAACATCTTCCCCTTTGACAGAAGAAGAAATTGATCAAATTATAAATGAACAGCCAGCCTCTGAAATTTTTTACAAAACAAACACTCTTGCCCATTCACCTAATGAACTTTGTTGTAAAAATTTAGAAATTTCCCTTGTAGATTAGAATAAACAAAGATCTGTTGATAATCCAGTATGTTCGATTGGTGACATTACTTACATTAATGATTTTCCTAATTTTGATTTGTCTAATGATGATGTTCTCCAAACATAATTTGATCTTGCAGAACCATCATTAGTAGATTTGTGGGAGGAAGATCAGTTCCACCAACTCCAAGAAAGTAATGAGCCAAAGTAGGCTATTTATGATACTGATGAAGAAAACTTTAAAAATGCAGAAGAGGGCAAAGAATCTTTGAATCTTTTCTCTGCTTCATTACAACTCATCAGTAGCAGTTTTCATGTGATTGGGAATTAGCAGTCTTTTAGCTCAAAGGTTGAGGAGGAAAACAATGAAGAATTTCTTGAGCATGATGAATATAAAGGACCTTCTCCTGAAAGGATTGAGGTAATAAAAGATACCCCTGCTCAAGAATATGATGATCTCTTCACAGAGTACATTCCACTGAATCAGAGCATACCAGGACTACAAGAGGACAGTACTGCAATCTATGATGAGTCCTCCAGTTCATATAACAATGAAGATGAGGAAGATTTTCTTTCTCAAAAGAACCTTGATCTTGATCTAGTGGAGAAAAAAGTAATCCTGGTTGAGAACTATATTTCAAATAATCACAACCAGGTATTATTTCAAGACCCCTTTGCTCATCTTCTGAAGACATTTGAAGAGGGAATAAATGTTGTTAAGAGAAGTTTGTTGCAAATAGCAAGAAATTTTTTTAGCGCTGCTACTAAAAAAAAAGGGAAATGGGAGTGGCCCTGTTTGTCCAACATGCTCAAGGAGATGAGAAAACACCAATCATGCAACCATTTACTTGATTGGCTATATTGGAAAAGGGAGTTCATCAGCTAAACATGTAAATATTTCAGAGTTATATTAGGTTAAATAGGAAATCAAATAAGCTCATCCTGTGAGCATCTAGTTAGTTTTTGTTTTTACTTTGAAAAAAAAAATTTGAAAAAAAAAAAAAAAAACAATAAAAAAGAGAAAAGAGGGCAGATTAAAAGAATAAAGGTATATCCCCATACCAAAAAGGAGAAGAATTTGAAAGTGTGCAAGCTTAAATGCCACTACTAAAAGAAAACACAGCTGTTTAGTCATACAGCCTAATCATGACTAGATAGATTTCAATTTACTGTTGATAGGTTAGTGAAGAAGATTTGCCAAACTATTTAATCTTGGCTTATCAGTAGAATAGATTAGGATAGAATAAAAATGGTTCAAACATGCTCAAGATCTGAACCAAGACATAAAAGAAAAGGGATGACTCAAAACATATCAAAATCTGAGTCATAAGAAGAAGGAAGGATGTTCATAATTTTCAGATCTTAAGCCTTCACAATTTTGTTTTAAATTTCTGTAAATTTCAGTCTATGGGCAGCTTGTTTTTATGTCATAGTCTTACAAAAAATTAGATAGCTTAATCCTGGTTTGTCTGTATTTGAATTTATGTTTTAGAAAATAGAGAATAAGATCTGTCAAACAGCTTAATCCTGACAGATAGTAGCTTAGGTAGAGAATTTTTGAGTTCAACTGTTTAAACCGAACTCATGGAATTTATAAGGTTAGATTTAGATTATTTTTCTGCTTTCAATAAATAAAATAATGTTGAAAATGCAGCAAGATGATGGAGCTTAGTGAAATGAAGTCGCCTTCACTAAGTGGGCCCGCAGGCAAATTCTGGCGCAAAAATCTATTTTTAGACTATGTCTATTTTTAGACATATGGAGCATGGTCCGGGGATTGCAGTATGTTATTCTTGGAGTATTGGTCATGTTGGTAAAAATATATGGGACTCTATTGTTTGGACCTATAGGTCGAAGTCTATTTTTAGACTGCCTCTCCTTAAAATAGGGAAGTCAAATATTATTTACCATTAATAATATTTGGACTATAAACTTCAGTTTACTCTCTTGGAGCACTTCAGTTCGAGCCTTGGAAGTGGCTCATGCATCTGACAGAGGAATTACGCTATTCCTAGGGTTTGGTGAGCACATGCATGGTTGACTTCAGTTAGGACTTCAGTGGCAGAAGTTTGGTGGAGTTAATGAGACAGCTAGTGGAGTTGTGTTCGGTTTAATTTAGTTGAACTGGTTGAGATTAGTTTAAATAGCTAATCAACTAGTTATGAGTGGAGTAAATTAAATATTATTTAATTCATTAATTAGTAACTCATTGTTCAACTCAAGAACACATCAGTTCACTACAGTGCATGATCAGTTCAGTGGAGACCAGTGAAAGAGGTAGATGAAAGGGTGGAGTTAGCTATCAGTGGCGACATCAGTTGTGCATGAGATTTGCACCACACTTGGAGGAATTTCCCATGATGATTGCGCTATCAAGCCAAGGAGATTAAAACCTCGATCTCTATATAGACAGGCCATGATTGCGTAATAGAGGCAAGGCAATTAGTGGTGAGTTTTGAACCAGTAACCTGTTCAAAACCAAGCTAGTTTGTGTGTAACTTTATGAGAAAGTACTGAGTACTTGTGAGGAGTATTGTACTGAGTTTGTTACATGATTTCTCAATTATAATATACACAATAGCTGCGGGGTTTTCAGCTATAAGCTTTCCCCATACATACTGTGTTAATGTGTATGATGATTTGATGTGTTATCGCTTGATTTTATTTCCGCATGTGTGATGATCTGAGTTGGCTGAGTGGAAGAGATTATGTGTTGCATATAAATTCGAATTGTATGTGATCAGGATAGTCTCGGTGGATAATTAATCATTATTCAGCAAATTTCTACATGGTATCGGAGCTATTGAAGCGGAGATTGATCATCACAGTGATTACAAACTTATTTCGGTAGACAGAGTCTGCATGCGGGCCAGGTAGCCTCTGGATCCATCCTTTCTTTGAAAGGTGATATATCCAGTAAATGCCCCTTGCAGTCAATCTCTGTGCTAGAAATAATTTGTTCTCATAGATCTAGAGCGGTTGAGCTTTGAGGTGGAATTCGAATTTTGCAGCAGTTTTGTTTTCTTGGTGCCGGTGTTGAAAATGTCTTTCAACGGTTTGCGACTCGAATATGCTCTTGAAGGCAATTCGAATTATGTTGCATGGAAGGATCGCATGGAGGCAGTATTAGAAGATAATGGTCTGAAGGAGTTCGTAGATACGGATGTCCAAAAGCCCACTGATCCTGCTGAAGTCGAAGCATGGCAAAAGAAGATGGAAAAATGTCGAAGGATCCTGTTGGAGGGTGTCAAGGATCATATTGTATCCAGCCTGCATGGAAAGGCTTCTCCATATTTAATGTGGAAAGCTTTGACGGATCTATTCGAGAGTAAGAGCGACCAAAGGAAGCTGGCGCTCAAAGATAAGCTCAGGAACATCAAGATGGAGAAAGGCGACAGTATCGCCAAATACCTCACGAAGTTCACTCAATGCAGAGATGAGCTGGGAAGTGTGGGGGTGACTGTCGAAGATGAGGACATGGTTGACCTGGCTCTCCTTGGTCTTTCGAAGGCTTGGCACTCATATCAAGATAGTGTCAATGGTCGGGAGAAGCTGCCGGGATGGGAGCGCCTTTGGGCGGATCTCATGCAGGAGGAGATAAGGAGGACTACTCGAGATGGATCTTCATCAAGGGGAGCTGATGAAGAAAATTGCGCTTTGGTTGCCAAAGCAAAGAAGGGGAAGGGTAAGAAAACCTCTCATTCTGGTGCAAAGGGCAAGAAGCAGGATATGGCGAAAGTGAAGTGTTTTCACTGCCATGATCACGGACATTATGCTACCAATTGTCCAAAGAAGAAGAAGAAGAAGCAAGCGGGAAGATCTGCAGATGGAGAAGCTTTGGCTTCACAGTTCGAGCTTGAATTTTCACTGATTGCATGCTTGGTTTCAAGTGTGATGGGATCGGTATGGTTCTTGGACAGCGGTGCGTCATTTCATATGACGGGAGATCGGGATTTGTTCTTAGATTTGGAGGACAAAGATTTGGGTGTGCACATCGAGATGGGCGATGATGGTAGATACAGTGCGAATGGTATCGATACCATATCCTTTCAGAGGGAGTCTGGTAAACCCTTTGTCTTGAAGGATGTCATGCATGTACCGGGATTGAAGAAGAACCTGATTTCAGTAGCGATGTTGGAGGATAAGGGTTATGATGTGGTCTTCAGCGAAGGAAAAGCTTTCCTGCGCAGTAAGACTACTGGAGAGACCCGAAAGATAGGGGTTCGAACTCAGAACCTTTATCAGTTGCAGGTAGATGACTGCGCAGCTATGGCATGCAAGGCAGGAGAAGTGGTGAGCCGGGATGATGAGGGCGAACTGTGGCACAGGAGATTGGGCCACCTTCACCATGGAGCTTTGAAGATTCTGCAGCAGATTTCTACTGGGCTTCCTAAGGGCACTCATGCGCAGTCAGATCAGTGCAAGGGGTGTACTTTAGGGAAGTATGTGAAAGCCACCTTTCACGAGAAGGATAGTCGCGCCACGATGATCCTTGAGAGAGTCTGCGCACGTGTGGTCCTTCTCGTTGCTTCTCGACAACAAAGTACGTGCTTATGTGATCTCTTTGTTACGATTTCTCGAGTGCCGGATCTTCTTCATGCGTAAGAAGAGCACATATCTCGAAGTCTGTGAGCTTAAAGCACCGGTCGAGAAGGAGCCGGGGGTCGAGAAGGAGCCTGGGAAGAAGGTGATTGCTCTAAGGAATGATAATCTGGTGAATTCTATCTCTACCGGAATTAAGGAGTTCTCGTTGTATTTCATATGATTCTCGAGAGAGCTCATCGCACCCCATAACCCACACAGAATCCGGGTAATGGGAGCGTACAACGTAATCCATCGTGGTGCCGCACCTGGCGATGTTGCATGATCAGGGCCTACCCCTTCACTTGTGGGATGAGGCATGCAATACAACAGTGTATGTGCAGAACCGTTGTCCTCACAAGGTTCTTGGCATGAGTACACCGGAGGAGGCTTATTCTGGCAAGAGGCCTGATATTTCCCATTTGCAGATTTTTGGTTCTCCTGTCTACATGCATGTGACGAAGGATGCGAGAAGGAAGCCGGATCCAACTGCTGAGGTTGGAATATTTGTGGGGTACACTGATACACCTCACAACTACCGGGTGTATTTGTCAGACAGTCGCAAGACTGTTGTGCGACGGGATATAAAATTTCAAGAGGAGAAAGCCATGCAGTGTTCGCTTGAGAGGGAGCTACACTTGCATGCAGATGAGGAGCTGTTAGTTCCTAAGGAGGAGCTTCTGGATGTGGATCAACCACAAGAGGAAGTTCAGGAGGTGGAAGAAACCACCCATGCAGCGCCAACCATCAGAGGGCGCATGCGCACTACAGAAGCTGAGCGACTGGCTCGAGATGCAGAGAAGGTTGTAGGACCACCTACAGCACAGCGCAGACAGAGACAGTCACCGGATCGGTACACTGGATACATGGCTCTTGTGAGTCAATGTGTTTTGACGGAGCCATCCTCTTTTGAGGAAGCTGTGGAGGAACCCGCATGGGTTGATGCCATGATCGAAGAATATGATTCGATCGTCAGGAACAGTGCATGGGAGATTGTCCCAAGACCGGTTGGGAAATCAGTGGTGGGTTCGCGATGGATCTACAAGGTGAAGCAGGCGGCTGACGGGAGTGTGGAGAAGTACAAGGCGAGATTTTTCGCCTGTGGCTTTTCACAGATCGAGGGGATTGACTATGAGGAGACCTTTGCACCTGTCGCAAGGTACTCTTCCATACGGACGATCCTTGCTCTCTCAGCGCAGATGGGGTGGCACATTCATCAGATGGATGTGAAGACTGCGTTCCTCAATGGAGTTATTGAGGAAGAGGTGTACATAGAGCAGCCTGAAGGTTTTGAGATCTTCAGCAGTGAGTCGCATGTGTGCCGACTCAAGAGAGCACTGTATGGGCTGAAGCAAGCACCTCGTGCTTGGTACACTCGGATAGACAGCTACTTCACCGGGCTTGGATTCTCCAAGAGAGAGGCGGATCCAAACCTGTACCAGATTGTGGTGGAGGGGAAGCTGTTGATCATCGTACTGTATGTAGATGATCTGATTTTGACTGGCGACGAGCAGTTGATACTTTCATGCAAGGAGGATCTCGCACGAGAGTTTGAGATGAAGGACCTGGGCATCCTTCATTATTTCCTGGGATTGGAGATTTGGCAGCGCAGTGGAGGACTGTTTGTTTCTCAGGGCAAGTATGCCCGGGAGATTCTGGAGAGGTTCAACATGCAAGGCCGCAAGCCTGTTGACACTCCTCTTCCTGGTGGTTGGAGGAAGGAGGATGCTACTTCAGCGGAGGTAGTGGATGCCACTGTCTATCGACAGTTGGTGGGGTCGCTTATGTATCCGGTCAATACACGACCCGATATATGCTATGCAGTTAACCAGCTTTCGCAAGCTATGGTTAAGCCTACCAAGCTCTTTTGGAAGGCAGGCAAGCATGTATTGCGCTATATCAGAGGCACATCGAGATATGGTCTATGGTACAGACAAGAGGATGGAGCGAAGCTTTCTGGCTTCACTGATGCAGATTGGGCAGGGAGTCCAACGGACCGGAAGAGCACTTCTGGAGGAGTTTTCAGCATTGGGTCGACAGCAGTTTCCTGGTACAGCAGGAAGCAGAGATCCGTGGCACTCAGTTCAGGAGAGGCCGAGTACATGGCAGCTAGCTTGGCTGCATGCGAGGCTATTTGGATGAGGAAGATCCTCGTTGGATTGTTCGGGTTGCATTTGGAGCCTACAATGATTTACTGTGATAACCAGAGTTGCATTAAACTCTCGGCTAATCCAGTATTTCATGATAGGTCCAAACACATCGACATCAGGTACCATCATATCAAAGATTGTGTTCAGCGGAGAATCATGATGCTTTCATATGTTCCCACGGAGGATCAAGATGCCGACATCCCGACGAAGGCGCTCACCAGGAGCAAGTTCGAATTCCACAGAGGCAGGATAGGGGTTGCAGATAATCCATATCTTGCTGAGAGGGAGTGTTGAAAATGCAGTAAGATGATGGAGCTTAGTGAAATGAAGTCGCCTTCACTAAGTGGGCCCGCAGGCAAATTCTAGCGCAAAATCTATTTTTAGACTATGTCTATTTTTAGACATATGGAGCATGGCCCGGGGATTGCAGTATGTTATTCTTGGAGTATTGGTCATGTTGGTAAAAATAGATGGACCTCTATTTTTTGGACCTATAGGTCGAAGTCTATTTTTAGACCGCCTCTCCTTAAAATAGGGAAGTCAAATATTATTTACCCTTAATAATATTTGGACTCTAAACTTCAGTTTACTCTCTTGGAGCACTTCAGTTCGAGCCTTGGAAGTGGCTCATGCATCTGACAGAGGAATTACACTATTCCTAGGGTTTGGTGAGCACATGCATGGTTGACTTCAGTTAGGACTTCAGTGGCAGAAGTTTGGTGGAGTTAATGAGACAACTAGTGGAGTTGTGTTCTGTTTATTTTAGTTGAACTGGTTGAGATTAGTTTAACTAGCTAATCAATTAGTTATGAGTGGAGTGAATTAAATATTATTTAATTCATTAATTAGTAAACTCATTATTCAACTCAAGAACACATCAGTTCACTACAGTGCATGATCAGTTCAGTGGAGACCAGTGAAAGAGGTAGATGAAAGGGTGGAGTTAGCTATCAGTGGCGACATCAGTTGTGCATGAGATTTGCACCACACTTGGAGGAATTGCCCATGATGATTGCGATGTCAAGCCAAGGAGATTTGAACCTTGGATCTCTATATAGACAGGCCATGATTGCGTAATAGAGGCAAGGCAATTGGCGGTGAGTTTTGAACCAGTAACCTGTTCAAAACCAAGCTAGTTTGTGTGTAACTTTATGAGAAAGTACTGAGTACTTGTGAGGAGTATTGTACTGAGTTTGTTACATGATTTCTCCATTATAATATAAACAATAGCTGCGGGGTTTTCAGCTATAAGCTTTCCCCATACATACTGTGTTAATGTGTATGATGAATTGATGTGCTATCGCTTGTTTTATTTCCGCATGTTTGATGATCTGAGTGGAAGAGATTATGTGTTGCATATAAATTCGAATTGTATGTGATCAGAATAGTCTTGGTGGATAATTAATCATTATTCAGCAAATTTCTACAAATAAAATGTCAAATAGTTTGCTAGTTCAAATGCACTCAAAGGAAGAAGAAAAAATGCCAGGACAAGTAAGATTGGGAAGGCAGAGGTGTTGTTTTAAAAGAGATTACATGTCGCAGATTGATAAAAGTTGTCTTTTTCAGAGAAAGATCAGCAAGAAAAGAAGAAATATGCCCAATGGATAAGGCACTGGTCTACTAAAACCCAGAGATTCATAAGTTGAGGTTCTGGACACCTAAAAAGACAGTTGTCCTCCCCAAGTGGAGCCACTGTTAGTCATCCATAATTTTGATGATATCGAAAGATGACTAAATTACCAATCCTAGATTTCTAGAAATAATATTTCAAAGAAGCATTATGAGTTCTAGAAATCTCACTGCCTTCATCATCCTAAGTCTATCAGTTCACCAAAATCTTCATCTATGCCTTCTAAAATATCACCCTGTTGTTTCAAAAGGAAGCTTGTTTCAAGCTATTTTCACCATTTTTTCTCCATTTCATTCCACCCATTTTTTCACTTCGGCCCCTATTTTCTATCAGTCCCTTTTCCCTCTATAAAACTCATTTTCCCTTCATTAATTCCTTCATTTTCCCTAAAAATCCTCTAAACCTTATAGAACCCTTTTATTTGGTTTAAAAATGCTTTTTCTAGCTTATCGAAACCCCTACAAAAGGCTCAAAACCCTCCTTTTTGCCTTGTTTCCAACCATTTTATCAAAATAGGCTTTAAGCCCCTACGGGCTTAAAACCCCTCGCCCCTCTTCCTCATATAACGAGGGCCCATAACCATGCGCTAAAGACCTTGGCCCCTTTTCATTCCTGCCCCCGGTCACCTTACTCCTTCGTGAGACCACCCTACTCTCGCCTTATCCTTAGCCCTCTTCCCTTACCATTTACCTCACACCCTCACGGTTCATCAGAGTAATCCACACCGTCCATCGACTCGATTCAACGGTCGCGCAGACACTTCTCGGTCTGCAAGTTAACACCAGAGGTGCCCCCGTAATTGACTCTTTGACTATGGGACATCCCAAGATCTACGACTGAGGTTTTTGCGGGGCCACACCCCCATAATTTTCCCCCGTACACCTATTGCCCCCGTAGTGATGTCACCCATGGGCCACCTACCTCCCAACCCATTAACCATTCCCCCTGCTTTACTACTCCACGAGGTAATCTCCACTATGGATCTTTGAAATCCAATGGCTATGCCACTCCCAACCTTTCCACTTCCCGACATTTTTTCCCACGTCACCGCCGGTCCCACCTCCCACTAATCTACCGCCCATCCAATCCCCCTCTGACACCTGTCTTCCACCATCCCCATCCACCGCGCATCTCCCCGCCATTGCGCTTAACTTCCGCCGTGGATCTGGCTCCCCCAGATCCAACGGCTCACATACGATATCGCGCGCATTTGCCAACAGGGGTTTAATACTCAATATCGACGTGAAACTAGTGGTTTTTTGGGGGATACGTGTCATCTTCCAACGCGTATTGCATTCCCCCGGGGCAAAACCGTTACCCACCCATCGGCAGCACAAAAATCTCTGGTGGTATTCCCAAAACCACCTTTCTCATTTTTTCGCGCCAAATTCAAGTTTAAACACTATCCCACCTGGTTCTACCTATGGAATATTCTCATCCATGCATATCCCTCTCCTCTGTACATCGCTCCATTGCCTCCCAATGCCTCCAAAGCAGTTTTATCCAAAAGACGCAGAATTTATTTAATATTTTTGTTTAATTGCAGGTTTCAGAGGAAATGATAAAGAAATGAAGACAGGAGACCGAGGGGTTTAATCAAAGATTAAGTTTGTCGAAACAGAGATTAGCCCTTTTAAATCGAGGACGAAAGATAAAGGCCAAAGGATTAAGAGATAAAAGCAGTTGTTAAATCAAAAATAGAGAAAGGTAGTAAAGTGGATTAATTAAAGATAACTCAAGGCTAAAGGGCCTAAAGAGCAGTTTCACAATTAAATCAAGAAGACTTAGGCCTAAAAAGCCTCGAATACATCAAAATGGAAGCAGTTACACTTAATAAATCAAACTGACACCTATGGCCTACTTTATGTCCTAAAGGGCAAATTGACAGTTAATACATAGTCAGAAGATATTTTAAGTTGTCAAGGCAGTTATTGTAATATTTAAGAATAGGCCTGAAAGTCAAACTTTTCACCTGTTTTCTCTTAGAAGTTAAGGCAGAGTTATTAAAAAGAAAGAAGTAGTTGCACCCATTCCTACCTTATGCCCTGTGTGGTTTTCAAGGCTAGGAATTCTTTTACTTTGTAATTAATGACATTCTGAACCCTAAAAAGAGTTCCACCTCCTCATTCTTCTATAAATACTCTGTGAGGAGCCCTTTGTTAGGGGTTGGTTGCTGGCATTCGAACTCTTTTAAGTTGTACATAGTATGGCTGAAGATTAAGAAGAAATTGAAGTTTTGGAAGATTGATGATGTTGTGACATGTTTTGTTAATGAGAAGGCTCTATTATTGGATCCCTGAGCATGGATGTTGGTGATGTATTCTAATCTGTTAATGTATTTCTTGTTTTCCACTTTGTTCCATTATGCTTTGCTTGCAGTAGAGTAAAAATCTTAGGCTAAGAAATGTCTCCTAGAAGCACCTTAGACCTGTTTACTCTTCACTGCCTTTATGTTTTCATCTGCTGAAGGTTTTATTGAGTAGTTTGACTGCTTTTTCAACCCATAAGCTTGTTTATTTCAGAAATAGTTCAAACAGTTGGTCTCAAGAATGATTTATGGTTTTCCCTGCTTACTTGTTGCCACTTGAAAACTGTTTATGAAGTCTCCCTTTAAAGTACCATTGTTTACAGTCTGCCAAAGAGGTCTGTTTTGATCATACCCTTCGTTCTTGCTGAGATAATTGTTTTGAAGGTCTTTATAATTGTAATCAGAGATGTTTAGGCGTTCCCTCTTCAATGATATAGTTATTTGTGAATCTTTTATGTTTTCTAAATTCCTTGAAGGTGAAATCTTTGGATGAAATAGAGCGTTCCTCGATTCCTAGATTTCACTTGAAAAAGTTTGTCTTGAAGTTATTATTTGCTGAAGTGTGGTTTCTAGAGTTTATGGTTAACCCTGTCTATGGAATGCCTCTTCATGTTCAGATAATTTTTTAAGTCCCTTTGTTGAGAAGTACATATAATTAAGGATTCTTAACTGCCCTTAGTTCTTCTTCTCCTTCTAAATCCTTAATGTCCATTTCATTTCATCCACCAAACCCAAGATCCACTGGCCAAGTTAGATTTTCCCTTTAACATCCCATATCCATTGATTGAGCTTGTTATAACTTCTCTTGACTCCATTTCCCAATTCCTTTGATGTTTCCCTTTTCTATCTATGTTTCCTAGATCATTCATGTCCAACCAACCAAACACAAACAAACAAACTTGCACTTAATAACTATTCTAAAATCAACCCTTAAAAGCAAACAAGATATATCTTTGCACACATTGAGAGATCCCTCTCTGAGACTAGGAGGGCTAGATCCTAGAGCTCTAAAGCTTGGTTTATATGTTGCCTTGTCATTTGGTTTTCCAATCAGCCAAATCACAGAACCCCAACAAGCGATAAGGAGGTGGAAGGTTGGTGGTCATTGCATTTTGATGGATCAACAGCCAGAGAAGGAGCAGGAGCAAGGATTTGGATTAAAAATCCAAGTGATGAGAGTAAGTTCTTTTACTATATTCTAAACTTTGAGTGCACGAACAACATGGCTGAGTATGAATCCTTGATTTTGGGTCTAGAAGTTTTGGAAAGAATGAATGCTCAAAACATTTATGTTTTTGGAGATTCAGAATTAGTCATTAAACAGGTTGAAGGTGTTTATCAAACAAAAGATACAAGGATGAGAGCTTATAGGAACTTGGTTTTGGACATGTTAGAAAACTTTCAAGCCTATTCATTCATGGTCAAAACTAGAGAACAAAACTGCATTGTTGATTCTCTTGTTGTCTCTGCAAGTCTTTTAACTATTCCTATGCATTCCACAGAAAAGTATGAGGTTGAGATTCGCCATAGACCAGCTATCCCTGATAATATTACTCATTAGCAAGTTTTTGAGGATAATCAACAATTGAAGAACTTTATTGAGCTGAAAGAAGAGTTTGAAAATATACAAGTAGATCAACAAAACATGTTGGCTGAATCTAAAGGGAATGCAAAAGTTTTGCAACTAAAGAACAATTCCATACCAAAGGGACTCATACCTCTAGAAATTTTTTTTGATCAGAATGATGTTTTTAAATCCCCTAAGATACAAGCTAATGATGAAGAAGTTGAGAGATATAACCTTGGTATAATAGTTATGCCCAAAATTATTAAACTTTCAAAGTTTATTTCAGCTGATATGAAGTTTAAGTATGTTGAAATGATGAAGAGATTCATAGATGTATTTGCTTGGAACTATGCTGATTTGAAAGAATATGATCCCACCATTATTCAGCATACTATTCCCATAAAAGAAAATGAAAAGCCTTTCAAGCAGAAGTTAAGGAGGATCAATCCACTTCTCATGCCATTGATTGAGAAGGAGGTCCAAAAACTCTTTGATGCTAAAATCATTGTCCCAATTAGATTTTCAAATTGGCTTGCGAATTTGGTTCCAGTTAGGAAAAAGAGTGGAGAAATCAGAATATGCATTGACTTCAGAAATTTAAATAAAACCTCCTTGAAGGACAATTATACCCTCCCAAAGATGGACCAAATTTTGCAAACTATTGTTGGTTCTCAGAGAATGTCTATGCTTGATGGTTTTTCAGGTTATAATTAGATCCTTGTACATCCTGATGATCAGGAAAAAACAACCTTTACTACACCATGGGGCACTTTCATGTACACCAAGATGCCATTTGGTCTCATGAATGTAGGAGCTACCTTTCAAAGGGTAATGGACATTGCTTTTTCTGTAGAAAATGACAAGATGGTGGTTGTTTATCTTGATGACATAACAGTATTCTCAAGGAGGGAAGAAGATCACTTGAAACACCTAGAAAGAATTCTGCTGAAGTGTAGAAGGTTTGGCATCTCTTTAAATCCCACCAAAATTATTTTTTCTTTAACTTCAGGTAAATTACTTGGACATATCATTTCTAAATATGGGATTAAGATTGATCCAAACAGGGTAAATGCAATTCAGAAGGTGGATTTTCCAAGGAGTGGGAAGGAGATTCAATCTTTCCTTGGAAAGGTAAATTTTGTAAGGCGATTTATTCCTAATTTTGCTGAGATTGTGAAGGACATAGCAAGGATGCTAAAGAAGGGAGTTGATATTAAGTGGACAGCAGAAGCTAGACACTCATTTGAGGAAATCAAAAGGGCACTCACACAAGCACCAGTATTGATCAGTCTAGATTTCTCAAAGGAATTTCTGGTTTTTACTTTTGCATCAGAGAATACTATCGCTGGAGTTCTGCTAGAAAAAGCACATCAAGGTATTGAGAAGCCGATTTCTTTCTTTAGTAGGACATTAGCCAATTATGAGCTGAGATATAATATCTTAGAGAAGCAGGCCTATGCCTTGGTGAAGGCTATCGAAGATTTCATAATTTATATTCTGCATTCTCATATTGTGGCATTTGTTCCTAATCCTGTTGTGAAAGACATCCTCACTCAAACCGACCCTGATGGTAAGAGGGGGAAATGGATTTCCAAATTGCTAGAGTATGATATAGAGATTCAACCAACAAAATTGGTCAAAGTGCAAGGCTTAGCAAAGTTGATGGCGCAGTTAAAATTTTACTGTCTTGACATAAACTTGATTCCAGAAATATCAGAAATTTCAGATGATGAAGAGGAAGTAGTTCCTATTGAAGAAAACTACATCACTTCAGATTGGTACAAGGAGGTTGTTTTTGTCCTACAGCACCATAAAGCACCTGCTAATCTAACAAAGTCCAAAGAAAGGTTTTTTAAGCTGGAATCTTTGAGATATTTTATTTTTTATAGAAATATGTTTTGGAAGGATAATGGCGGAATTCTGTTGAATTGTTTGTTGGAAGAGGAGGCCGATAAAGTAATTAAAGAGTTCCATAAAGGATATTGTGGAGGTCACCATTATTGGAAGGCGAAAGTGAACAAGATTCTAAGAGCAGGGTATTATTGGCCTACAATGTTTTAGGATGTCTACAAGAGTGTTGTTGCCTGCCATGAATGCTAGATTTTCGAGGGTAAGAAGAAGCTTGTACCTTTACCGTTGATGCCTATATATGTAGAAGTGTCATTTCAGTAGTGGGGACTAGATTTTGTTGGGGAGATTCATCCATCATCATCAAATCAACATCGTTGGATTCTTACAGCGACTGATTACTTCACCAAATGGATTTAAGCAATACTAACTAGGCAAGCAAATGATTCTGTGATTATTTCTTTCTTAGAAAATAATATCTTGTATAGGTTTGGTTGCCCCATAAATATAATAACTAATAATGCACAGGAATTTAAGTCTAAGAAGCTGATCAAATTCTGTCATCAATATCATATTACTCTTGGGCATTCTACTGCATACTATCCGCAAGGAAATGGTCTTGCTGAATCTTCTAACAAGAGCATTGTAAGGATCATTAAAAAGGTGTTGCAGGAGAATAAGAAGGCTTGGCATTTGAAGTTGTAGTATGCCTTATGGGTTGATAGGATATGCACAAAGAGATCAATTTGAACTTCACCATATGAATTGGTATATGGCATTGAGGCTATTTTTCCTACATCATTAGGGGTACCTGTCATGAATTTGATTCAAGGGCTAGAAGAGGAACCAAATGCAGTCTAGAGGAGAATTAATCAGCTGATAGCTCTGCAAGAGAAGAGGAATGAGGTTTATAACAACAATCAACAATCTCAAAACAGAATCGAGAGGACATTTGATAAGAATATTAAGGAAGAAAGTTTTCAAATTCAAGATGAAGTGCTGAAATGGGAGGCCAAAATTGAAGAGAAAGGCAAGCATGGTAAGTTTGAGAACTTATGGAAAGGTCTTTCAAGATAGCTACTTTTCATGGAAACAATACTTACATACTGCAAGAGATGGATGGAAAATCATATGCTGGAGGACCTGTCAATGGCAGGTTTTTGAAGCATTATTCTTCCTAAAACCTGTTTGATTATTCATGTCATTGTACATATTCCATTTTATGAGTTTTTTTTCTGCTAATAATGACAAGCTAAATCAGCAAGCTTGAGCCGGAGGTGAAGGCCATTAGAGCTTGAGGTGGAAGCTTGGCAATTTCAAAGTTTTTCTGTTTTGGTGAAGAAAATGGATAACAGCACTGGAACTATTGGTTCTTAGTGTACCACAGGGGCACACTATCCCAAGTGGAGCCACTATTATCACCCAAAATTTTTTAAAACATCACTGTTTCAACTCTATTTTTTATCATGGTCTCAAAATGGGTTTGAAAGTCATTTTAGGATTTGGTTAAGGGTAGGTTAGAGTTTTTATAAGTTTAAAGGTCATCATTGAATTCAAATAAAGACTTTAGAGGTCCATTCCATGATCAAATACTCACATTTTCCATTTAGGAGTCATTCCATAAGGTTTCGGGTTAATTTTCTGCAATTAGCCAAGAATCCTCCGTTTCGTAGCGTTGCTAGTTCAAAAAAGAGGATTTTCGCTACAAAAGTGCTAATACATTCGTAGTGCAAACTGGAAAAAATACACTGTGGGCACTACGAAAGCGTGGTTTCTTAACCGTATTGTCAATTAAGCTGAAATCTATCAGAATCCGTTGGGAAATGATAGGATAGTTAGTTTGTTATCAGATTCAATGTACTTACCTGTATTACAGTCATCATCGTCATGATAGGGCATGAATGAGCATCATTCAATTATGAGATGACATTTCAAATTCAAAATCTTGCCTAATTTGGTCATTCTCGTTTTCATTTACCTCCATACGAGTATCTAAGCTCTGAAGCAGTCAAGCTAAGCTTGTGTTTGTTCTATACAAAGGCTATATTCACCATAATCAAGCGAGGTTTTTCCATATTCTCAAGTGAGGATGTTCATATATTCAAGCAAGGCTATCCATATCCTAATCAAGCGAGGTTGTTTTATAGATTAAAGAGAAGCTGACAGGTTTTTCTAAGAAGCATGACAGAGGAAAATAAAGTCCACAGAGGGGGATATTGCTTAACATATGAGCCTGAAAATGTGAAGGCTATAATTGAAGATCAAACAGTGATGGAGGCTTTTAGCAAAGCAGGTTGTCTCCGGTTTTGTGAAAAGCTGCAAGGTTGCCACACACGGGTGTCTAAAAAAATTGCCTTACAATTCAGTGGAACAACTGCCAAAATTAGGATGTTAAATGTGCCAGTCACACCTGAGATTATTGCTTCTGTGACAGAAATACCAAGAGGGAAAGAGACTTAGTTTAAAGGTTTTAAGTTTGACATGGAACCATGCAAGGAATTCATGAAACCTGAGTATGCATATATGGACCTGAATAATGCAATACCTAGAAGCTGTATCAAAGACACCTATGCAAAGTTGTTGTTCAACATTCAACTATACTTTACATGTGAAGGCAGGTTCCATAAAGTTGATACTTATCATTTCAAGTTGCTTCTTCATTTCACAGGTATGATATCACTATATTTTCCCTTTTACTTGCATAGGAGCCTTGCCAAAATGGCTGATAAAGTACAAGCCAAATCTGATGGTTGTGAAACATCTTTGTTTCACCATGGTTTGATAAAGTTATTGGTTTTGAATGAGCTTCAGAAAATAAGCAGGGATTGGTCCTCCTTTTTGTTTATGAATGGTTTTGAACTAGAAACCCTAACCCCAACTAGAAACCCTAAAATTAAAGGAACTCCTTCACCACCAGTAGCAAAGTCTAGTCAGCCTGTGGTTGCAAAATCAAAGAGGTTTGTAAAGTTGAAACCAAGGAAACAAGTTGAGAAAAATACAAAGAATACACAAGTTCTTGTTGCAACAACTCCATCACCTGCAAAACAGAGGTCAAAAAGTGTCAAAGAGGCAAAACAAAAACAAGTTACCAGCAAGCAGGAAATCAAGAGAGTGAAAAGAAGCCAAGCAATGTCATCAATGGGAAAAATATTTGTTTCAGGTACAAAGGACAGCCCAGTGATAAAGGGAAATTTAGATGACATCCTTCATGCAATTGATATAGAGGAATCACCCATTGTGCAAGCTGATTTCATTGGAGTAGATGAACACAAACAGAAAAAAGGTTAAGTCAGCAAAGAAACTTGAATTTAAGGGTGAAAATGCAGCCTTTATCTTTCAAGCAAGGAAAACTTTAACTAGGCATGCTAAGAAGCTCAAGGAAGGCATCAAGGAGGTCCAAGAAACTATTGAAACATTCAAGGTCCTTGAAGAAGTGGTTGATCTCTCATCACCAACGGTGGAGCATGCAACAAACAGAACAATGAAGGAAAAAGAAGAAATGACAGAGTGTCAACATCTTGAGGAGAAATTGAGGTTAGCAAATCAAGAGATTGCTATGATGAAAAAGAGGGCCATAAAGCATAGTATTGAGAAAATAGAGTTCAAAATAATGAAGGCAGTATGGGAAGGTCAAACTAGTTCTAGGTCTGAGATTCCAAGTAGTGCAGAACAATTTTTCACATGGACAGTTCTAGCCATCAAGGAAGATAAATTTTTCAGTATCAATATTCACTTGAGGGCCCGTAATAAAATACTTAGAGATCAAGTGGAGGACTTGGAGAAGCATCTAAAATTGACTCAGAATGAGCTAAAAAAAAAAGGTGCAGAATGACAAATCATTAAAAAGTCAAAAAGCTAAATCAAGTGAAAAATTAAGAATGAACCTCATGAATATTGTGTTTATCAGTTCATATGACTTTTTGTTTTGGTGAAACCATTGGTATTCTGAAATTTTGGCACATTTTGGTTTAAATTTTGAAGAAATCTGGGCAAAATTGCTCACTCAATAGTTTCGTAGCGTAAACAGTGGAAAAAGAGTGAAAAGCGCTACGAAACTACTGTAGCAGCTTTTTTCACTCTTTCTCCTAAATTTTTGAAGGGAAAAAGTGTGGATTATGACCTGAAATTGATAGGGGAGTTGTGTTAATTGATAATGAAGATAAATCTGGAAGAAAGAAGCCAAATTTTTGAAGGTAAAAGGGTAGAAAGACTGCGCTATGAAAAGTGCTACGAAACTTTGTTGTTTTTGTAGCATAGGTCTACTTCAGCTATTTTGAACAGTTTGATGGTGGTTTCTTATAGCTGGCACTTAAGAATGATTTTGGGCAGGTGTTATTTCTTTTCCTGACAGTAAACAACCTCGAAGTCATGGGTTCATGATGGTCACAGTGTCTCAAGAAAACAAAGGACCCTATGCCTAGAAAACAGGGGACAATTTCCTAGTTTAATGGAGATCAGCATTGAGGTCATAAAGTGTTGGAGCTTGTCATCTAGATTCGACCTTATGGGAATACAGTTGGAAAATGATGTAATCTAGTTTAGATAAGGTTGTTATGAGTAGAGCTAAGGAGTTTGAATCCTATTTGTAATAGGACAGTTCATTAGGCTTGCAGCTATCATTTTGTAATAAATACCATGTCATATGATTAGGAGCAGAGAAAGTCTAAGACCAAGAACAAGACTAAGATTTGGTAAGTCTATCAAATACCACCATGATGACACTCTTTCCTTCGGACTTAGGTAAACCTGTGATAAAATCCATTGAAATCTCCTCCCAACATTGGCTTGGAATGGATAAAGGTTGTAGAAGACCCGGGGTCTTAATTGTCTCAACTTTATTCTGCTGGAAAACCAAACATTCTGCCACAAACTTTTGAATATCAGATTTAAGGCCATCCCAAAAAAATTCTTTCTTGACCCTATGGTAAGTTTTTAAAAATCCTGAGTGTCCTCCTAAAGGAGAAGTGTGCAATTCCAGAAGAATCTTTTGCTTTAGTTGGGAATTCTTACAAAGATATAAGCGATCTTTGTACCATAAGGAATAATTTTTCCAACTAAATGTATCAGATGTACTAGGATCTTGCTGCAACTTTTGAATGAGTATCCATACATCTTTGTCCTTCTTCCATTCATCTCTTGCTTCAGTTATCCAATCTGGTTGGATAATAGAAATGGCACAAAGCAATGCTTACACCTCTTCATTCTTTCTTGAGAGTGCATCTGCAACAACATTAAGCTTTCCTTTTTTGTAGATTATTTCAAAGTCATAACCCAACATCTTTGTGACCCATTTTTGCTGCTCTTCTGAAGATTGTCTTTGTTCCAAAAAGTGTTTAAGGCTATCATGATCAGTTTTTACCTTGAAGTGTCTTCCCATTAGGTAAGTTCACCATTTCTTTAGTGCATGCAGTATTGCTAACATTTCCTTCTCATAAATAGCTTTATGTAAATAATTTCCTTTGATTGGACGACTTTCAAAAGCAATGGGTCTTCCTTCTTGCATTAAAACAACACCAATTCCATTTCCTGAGGCATCACATTCCACAATAAAGGTTTTTGTGAAGTTTGGCATAGCTAAGACCAGTGCTAGGCACATCGCCTCTTTAAGATGTTCAAAGGCCTTAGTTGCTTCAAGAGTCCATGAAAATGCATCTTTCTTCAATAATGTTGTTAGAGGTGCTGCTATTCTCCCATAATTCTTAACAAACTTGCGATAATACCCCGTTAACCCGAGAAATCCTCGCAACTGCTTTATGGTTGTGGGGACTTTCCATTCCTTAATGGCTTTAATTTTGTTAGGGTCTACTTTAATACCCTCGTGAGATACAATATGACCCAGATATTCCACCTCTTGTACTCCAAAGAAGCATTTGGATTTTTTTGCATATAATTGTTTCTCCTGCAATAGTTTGAGCACCCTGTCAACATGTTCAACATGATCCTTCCAAGACCTGCTGTAGATTAGTATATCATCAAAAATAATAGCACAAATTTTCTAAGGAAGGGTTTGAAAAAGGAATTCATCAACCCTTGAAATGTAGAAGGTGCATTGGTAAGGCCAAAAGGCATGACCAAAAATTCATAATGACCCTCATGAGTTCGAAATGCTGTTTTTGGAATATCTTCAGTCTTCATTCTAATTTGATGATATCCCGAACGAAGATCCAACTTGGTAAAATAAATTGCTCCATGTAATTCATCCAATAATTCATCAATCATAGGAATGGGAAATTTATCTTTAATGGTGAGCTTATTGAGCTCCCTATAATCTGGACACATGCGTCATGATCCATCCTTCTTGTGTACCAATACTACAGGAGCAGAGAAAGAACTTTGACTAGGTTGAATTATACCAGCCTCTAACATTTCTGCAATCATACGTTCAATTTCGCTCTTTTGGACATAAGGGTATCTATAAGGCCTGATGTTTGGAGGAACACTTCCTGGAATCAAATGAATAGCATGATCATGATCACAAATAGGTGGGAGTCCATTTGGAGTTTCAAAAACCTTGGAATGATTGTCCAAGACTTTTTGGAGATCTGCAGAAATAGATGATTTTGATGTTAGAACTTCTAGTGAGCATAATTGTGCAATTATGCCTCGTTGTTCTTTATTTAGAAGCTTTGTCATGACATTAGAGCTTATTATCTTTCTCGGCTTCCCTGCAATACCCCGTAATTCGACTTCCTTTCCTTCTAATAAAATTTCAAGAAAAGTTCTTGAAAATTAAAAGCTACCGTCCCCAAAGATTGTGACCATTGTACTCCTAGTACAACATCAGCACCTCCCATAGGAATGAAAAGCATTAGACTATTCAATACATATTCCCCCATGGTTAGCTTGATATTATGGAATTTTCCAGAGCAATTTATAGTTCCTCCATTTGCAACCATCACTTGACATTCTGGTGTTGGGTATAGGAAACAATTCAATTCCTTGGCTACCTTACAATGAATAAAATTATGGGTACTACCTGAATCAATCAACACTATTACTTTTTCTTCTTGATATGTCCTTCTATCTTGAGAGTTTGAGGAGTGGTAATTCCTGCCAATGCATTACACGATATGGTCGGACTAATTTCTTCCTCTTCTTGGGTTGGTTCCTGGTGTATATCCTATTCTTGTTCATTTTCTTCTTCCTCTTCACAATCTATGTAAAAAAAATTTCTTCTCAGCACACTTATGGCCTTTAGTGTATTTGCTATCACAACTCTAGCAAAGCCCTTTTGCTCTTTTTTCTACCAATTTTTGTGGTGTCAACCTTGTAGGTTGTGGAAATTTAGAAGTAGCAACACTTCCCTCTTTATAGAAGTGAGTGGTAGGCTTCCTTGTCGCCATAATTTTACATTCAATTTTTCTTGCCAACCTGAATGCCTTCTCCAATGAATCAGGTTCCAAAGCGCGAACTTCATGTTGGATGTTATCCTTTAAAGTACCTATGAAGAGATCAATCCTGTGTTCCTCTGGAATATCAGTTACCCTTATATTCAATTTTTGGAAGTCCTCAATGTGCTCCTCCATTAAACCCTTTTGTTTGAGATTTATCAATTGGCTAAAGAAGGTGTTGCTCTTTGTATCCTCATAATGTGCTATCATTTCCTCCGTAAAAATTGACCAAGTGAAAAAAATTTCATGGGAGCAAAGCCATCGATACCATACAAATGTATTTTGTTCTAAATGTAAATTTGCAATGCATACCTTTGTGTGTTTTGCACGTTATGGAGATCAAAATATTGCTCCATCTGTAGTATCCATGTTACAGGATCCTTTCCATCAAACTTCCTCATATCCATTTTTGGAATATGGTGGTTCTTCCCGCCAACATTAGATTTTATAAAATCACGATTAACATTTATTTTGTTCTCATCATGAGTTTCCTCTACTATCTTTTCACCATTAGGAAACATTTCTTGTATCAACTTTGTCAAACCTTCCATGTCTGCTTTTAGATCATTCTTCATGTTTTCCATTTTCTCATCGATCTTAGCTTCCATGTCATCCATTTTAGATTCCATGCCATCCATCTTAGATTCTATGCCTTTCTTCAAACCATCCATCTTAGTTTCCATGCCTTTCTTCAAAACTTCCATGTCATTTTTTGTTGCTCTTTGCGAGAGCGAAATTTGTTGCACTTGATCTAGTAATTTTGATATGTCATGTTGCCATTCTTCATCTTCATTAGTCATAGTAGAGCTTTCTAAAGGCTTAATGGGTGTTGAATTATTTTTAGGGGCCATTTTAGAATCCAATACTGATATCTATTCTACAATATGCCCTTGGAATCAATTCAACTTGATTCTTCAAACAAGACTTATGCAATTCGGAAAAAAAAAAATACACACATTTTACTTGCTTTTGAGGAGCTTGATATTGAAATTGAATTATCTCTATAATTGTGGATCTTCAATATTTGAAATTCAGCCCTGTAGTAGCCCTCTGAAGCTTATTTCAAATGCCACAGGTCTGATCTGATTTGGATTCTTCAAGGCAAAGTTATGTCCAATCTCCCACAATGAACCAATTTTGGATTGGTTCAATAGAGAAAATTTGTACGAATTGCCACGTGTCACTGTTTCCTCCTTTGGCTCTGAAATTGATAGACCGAAAACTACAGTCTGTGTACTTATGGCCAATTTTTACGGCATTCCAATCTGATGCTCAGAGAGAGAGCTATGAATATTTTCCCACGATCACCTCTTTGAGATGAAATTCAGAAGCCTCAAAACGCCCTAACTTCCACAGATCATATATCATAAAATATTGTGAACCAATATCTGAAATTTTTTGATGATGTTCCTGAGGATTGCGGCTTCACACTCTAAAAATTTTCGCTTCTGAACCTTCGTAGAAAAAACGTTATTATGAAAATACCACGATGACCTGTTTAGGTTAAAATTCAGGAGCCTGCAAAATGACTTAACTTGCACAGATCATATCTCCTAAAATATTGCGAACCAAGATCTGAAATTTTGCGACGATGTTCCTCAGGATTTTGGCTTCGCACTCTAAAAATTTCAGATTCTGAACCTTCGTATAAAAAAATTTATAGTGAAAATACCACGCTGACCTGTTTGGAGCAGCGGAACCCTAGAATCTCAAAGCTCTGATACCAAATGTTGTGAAACTAGCTCCAAAAATAGAAGAAAAGAGATATCAACGCCTTAGAAATAATCCACTTCGAGGGGGAAACCTCCAATACATTACATTAATGAACAATTATTGGATGATACAAATTACAAAACCTCCTTTCTATATATAGGAGTCCATGAGGCCACAATGTAATCCTAGTGGGCCACAATGTAATCCTAGCCGACCTAACAATAATAATTTAAGGGCACAATAATAACAATATATGGGTTACAGGGGTACAATAATAATGATAAGGGGGTTACACTAACAATAATAAGGGACTATACTAGTAATATAGGGACCTAACATGCCCCTCACCTTCAAAAAGTGTTGTCCTCAACGCTTTAGTGGCTTTGGGTGCTTCTGAATAAAATTCTCATCCTCCCATGTAGAATCTTCAGTGGGTAAGTTCTTCCACTTGATGAGATACTCTGAAATTGATCGATTTCATAGCGGTCGAGTTCTTGTTTCCGTGACTGCTTCAGGTTCCAATATGATTTTTCCTTCCTCATTAAATTCGGGCAATATTGTTTGAACTGGAAGATTTTCACCTATAACCTTCTTTAAGCATGAAACATGGAAAATTGGATGCACTCGTGAAGAAGCAGGAAGCTCCAATTTGTATCCCATAGTACTAATATTTTGCAACACCTTGTAAGGACCATAGTACTTTGGCAATAATTTCTTATCCTTCTTAGCTTGCTTGAGAGACATTTGTTTATATGGTTGTAGCCATAAAAATACCCAGTCTCCTACATCAAAACTTCTCTCGTTGTGATGTTGATATGCCTGTTGTTTCATTCGATTTTGTGCCAAATTCAAGTTATCCTTTAAGAGTTGGAGAACTTCTTGTTGGTGCTCGATATAATCTTCCACTGCTTGAACCTTCAAATTTTCTCTTAAAGATGATGTGATGGACGGTGGATGATATCTATAAAGTGCCATAAATGGGGTCATTTTTGCTGCAGTATGGAAGGAAGTGTTATACCACCATTCAGTGAGAGGTAACCACTTGACCCATTGTGTTTGTTTATCAGATACAAAACAACGAAGATATCCTTCCAAACATTTATTTACTATCTCAGTTTGACCATCGGATTGAGGATGATAAGATCCATTGAAATCTCCTCCCAACGTTGGCTTGGAATGGATAAAGGTTGTAGAAGACTCGGGGTCTTAATTGTCTCAACTTTATTCTGTTGGCAAACCAAACATTCTGCCACAAAATTTTGAATATCAGATTTAAGGCCATCCCAAAAAAAATCTTTCTTCACCCTGTGGTAAGTTTTTAAAAATCCTGAGTGTCCTCCTAAAGGAGAAGTGTGCAATTCCAGAAGAATCTTTTGTTTCAGTTGGGAATTCTTACAAAGATATAAGCGATCTTTGTACCATAAGGAATTATTTTTCCAACTAAATGTATCATATGTACTAGGATCTTGCTGCAACTTTTGAATGAGTGTCCATACATCTTTGTCCTTCTTCCATTCATCTCTTGCTTCGGTTATCCAATCTGGTTGGATAATAGAAATGGCACAAAGCAATGCTTCCACCTCTTCATTCTTTCTTGAGAGTGCATCTGCAACAACATTAAGCTTACCTTTTTTGTAGATTATTTCAAAGTCATAACCCAACATCTTTGTGACCCATTTTTGCTGCTCTTCTGAAGATAGTCTTTGTTCCAAAAAGTGCTTAAGACTATCATGATCAGTTTTTACCTTGAAGTGTCTTCCCATTAGGTAAGTTCGCCATTTCTTTAGTGCATGCAGTATTGCTAACATTTCCTTCTCATAAATAGGTTTCTGTAAATACTTTCCTTTGATTTGACGACTTTCAAAAGCAATGGGTCTTCCTTCCTGCATTAAAACTGCACCAATTCCATTTCCTGAGGCATCACATTCCACAATAAAGGTTTTTGTGAAGTCTGGCGTAGCTAAGACCGGTGCTAGGCACATTGCCTCTTTAAGATGTTCAAAGGCCTTAGTTGCTTCAGGAGTCCATCAAAATGCATCTTTCTTCAATAATGTTGTTAGAGGTGCTGCTATTCTCCCATAATTCTTAACAAACTTGCGATAATACCCTGTTAACCCGAGAAATCCTCACAACTGCTTAATGGTTGTGGGGACTTTCCATTCCTTAATGGCTTTAATTTTGTTAGGGTCTACCTTAACACCCTCGTGAGATACAATATGACCCAGATATTCCACCTCTTATACTCCAAAGAAACATTTGGATGTTTTTGCATACAATTGTTTCTCCTGCAATAGTTTGAGCACCCTGTCAACATGTTGAACATGATCCTTCCAAGACCTGCTGTAGATTAGTATATCATCAAAAAATACTAGCACAAATTTTCTAAGGAAGGGTTTGAAAATGGAATTCATCAACCCTTGAAATGTAGAAGGTGCATTGGTAAGGCCAAAAGGCATGAACAAAATTCATAATGACCCTCATGAGTTCGAAACGCTGTTTTTGGAATATCTTCAGTCTTCATTCTAATTTGATGATATCCTGAACGAAGATCCAACTTGGTAAAATAAATTGCTCCATGTAATTCATCCAATAATTCATCAATCACAGGAATGGGAAATTTGTCTTTAATGGTGAGCTTATTAATCTCCCTATAATCTGGACACATTCGCCATGATCCATCCTTATTGTGTACCAATACTACAGGAGCAGAGAAAGAACTTTGACTGGGTTGAATTATACCCGCCTCTAACATTTCTGCAATCATACGTTCAATTTCGCTCTTTTGGAAGTAAGGATATCTATAAGGCCCGATGTTTGGAGGAACACTTCCTGGAATCAAATGAATAGCATGATCATGATCACGAATAGGTGGGAGTCCTTTGGGAGTTTCAAACACCTTTGAATGATTGTCCAAGACTTGTTGGAGATCTGCAGAAATAGATGATTTTGATGTCGGAACTTCTAGTGAGCATAATTGTGCAATTACGCCTCGTTGTTCTTTCTTTAGAAGCTTTGTCATTACATTAGAGCTTATTATCCTTCCCGGCTTCCCTTCAATACCCCGTAATTCGACTTCCTTTCCTTCTGAAAAAAATTTCAAGAAAAGTTCTTGAAAATTAAAAGCTACCGTCCCCAAAGATTGTAACCATTGTACTCCTAGTACAACATCAGCATCTCCCATAGGAATGGAAAGCATTGGACTATTCAATACATATTCCCCCATGGTTAGCTTGATATTATGGCATTTTCCAGAGAAATTTATAGTTCCTCCATTTGCAACCATCACTTGACATTCTGGTGCTGGGTATAGGAAACAATTCAATTCCCTGGCTACCTTACAATGAATAAAATTATGGGTACTACCTGAATCAATCAACACTATTACCTTTTTCTTCTTGATATGTCCTTCTATCTTGAGAGTTTGAGGAGTGGTAATTCCTGCCAATGCAATACACGATATGGTCGGACTCATTTCTTCCTCTTCTTGGGCTGGTTCCTGGTGTATATCCTCTTCTTGTTCATTTTCTTCTTCCTCTTCACAATCTATGTAAAATAATTTCTTCTCAGCACACTTATGACCTTTAGTGTATTTGCTATCACAACTCTAGCAAAGCTCTTTTTCTCTTTTTTCTTCCAATTGTTGTGGTGTCAACCTTGTAGGTTGTGGAAATCTAGACGTAGCAACACTTCCTTCTTTATAGAATTGAGTGGTAGGCTTCCTTGTCGCCATAATTTTACATTCAACTTTTCTTGCCAACCCGAATGCCTTCTCCAATGAATCAGGTTCCAGAACGCGAACTTCATGTTGGATGCTATCCTTTAAAGTGCCTATGAAGAGATCAATCCTGTGTTCCTCTGGAATATCAGTTACCCTTATATTCAATTTTTGGAAGTCCTCAATGTGCTGCCCCACTAAACCCTTTTGTTTGAGATTTATCAATTGGCTAAAGAACGTGTTGCTCTTTGTATCCTCATAATGTGCTATCATTTCCTCCGTAAAAATTGACCAAGTGACAATTTTTTTACGGGAGCAAAGCCATCGATATCATACAAATGTATTTTGTTCTAAATGTAAAGTTGCAATGCGTACCTTTTGTGTGTTTTGCACATTATGGAGATCAAAATATTGCTCCATCTGTAGTATCCATGTTATAGGATCATTTCCATCAAACTTCCTCATATCCATTTTTGGAATATGGTGGTTCTTCCCGCCAACATTAGATTTTAGAAAATCACGATTAACATTTATTTTGTTCTCATCATGAGTTTCCTCTACTATCTTGTCACCATTAGGAAACATTTCTTGTATCAACTTTGTCAAACCTTCCATGTCTGCTTTTAGATCATTCTTCATGTTTTCCATTTTTTCGTCGATCTTAGCTTCCATGTCATCCATTTTAGATTCCATGCCATCCATCTTATATTCCACGCCTTTCTTCAAACCATCCATCTTGGTTTCCATGCCTTTCTTCAAAACTTCCATGTCATTTTTTGTTGCTCTTTGCGAGAGCGAAATTTGTTGCAATTGCTCTTGTAATTTTGATATGTCATGTTGCCATTCTTCATATTCATGAGTCATAGTAGAGTTTTCTAAAGGCTTAATGGGTGTTGAATTATTTTTAGGGGCCATTTTAAATCCAATATTGATATCTATTCTACAATATGCCCTTGGAATCAATTCAACTTGATTCTTCAAACAAGACTTATGCAATTCGAAGAAAAAAATACACACCTTTTACTTGCTTTTGAGGAGCTTGATATTGAAATTGAATTATCTCTATAATTGTGGATCCTCAATATCTGAAATTCAGCCCTGTAGTAGCCCTCTGAAGCTTCTTTCAAATTCCACAGGTTTGATCTGATTTGGATTCTTCAAGGCAAAGTTATGTCCAATCTCCCACAATGACCCAATTTTTTACTGGTTCAGTAGAGTGAACTTGTACGACTTTCCACGTGTCATTGTTTCCTCCTTTGTCTCTGAAATTGATAGACCGAAAACTATAGTCCGTGTAATTGCGGCCACTTTTACGGAATTCCAATCCGATGCTCAGAGAGAGAATTATGAAGATTTTCCCACGATCACCTCTTTGAGATGAAATTTAAAAGCCTCAAAAATCCCTAACTTCCACAGATCATATCTTCGAAAATATTACGAACCAATATCTGAAATTTTTTAACGATGTTCCTCAGGATTATGGCTTCGCACTCTAAATATTTCAGCTTCTGAACCTTCGTAGAAAAAAAGTTATTACAAAAATACCACGATGATCGTTTAGGTTAAATTCGGGAGCTTGCAAAATGACCTAAATTGCACAGATCATATCTCCTAAAATATTGCGAACCAATATATGAAATTTTGCGATGATGTTCCTCGGGATTTTGGCTTCACACTCTAAAAATTTCAGATTTTGAACCTTCGTAGAAAAAAAGTTATAGCGAAAATTCCACGCTGACCTATTTGGAGTAGCGAAACCCTAGAATCTCAAAGCTCTGATACCAAATGTTGTGAAACCAACTCCAAAAATAGAAGAAAAGAGATATCAATGCCTTAGAAGTAAGCCACTTCGAGGGGGCAACCTCCAATACATTACATTAATGAACAATTATTGGATGATACAAATTACAAAACCTCCTTTCTATATATAGGAGTCCATGAGGCCACAATGTAATCCTAGCCGACCTAACAATAATAATTTAAGGGCACAATAATAACAATATGGGGGTTACAAGGGTACAATAATAACAATAAAGGGGTTACACTAACAATAATAAGGGACTATACTAGTAATATAGGGACCTAACACCCAACAAATCCTTCTATTATAGAATTATATCAAAATGAAATATCTAAGACCAAGAATAAGACTAAGACTGCCACCAAAAATGTCAATTCAAGCCCTCCTCCAAGTTATCTCCAATGTCAAAGTTAATGATGGTCAAATTGTCCCAAATCTGATCAACTCCTGAAATTTCGGCCCCTGAAATTATGGGCTTGCAGTAGCACATAAAAAAATTTAGCCTTCCAGTGTGAAAGTTGGTCAAGAAAAATAGATTCTTCTCTCTTCTTTGACTTCATTTCTCTCTCCTTTTACTTCTACTTCTTTTCCTCCTTCGCATGGTTCATATGTACTTCTTGTGTGTGATTGGATGATCTCCAAGATGGTTGAGCTTGCTTCATATATATAATTGTCAAGGGCATCAAACATGTGTCTCTTGGAGGCCCAGGCTGACTTATTCCAAGGAGGGTCGACTTTGCATTTTGTGGTCTTATTGACTAAACATAAAATTCAAAATTATTTTATTACAAATGTCCAAATAAGACATGACTCAAGTACATTTTTCTTTGACTCGTAATAAATTCTTTTTGACACTTTTTTACTATAAGAATGAAGAACATGCTTTGACAAAATATTAATATATATAGTAAATACATCAATGATAATTTTATATTATGAAGACCAACTCTAGTTACATTTATGATGGATGAATCTCCTTTTTACATTGAATTTCTCCTTCATTGGGTTATGTAGGAATCTAGATCTTTGATTAGTTTTTTTCATGCAACTAAGTACCCCACCCTCCAGCCACTTGGTAAGGGTAAGATATTCCTCAGCGCTCAAGAGCATTCAACAACAAAACTCAAAATCATTACAACAATATACTCAATATATCATTTGTGGGAATTGAACCTAAATAAAAAAGATAGCAATCATTCCTCCCATCACTCTAAATAATTCTAATTAATAAAACTTTTAATTAATTATAAACATCTCTATTTTATTATTAATAACTTCATCCATCTCTTTTTAAAAAAATAATAAATAATTTATAGCATACAATAAATTTAATACCAATCCTTTCACTTAATATATCACTTCACCCTTTGTCAATTATTGAGAGGGATTCATGGAGAAACTTGGAGAGACAAATACGGCCTTTGGAATCCAAGAGAAGAGAACCATACGATGTCTTGCGAAAAAGAGGATAAACATCATGAAAATTTCTTGAAATTATTATGGGAAGAAATGAAAGGACCACATCAATGTTGGGCACTTTTTCTCTTAGGGATTGGTTCGATGCTTAGTAATATCTTTATTATAAAACATGGAACGCCGAATGTCAAACATTACACTAAATGGGAGATAGATAATGTTTCCAAGTAAGGTGGTGATATCATTTATTATTAAAGATATGTTTTTCCTTTTATATTGGTTTATTATGTGATTTTATATTGTTTTTTAACATGTAATGATAAAGAATAAAAGTATTGTATGAATGTTACTTAAATCATCTTACTTTAAAGATAAAGAGAATTAAGTTTGGGATGCTAAACATTCAAATATAAATATGTATATAAGTAAATTAAGTTTGAGATGCTAAACATTCAAATTTAAATATGTATATAAGTGCTTTTCATTTACTAAAGTTAAAATTTACATTGCCGGTATGGTGTTATCATGTTTAAAATACTAAATTATTTTCTAAAAAATTATATAAATTAATAATATCATAATTACATGTATAAAGAAATTGATACATAGTCTTTATTAAGGTTTAATTTGATGAATTTTATAAATGGGATATGTGTTAAGTTTTTTCAATCATAGAGAAAAACCAATGTGTTAAACTTTTTTAATCATAGAAGAAAATAAATGTGTTAACTCCTTTTATCATAAAGGGAAATAAATTTGGGGAAGTCAAACACTTTTAATGACAGAGACATATTAGGACTTTACATTTGTTGAGGTGAATTTGAACTATTTACAATGATGCATTCCAACCATGAATCGCTAATTTGTTAACTTGTAAACCAATAACTCAACATGCATATTACACTATATGCCATATTCCTAAAACATCATCTGAACCATACCACTTCCACATCGTGTGTGTGACCAAAACTAGGTAATTTATATCCAAGATAAATACATAATTTGCATATGTTTTATTATTTATTATATAATATATGCCTAAAATATTGATAACCCTAAAGGGAATTTACTTAACTAAATATATAGCAGCTTGTGGCCTCTTCCAAGCCCATATTCATTGTTACTAATTCCTAGTCTTTGATCTCCATATTCTCAACGAACTAGTGCACAATATCCTCTTCCTTTCACTCCCCTTAACTTAATTTCATAGACAACCACTAGTTGGATGCCCCAAACTGCATCTTTATGCATATTCACCACCAAGTTCCTTTTCATATTGCATTCTTCCTCAAGGATGGTAAATGAATGTTTTATCTAAAATAGAGTACTCATTTCAAAAGCAATTAAGGAGATACATTATTGTTCATAGTCATGGACATTAGAAGTAATAAAGAAGATAGATGTTTCATGGCTTTCCATTATTTCTTCATGAGACTGAATAATCCTCCAAAGTTCTTGAAAATATCAATGATCCATAATTATTAATCTAAAATCAAAGGGTAAATCCATAAGGGAACGCCATCATTTAGAAATTCAATATGCCCACATCCTTAAACTTGGGATTTCTTGTGAGAAGCTACCATAGAACCCAAAAACAACACCAAAAACCATAAAACCAGAGTAGGAATGAAACAAAGTCCAAAGGGTTAAGATTCATAGACAAAGCACCTGAGAAACAATGCCCCCAATTGACAAATACAACTCCACGTTAGTCAAGTCGAATGCTAAGCATTCATATTTTGAAAATAAATAGAATGAAAGCCACTTAAAGCGAGTAGAATTATGAAAAGACCAACCACCAACTTGTAAATCATAGTGCATTCTAGGTGAAAGCTAATTAGATAGAGTGGATTCTTGTGTTATTTCCAACACCTTGCTATAAGCCAATTGATCCAGGTGGATATCGGTAGCCACCCACTTCTTCTAATGACTCATAATGGACGGTTATATTCATCTTGACAAAATTTCCTCAGTTTTTTTAGGTCTAGGAATTCCATCACATTTTTGAAGCCCTAAACAACATTTTTTGGGTTTGTAATTGATCAAGTTTGCCATGGCATACATAATCATTGTTTGGAATTGTTCTCCTCATTGACATATTTATATCGAGATATTATGCACTCCAAATAGAGGTTGTATATAAACATTGTGACCTCAAGAAGTTGGTGTATCAACTAGACTCCTTGGGGCCCACATTTGTTTTTGTCGTTCATCTTCTAGGGTTAGGGTTTTGAAGCTTTATGGATTTTTGATTCCTAGGAAACAATAATTGATTTTAAAAGGCAATTTGGTCCTTATATAATGCATAGATTGCGAATGAGTGTAACTGAAACCTCTATCTTCAAAAATAAGTTAATACCACCACTATAACTAGTTTATATATATTTTTTTTACAGTAACGGGTAGTGTGATATATTAATTTCTAGCATAAATGCCTCAAATCTGCTTACATAATGCTAGGCAATGCCCAGATTTCTCCCTGACCTGGAACAAAATGGCTTTTTCCCTGCTAAGCCAACAATTTTTACAATCTATGATTCGAGCAATCTCCTCTATCTTTCCAACTTTGAAAATGCAAACAAACTGCTCCAATAAAAGACAATAAAACATAATGACCAGACAGTTAAGGGATGGGGTCCCAGCCTTCTTCTCCATCTCTGAGGAGGACTCCGAGAGGGAGGAGGACAACTTTATTAGCCTCAGTATCAGCATCTTTGTTGTTATCTCTCTTGATATGATAGAATTTCAAGCTCTGAAAGGATTCCGACAGGGTTCTTATTTTGTTCATCAATCTTGACAGTCTTAAGTCTGAAGGAGAAGAATTGTCCACAATGGATTTTATAATAGACTGAGAGTTGCCAAACACTATTTCATCGTTAATACCAAGAAATTTAAGTTGCTTGAGGCCCTGGAGAAGAACCAGAGCTTCAGCTTGTATGCTGGTGTTGAAACCCACTCCCCAGGCGTATCTAAGCTCAGTTCTGCCATCAACATTTTTAACAACTCCTCCTGCTCCTGAAATACCCGGATTACCTTTTGCTGCCCCGTCAAAGAAAAGGATGTTACGAGCTTGTTTTGTGCAGAACTCCAAGAATTCTAGTGCATTAAGTCAAATTTGCCAGTCTTTTAGAGGAACGGGTGGCCTGGCTATATCAATGAATTGGAGGTCGAGGATAGCGCTCCAAGCAGCATCTTGTTCTCTAAGGCCTGCCCCGTCTAGCTGTTCTCCCAAACAATCTTTTAATTGGCTTTTGATTTTAACCCAGACAATCTTGAGTTCGTTCTTCTTGTCTCGGAATATCCTTTGATTTTTTTCCAGCCATATTTGCCAACAAATTAATTTAGGTAGGACGAGCCAGGCAGCTTTGATGTGTACATTTTGAGGAGAGCCTCCAGGATACTTAAGCGTCCAGTTTGAGAACATATCTGGTATGCAGTTGGGGAGGTCGATATCAGTACTCCATGGACCTAAGGCCTCTTTCCAAATATCTGCAACAAATTTACAGTTGAGCATCAGGTGTGTGGCAGTTTCTGAGTTTTCCCCACACAGCGAGCAACGAGAAGGCCCAAGATAGCCTCTTTTCTAAAGTTTATCATCAGTCAAGATTCTTTGATGACATAAGAGCCAGCAGAAAGAATCAATTTTAAGAATCGAAGGCTGATACCAAATCCCTTTCCAGGGTCTCGGATCAGGAGGCACATGGGGATGCGATCAGATCTGCCTGTAGCCCTGCGAGACTGTATAACGTCCAGGGGTCGATCCCCAGCCATGAGAGTCCAATTTCCTGTTGTTCAAGGGGGCCTTGCCATTTAAGAGGGCTAAGAATGATGCGTACTCATTGGACAGATTCTGGGGCACTTTGATCTTAATCCAACTCTGCCAAACATCATTCTCCCATTGAGAAATATCCCACAGAGTTTTAAATCCAGCTCTGGACATCCAGTCTCTCAATAAAGCCAGGGATCGGTCCTCAGCCAAAGGGTCGCAGCCCATTATGCGGTCTTCCCAAATTCTAATGCGCTTGCCATTTCCAGGTATCCAATGCGCATGAAGGCTAATTAAGGAGGAAGCTTTTGTGCAGAGCTTGTGTATCATCGAGCCAGAGAGTGCTATGGGGTTGTCCAGACATCGTTTTCTCTGCCCACGGAAGTATTTTTTCCACAAGGCTAGCTGAGCCCAACCCGGATTTGGGGCAATTATCCTCCATAGCAGTTTTGCACCCAACGCTACATTTTACGTACTAATACTCTTGAAATTCAATCCGCCTTCCATTATGGGCAAGGAGATTTTATCCCAGCTTATTAAAGGGATTTTATTCTCATTTTCTTTCTCGCCTTTCCAAAAGAATTTTCTTATATGATCCTCCATTTTCCTCGTAATTCCAACTGGAGCCAGCATAACTGCGAACTGATAGATGGGGAGGTTGTTTAAGACTTCTTTTATAAGCACTGTATTGCCTACCAGATTGAGCCAGTTTAGACCCCAGGAATGAATCTTAGATTTAAATTTTTCCAGCAGGGGTAACCAGTCTCTGTTGAAAGCACATTTTTGGAAAATAGGGAGTCCCAAGTATTTGAAGGATGACCATGACGAGGAGGCAGTGGATCCGAAGCAACTGGAGATGGCTTGAAGCGTGCTGGCAGGAGTATTCCAGCAATAGATATGACATTTGCCTTTATTGAGGCTGCTTCCTGAGTCTTCACAATATTCATCAACCACATCTTTAAATATTTTGGCTGAGAGCACAGAGGCAGCACCCAGCAAGAGGGAGTCATCCGCGAATAACGCATGATTGATATTTTTAACACCTCTAGCAATGCTCAGACCCATAATTTCTTGGTCCTGCTGATTTTTATTCAAGAGGAAGCTGAGGACAGAAGCTTGGAGGACAAAGAGCAGAGGGGAAAGAGGACACCCTTGCCTCAGTCCTCGAGAAGCTTTAAAGAAATCAGTGGCCCTCCCATTCACCAATGGTGCTATCCAAGGCTCACTGATACAAGCCTTATTCCAGTTGATAAATTTGGGGCCAAAACCAAATTTGCGCAAAGCATCCATCATGAATCTGTGTCTCACCTTGTCAAAGGCGTTTTCAAGATCTAACTTGACAACCATTCCTTTCTCTTTACGGATCAAGCTTGAGTGAATCGCCTCTTGGACCAGGATAAAATTGTCCACAATCTATCTTCCCTGAATAAAACCTCCCTGATTCTCTGGAATAATATCTGGAAGGATGGTTTTTAATCTGTTTGCAATCACTTTTGTGATCAGCTTGTAGCCTATATTACAAAGGGAGATAGGACGAAACCTGTTGAAGGTATTTGCGCGTTTCTCCTTGGGGATAAGGGCAAGGAATGCCGAATTGGTGCTTCCCCCAATTTTCTGACAATCTTGTGATTTCCGTACCATTCTGCATAAATCTTTTTCCACAGTCTGCCAACAGGTCTGCAGGAATCTGGCAGTAAACCCGTCAGGGCCCGGAGCCTTATCTGGTTCCATTGCAAAGAGGGCATTTTTTATTTCATTGTTAGAGATCTCTGCTTCCAAGTACTGCTTCTTTCTGGCGGTAATCAGGGAAGGCACCTCATTCAGTAGATTTGAAATATGTCCCAGACCCTCCTCTTCGCTATACAAATTTTTGAAATGAATGAAAGCAGCATTTTTTATACTTTGGAAATCTTTATGCTTGGTGGTCTCTACCTTGATTTCTAAGATGGAGTTTAGACATTTTCGCGCTTGGGCTTGTTTGTGGAAGAAGGATGAGTTTCTATCTCCCGCCTTAAGCCAGAGACTACGGGATTTCATTCTCCAGTACTCTTCCTCTACTAACCTTGCCTTAAGAAGCTTATGCTGAAGGTCAGCCTCCTTGTCTAGAATTTCTTTTGTGATCTCTACACTTTCCGAATCCAGATGATACATCTCAAGACATTCTTGAATATTTTTTCTTTCCACTGCAGGATTAGGTAAGGATTTTACCCAAGTTTTTAGTGCAGCTTTAACTCTCCTGAGTTTCTCCTCCCATACAAAGAAAGAAGAGCCTTTTACTGGATGCTTCCAGTTTTCTTTTATCAGATGCAAAAAGGATTGTTCCTTGACCCATTGAGGACTGAATTTAAAAGGAATGGGGCCTTGATCCAAATGGGCTAGTAGATCAAGCTTTATGGGTCGATGGTCGGAGACATTGCAAGGGAGAATATGCATTCTAGACTCTAGACCAAGCAATAGAAAAGAGCTTTGAACAAGAAATCTATCTAACCTTGCAGCAATATGACCCGGGCCGAGTCTTTTGTTGGACCAAGTGTACTTACCCGAAGAAGGCTTGATGTTTATCATGTCCCAATCCTGAAGCAGATCCTCGACCCATTCCCGCGCCGGATCCCTTACTATGCTTCCTCCACGCTTTTCGGCCAATGATAAGGTGAGGTTCAGATCCCCTGCAATGATGATATTTTCCAAGTCTTTAGAGTCTGCCAGACTTCTAATGGAGTCCCAGCAGATCTTTTTCTCTCCTACGCTGACAGGAGCATACACGTTAAAGAGGCAGAGAGTCACATCTGTGTCAATGTGTTGCAGTTTAGAGAACAACTAATGGGTGTTGGAAACTTCTTTGATCCTTGAGAATTTTTTAGCATTCCAAATAGTGCCCAGGCCTCCTGAGGCACCTCGAGCTGAGACTGCTTGACCTTCACTTTTCTTCCACAGTTTCTTACCGATATGGAGGAAGGCTTTGTCCTCCATTTTAGTCTCCTGGATGAGGAGTATATCAGGAGATTCTGCTCTTATTAGACTTCTTATAGCTTCTTCTTTTATTCTGCTCCCCATACCCCTGCAATTCCAGGAGACGATCTTCATCACTTGATTTTTGGCTGGTGAGCTCCTCTGGAGCTCTGAGACTGATTTCTGGTCATCTTTGGTTTTTTTGCCAATAGCTTCTCTACAGTAGGTTGGCTTCCCTGGAGTTTGTCTTTATAGGTCTCCTGCTCTCTTTTTTCACGAGCAGATTTTCGACCTCTCAAGGATCTTCTAGCCGAGGTTTGTGAATCCCCTATTTCGCCTTCTTCTTCTGAGTCCTCCGATCCTAGAACTTCCTCAGTCTCTTCTATGAATATCTCTTTCGATCTATCTGCATTGCTTTCTACTTGTTTTGATTCCGAGGGGACCTCTTTGCAAGGCGAGCCTTCCTTCTGCTTCTCTGGTTCTTGGTTGACTTCATTTGCTGAACTTAGCTGAGCGAACTTGTTTCCTTGTTCTTCCATGATAGGTGTTTGAATGCCAAGAGCAACCTGAGAACCTTTGCCGTTTGTATTTCCAGATCTATGGGTTTTATGAGCAGTTTTGGTCCTTTTGACTTGATTCCATCCTTCCTCCTTGCCTTTCTCCACTTCACTATTCTTTGGACAGCCTCTAGCAAAATTTCCATAGACATGGCATTTCCAGCATTTGAACGGAAGCTGCTCATAATCTAGCTTTTGAACATGAGTCCAACTCCCAACCCTGATCTTTATTGCCTCAGGCAAACCAACCTCCAGGTCAACTTCAACACATATTCTATCACAGTCATATTGATCTTTGCTATTTGCTTGATCAATAAATTTTCCCAAGGTGTTCCCGATGTGCTTGAGAGACTCCCAGTTCCAACAATGCATTGGTAGATTGGGCAGCCTTACCCACACAGGAACGGTTGAAGGGACGTCGACTGCTGGATCGAAATCGGGCATCCATTTGTTGAGATACAACCCCTGAGGGCCCATGAAGTAAGGCCCGTTCTGGAATATCATATATTTATCCTCCTAATATGAGAATTCAAACATAAAGAATCCCCTCCCTAGAAAATACGAAGTAACTCTGTTTTTGATCAGCGGCGCCCAGTTCCTTGCAACCCAGCTCTCCGTGGTTTTGGGCGAGGGCCAGAGGCCAGTGAACTGGCCCACCAAAGCACGCTCAGCCAACGAAAGGGCGACCTGGATCAGACCCTCAGGAGGGAGAGAGATCTCAGGGATGTCTTCCAGACGTTTAATGAACTTAGCAGCTTCTATTGCTTTCTTCTTCGGCAGAGAGTTCAGAAGTTTAAGGAAAGCGTCAGCATCAAAAGAGGGAGGCGGAGGGGAAGAAGCCTGGGCTACGCCCAGAGCCTCCATCGCTGCAGCGAAGCCCTAGAACGGGCGAAGGCTGGAACTCATGCGCGCAGTCGAAATTCAAAATCTGCTCCAGCGCTCGAGTCACTCCCCACTATAACTAGTTTATATTACTATGCATTCCATGGCCTTTTACTATTTTTTTTACTAATAGAATGTGGTTCTCATTGCATTAATGCGCTCTTTGCATTATTTCTCTATGTGCTTATTCATATTCATGCATTTCATTTTGTCCTCTGTACAATCCAGATCACTAATGCTCCATAATCCCACATCACCTGAGATAAATGGTACTATAACATTTATATTCTAGCGTCCCTAAGAACTTGAGCATATGTGAGGGGAGGTTGGGTCTCATGGTGTTTATTTTCTTGCTTGGAAACATCATTGATATGCGACAATCATGTGGCATAGTAATTTCACGGTACTTGTCATTATTGTATGAGATTGATTAAGGTATGGTTTAGGAGGCTAATAAATCATTAACCCTGATCTCTCCCATTTTTAGTCTTATTGCCTTATTGGCTAGATAATGCATTGGATGATTGTTACCCACTAAGACTTGATAAAATGATATTCTTTGAATTCTAATGATCTCTTCTCGAGGTGATGCCAAAATAGAAGCTAGGTTTTAGTTTTCTTACAAATATTCCTTGTTCATCAACTAAAGGATTATGCTCGAGTCTCCCATCATTATTACAAATTGAAGTCACACATTCACCACTAAACATAATACCTATAATAATGAATATGCTTTTGTTTAATTATTGGATAATATCCCTTATACACAAAGATAAAATAACTTTATTTTATCTCTAGATCGATGAAGATCCATTGCACCTACCACTCTTTATTAGTCTTGTTAAAAATTAGAACTATAGCAATCACTTAGTCATTTACTACCCTTTTGCTATACTTTTACTATAAATATTTATCTATTTGCCAATGTATAACATAGGGATAATTTTATTTGTATTTTTGTGATATATTAAATTTTAATTTTTGTACCATTCTATTGGTGGAGAGAACTGAAGTCTTATTGAAAAATGACTATTGAATTGAAAAAAAAAGAAAATAAAAAGTTCAAAATTGGAAGACAATAAAATTAACATTAAAGAAACAAAGAATGCAAATTACTAATTCAATTGTTTGTTTCTTGAAGCTAATTATTTTGTGAAATTTGTTTGACAACATTGTGTGTGTGTGTATTTCGAGTTGGTGTTGGAATTGAACAACTTGGAAATTCAAAAAATTTAAACAATAAAAAATAAAAAATTAAACAAATAAAATTATACTTGAAGTTTTATACATATATAATTTTGATTATATAATATAACGTTTATAATATAATAAAAATATTAAATAATTTTAATATTAATTATGTATTCAAATTATTATCATTTATAACTTTATATATATATATATATATATATATATATATATATATATATATATATATATATATATATATATATATATATATATTGTAAGCTTGGCAAGACCATTTCATTCATTTTCTTCAAAAAAAGGACATGTTACAACGAGAGATCAAATGATTAGGTGGACTCAACCTGCCCAGAGGGAAATCAGATCTGTTGGCCACTTAACGACGTTATATGTCATCCAAAAATAGAATAATTTAAGTCTGACAAGCAATGCTAAATATGTCTGAGCATACTTAAACTTCCTCTACTCTACATAACTTAAAACAGAAATTAAAGTCTGTAGTTTCTTCATATATAAAAATTCCAAAACGGAAATAAACCATCATGTTATTAGTCATGAGAAGAATCCACAGCGGTTGGATCCTCACACTCGAACCTGGAAGCTTAGTTTGTAGGATGCATGGAATGTAATTTTCGATGCGACTGAGACGCCCATTCTGTTGCTGAAGTTGAATCTGGATTAGTTGAAATTCCTTATGGAATTCTGAGAATCCCTTACTAGTCTTGAAGGAATCCAGGGGAGGGTTTACCACTGCTTTCGCTACTATGTTTTTCATTAAACAATAATGATGAATTGTTTTCTTATACTGAGAGGCTCTGCCTCTAGAATGACTGAGACATGACACCAAAACTTGATAATCTTCCATATCAATATTGGTATCTATAGCTTGTTGATTTAATTCGGCTTCCCACCCCAAAATGAGATGAAAAACTTGAGGCAAATTTCCCTCATGGAAGGCATGGGTTGCGTCTCTGATAAGACGAGAGGTTGTTTTACAACCTCTGTTTTTCACTGGACAAGGGTGGGTTTGACTGCCCTCGCGGGTCGACACAAGTTTCTTGCCACGACCGCGAGTACCCCCAGCTTGCTGACCTTTCACCGAGGCAGAACAAGCCATGAAAAAATTAAAAGTATAACCCCTGATGGTACCAAACATAGAATAGGGTGTCAGAACCTTAGCTACCCAACACAAAACAAGCTTAAAATTCCAAAACCCTCGCTGAATAGGAGAACCTATTAAATTATAAAGGTAGGACGACATAAAACAATAAGTATATCAACAACCTTCTCTACAATAACCAGTGGTAATGAGTTGAACCAAGCCCCAAAGCCCATAAAAACATAGCCAGACCTTCCCTGGTCCACTCAGGATGTGGACATGAAGCAAGCAACTACAAACCAGTGCCATGAAAGCCCAGTACATATGACCAAATACATCCATTGAATAGTCATTACAATTTCCATAGGCAGTTAGACAGAGGAAATAAATAAGTTTCCTTAGATGAGCCCCTAAGTATAATCCCATGCGAGAAAGAAGAATTCCAAAATATATAGAGACAATAGTGCAGAATATAGACAAACCATCATATGAATCGGAAATTTCCTTCCAAAAACCACGACAAGACTTCCATTAAACATCAAACATCAATATATGACCAGTCCTCTAAATAAAGAGCAGAGACTCTTGACGAGAAAGGGAGGTGGGGCGATAGAAACCTGGGCTAGAAACATACCCACAGAAAGAGATCGAAGTAAAGCGAAAGGTGACTGCAGCTTGGTGGAGGACCACTAGGAGCACCGTCTTGGGCCCCCAATGATCCACAAACAAGCCTGTATCCAAATTCTTCCTTGGGATAGAAAATTTACTTACCCTCGCAACAGAATTACCATAAAACCTCGACGTTACTCTATTTCTGCCACCTTCCTTACTCGCATTAATGAGTTTCGTGCGTGTGGCCACCTCTCCATACAACTTGTGTATGCGAGAGGTGGTGAAGCATTGCCCGTGTACCATGTTAATTATGTTCAGATAGTTGGTGATCCCAATGACTCTGCCTCACACCCTGATAAGGGAAAATTTACAAGTTATATTAATTTAAACTAAGTTATGTAAATAATTATTTATATATATATTCACAACTTCGATTTAAACTACACGGAAGGAGGCTTCTAGAATTGGAGTCCCTATTTTAATGATGATGATGATTAATGTTCACAAAGACCAATGAGGTCTATCAGATCTTAAGAAAGAAAGAGATTAAGTGAGACTTTTTAATATTTTATTTCTATGATCGAAGGGAGGGATAGAGATGCTCCTAGATCATTATAGTTTTTCTTACTAAGCAAGTCAAGAAGGTTGGTAGTGTGGCAGATGTTTTGAAAATGGGAACGAATGTGAGTAAGAGCCAGGAAATCCAAGAGAATATTTTTTCATCCTCAACGCTCTTAGTATTGCACAACTAAGATATTCTTTCATCCCAGGGTGTTTTGGGGATAAACTAAAGCCTAGTTTCACTTCAAGCTCATGGGAATTTATTCTTATCTTTGCAATATTCATTTTCTTATAAGCATTGGTCAATATAGAGAGATAATTATGGTTAGAGCGAGTGGGGTTGATCACCTCCTTGTAATACCTTAGCTTCCTTTTCCCCTCTAGCTTCTTAGCACCCCACAATTTGTCCTTAAGTTTGGAAGTAGTAGTATTTCTAATATTATCTTTACACTCTAAGATGATTTGCTCTTTTAACCCCCAGTAGTCGAGCCAAGACTGGGCGTCCTTATGCCAACCACGCTTGAGCCGGAGGTGGGGTTTTGGACAGAGTTAGAAACAATTTTGGGGATCCTCTTGATTTCCATGTTGTAAAGCTTCTTATTATACATTAGAAAGTGAAACATAGCCATACTTTCAATGGGGGAAATTGACCGTTTCAATAAAAAAGATAGGATATCGAGTATTACCTTTAATCTTGAGGTTGTAGGTTATAAATTTCTTTTGTATCAACTCGGTCTTCCTCCAAGATTCTATAGATATACTGCAACTCCAAACCTCACAACCATATAGAATAACATGGGTAATGACAAAAAATGATTAAACCCTCCTTGACTCTATTCCAATATTATTTTCATATTCGTTTTTGTGTTTAATTTCAATTTTGTTTGCGCATTTAAATGAATAAATTCATTTCTATTTTAGGTTCGATCAATTTGGCATAGTCTAACTTATAGACTAAATGACCTTTTTCCACGACATTTTTATGGTTAAATGTAACCAAAGTCTGATAGAGATTTTTAAAAACTTGAGTTTAAGTTCTTTAATCCGTAGAATTCGAGTGCCCTTGGTTTTTCAAGGTGTTGAATCCATTTATGCATTCAAAAATGTATTTTAAACAACAAAACCCACATTCTAGGTTGAAATTGTATTATCAGATTTCGGTGAAAAACATTATTTTCGTCCACTAAGTCATTTCAAATTTAAATAGTGAAACTCCTCTAACCCTCTGACCCTAAAGACACTCTTCAATATATAAGAGATGTTGTAATGTCATGTTAAACATTTTGACTAGATCAAATTGCATAAAAATAAAATAAAATAAAAATAATAATAATAATAATAATTAATAGAATATTTTGACTCAGTCACATACATAAAAATAAATAAATAAATAAATAAATAAATAAAAATAATAATAATAATAATAATAATAATAATAATAATAATAATAAATTTGAAATAAAAAAAATAATAATAATTGCATTTATAATTAATTATAATTATAATTGACCCGAGAAGTTCATTCTACAGCCCAGTAAAATACACACACATATATTGCTCAACATGGAGTTGACATGTGTCCCTTTTAAAATTAAAACACACACACATTTGTGTGTGTGGTTTGTTTAATTTTTTTTTTATAAAACATCAATAATCTCACTCTTAGTGGCCATACTAAAGAGCAGTGGTAAAAATATTTCGCTCACTCTTAACCATAAATAAAATATTTCAAGTCATAAATCTCACTCTTAGTGTCTATACTAAGGAGAGGTGGTAAAAATATTCCACTCACACTCTCAATCATAAATAAAATATTTTGATGTCCATATGAAACAACATAATCTTATATCAACTTTACAAAGAAATAAAGTAGTTAAAAGCTAAAAAAAGAACTATAAATACATTATATAAAACAATAAAAAACAAATATGTTTTTATAGTTAAAAAATTTCACACACTCTCACTATTTTAAGTCAAAGTAAATTTTGATCCATAAACAATGAAAAATTACAAGTGGTCTCTATTCACACACACACACACACACATATATATATATATATGGAGAGAATCAAATCTTTTAAAATTTTCACTTTAAAAGAAGTTTTCACCACAAGAGATTTGATCCCTCTAGACTCTTGCTATATACGTGGTTAAGATGGATCTATATTGGTTAGCTTTGAATATATCAAGGGTCTAGAGGGATCAAATCTTTAAGAGCTAAGACTTTTGTGATGAAAATAATTTTGTTTGCATTTTTCCGGATTCATCTCCTAAATTTTTAGAATTTACGTTTTGAGCCAAGAAGTTTGGCTCATCATTCGTTCTTTTATTAGTAATACATATATATATATATATAAGAAATAGACTTTTTCATAAGAATCAACAAAACAATTTCAAGAAAGAATGTGATTTTTTGTTATTTAAAGTGCATTAAATGGATTCAACACTCTAAAGTTTTTAAAAAAATCTAGTGGATTTTGGTTAAAATTAAGTAAAAAGAATGTCGTGAAAAAAGGCCAAGTCTATATATATATATAACCATATTATTAATATTAATATTATTCATACTAATATTAATAATATTTTTCTTTATTGAGATTATTATTCTTTATTTATTTATTTAGTCTAATTTATAGACACAATAATTTTTTTAACGGAAATGGTAAAACAATTTCAAGAAAGAATGTGATTTTTTGTTGTTTAAAATGCATTTTTGAATGCATAAATGGATTCAACACCCTAAAAGCTCCCAGGGCACTAGAATTCTACAAATTAAACAACTTAAACTGGAGTTTTTAAAAATTTATGCCAGATTTCAATTAAAATTAACTAGAAATGAAAGTCATTTAGTATATAAGTTAGACTAGGCCTTTAATTAATAACATTTTAATTTTACATATACATATATTTATTTATATCATGGTCTTCATTAGATTATATAAGTTATCAATTGTCATTATTATATTTATTTTCTTGTATTAATCAATATTATTACTTTATTTTGGGATTTAATACTTATTTTAATCACTCATTTCCTCTTATTATTATTATTATTAATACATATAGTTATAACTTTTGTAATTGAAGATTATAAACTCTTATTATTCAATATATATAATTTTAAGTTTATTCTTTTGTAGCCTAGATACTATAAGTGCTTAAAGCATATACACTTGATCCTCACGGACAATATATGAATGCACTTGTGCATAATATTATGCACAAGTGCATTCATATATTGTCCGTGAGGATCAAGTGTGTATAAAGTCTGATTATCGAACTGAACCACAAAAAAACCTTTCACACACAGATAAATGTCACAATCTCCCGTCCAATTAAGGTTGATCTTCAGGTTTGGGCTAGAAACCATTAAATTGACATATGATATATTTTGCTTGCAAAATAGTGAAAATACCACTTACTTCTGGTACTTCTATGGACAAATCTGGAGCTTTCTCCATCTTCTCTACGAGGTACAGACCTGAGAATGTCAGATTTGGGGTTTTCTTGTCCTGTGTGGCAGCATTCCCTCTCAATGCATCCTTAAACGAGACCAGACCCTTGCCAGCAGAAGATGATCTAGGTGGGATGCTCATTCCTAGGGCACCACCTTGCAACCTTAAATTCAGGATAATCGTAAAGTTCCTTTGAATACCAGATTATTTCAAATGGATCACATCCTGTAACATTTTTCTTGAAAAAAATAAAACATTATAATGAAGCAGGTATACCCATGATATTTTGGGCACTCTGATTCAGATATGTCAATAGATTTGTTCCCCAAACCTTAGCAAGATCGATTTTCCAGTAAGGGTTTTGATAAAAACCTGAAACAACTCCTCTGCATCTAGATCTGCACACTTTGATCTCCCTTCTACTTGTCTCTAATTTGGACATGATGACCCAGATAATACCCTCCAGTCACTGCACTCATAAGCAATGACTGATGATAGAAGGCACCAACAGTGAGAGCCTCACACGCCCCTATGATACGCATAAGCAACAACACTAAGATGCCTGCTCTATGGCAAAAAAATGTCGAGAATGCAAAGCACCCAACCCTCTACGCATTTGTTGTTCTAGTAAACTGTCCTGGGTATAAAATTTACTGGAAAGTCTGCAGCTGGGACAAAACCACTGCCACCGTATAGCTCTCTAGACATTAGTCATGGTAGAACCAAAGGAAACTCCACCAAAAATGGAAAAGTACGACCCCAACCATAATCGTGATCACACCAATGGACGATCTCTCCTTGACCTAGGACCCCATGACCCACAACAAAGAACACCAACCTCTCGGCGGCGCCATGCCTGTCGTGGCAGGAAGCCAAAAACCTATTCCGTGCTATCTCCATCCAGAGTTTGTTCCCTAATACCTTATTTCTTATTGTTACTAAAAGAATGATGAAAAAATCTTACACTATTATATTATATTAATTGATTATATATATATATATATATATATATATATATATATATATATATATATATATATATATATATATATATATTATATATATATATATATATATATATATATTTTTTATTTTTTTGAACTTTATCTTTTTAGATTTCTTTAACATTCATCTTTGACTTAACATATATATCTCTCTTATTTATATAGTTGGTTTGGATCTAGTTACTACACTTATTGACTCGAAACTTCGATTCCACTAGAAAAATTCAAATAAAAAGAGAAAGAGATTTGATTCCTCTATGCACTTGATAGAGAGCTAAGTTAAGATGAATCTAAGCTGATATATAAGATAATATGACGTAATTTTGATGATGTAAATACTTAATTTACAATTAATGATTATTTATATAAACTTGTTTTTCAAAATATTTAAATTTCCTTTTATTTTATAATTAAATTTTTAATCTTTCTTTACAATTAAAAATGACGTAATTGTTTTTTTTGCAAGTCGATATTCCATTCATTAATAAAAAAATGGAGTACATAGATACCAAAAAACAGATGGTCTCACCCCAACCAGGCTTGTTGACCAATGCTAGCTGGGCATTACATACAAGCAAAAAAAGACTAAGGGAAGTAGTCCAGAGCTTGAAAGGCAAAAAGCACCAAAATACAAGCAAAATAAAAAAAACACTTGTCACCATGCATAATCATCTGAAGTAACAAAAGTTGGATTATCTGGCCCAATCCATGGTAGGGGAGGAGGGCTGATGTATTGAACAAATGCACACTTAATATTAAATGGAGCAAACCATTACATCATACATAGAACCAAACTTTCAACTCCCACAAGTTACGGAGTACCTCATCCCTGCTTTTGGTTCATTAATATTTCGCACAACTGTTACAATATAAGACTGCAATTTACATACAACTCGGATTCTGTTGATGTACAACTCTAATTTTTAAAAGCCAACATAAATGTATCAAGACTGCGACCAATATCGACTGAGATTTATACCTCCAATTCCTAACTTACATTATAAACTTCACACTCTATCTACAAATGGCATTCTGATGCAATTCTCAACACGAGATCAAACACAATTGTTTCCACACAAGAAATGGTGTCTAAGGAACGTTACACCATACTTACAAAACTGCTAACACAATTATGAATTCCGAAGAGACATCTTGCTTGCTAGGCTGCTAACACAATTACGAACTTGGAATGGGCATCGTATTTATATGACTGCTAACGCAGTTATGAATTCCATGTCACACTGTCCGCATACTAAAACTCCATGATGCCAGCATTAGGGATTTAATGCAGTTTCATAGTCAGGCCTGCACGTCGACCCGGTTTGCAACCTTCAGTTCTCATTTTCCTTACAACATTATCTCTACAACTCCAATGTCGCGTTCAACATTGACTGCCTCCGCACCCAGTACGCAGCGTTGGATTGTCTCATACGTTGGTTGATTCCTCCTTTAGTCGACTTCACCAGCGACGTTGATTCCAAGTGAACTCACATTCTTGCAAATACCATACTTGTCTATTGCATATATATATACTTGCAGATTCAACAATTAAAAGAAAACATGTAATGCAAAATAAAACTATAATAATATCGCATGGGCCAAATATTTCATTAGTTGCCCCTTTGCGTTTGCAGTCTTCACACTGGGCGCTCTTGGTTTTTCCTCACTACTTCCTATTATTTATACTTGAATATGAAACTGTTCCTCTTAGAATAGATTTCTTCTCGAATTTTTCCAACAAATAAATACCTCCCTATTTTTAAGTGCTTATCCCTACTTTGGTTCTATTTCCACGCAGGGAAAGAAACCAATTCCTAATTAATTAAAAAAATACAAAACAACTAACTACTCTCATAAATATTTAAATAACAAAATATTAATACTAATGTTTTATTCCTCTTGGATTAGCCAAAACATGTGAACATAAAATCAAATTGCTGGCTAAGTCCAGATGCTCCTGCATCAAGGGCGATACAAGCATCTAACAAGTTGCTCAAAATGAGCTAGCCAGGTTTCCAACTTTTCTACCTTTTCAGCGAGAAGATTCTCCCCCCGCCAAATCACCACCATTATTTCACGGACGTGACATTGAAAATATTGCATCTGATTAAGCATCTCCATCACAACTTCATGTTCTTCCTTGCGAATCTTATACCATGCCTCTAGAAGATCCTGCAAATATTTCGCCAAATTCCACTAAGCATTGCACCGAATAGAAGGGCCAGCTTGCCCACACCCAGCCATGCCTTCGTTCCACACTGACTAGCATGCCCCTTGATGTTTCCACTATGACTTCAGTAAGCCTGTGGCCATCGCTCCCATGACCACCTCACGAGGAATTTTCACCACCACGCCCACCAATGCTTGATACCTGCCCCCTTCGAACCCACCCCCGCTTTGGAAATGATGTTGTAAGGGGCATTTTAGCCCTCGTACATCTTGGAGCTCGCTTCATTGTGCACCCATAGAGCTAAGCTAAAAACCTCCAAACCAAACCACAAAACATGCTTGTCTTATGGAGGCACTCCCCGCCCACACTCAAACCCAACAAAAAACCAACCTCACGACACATAAATAAGCCAGACTCGATCGAATTGATGGTTGAGAAAGCCTCAGACAAAATGTGCTTCTCCAGGGCCGAATCCCAACACCAATTTAAGAGTAATAATGACGAAATGAAGCACAACCAAAACCTTAGACTTGGCGGAGAATCAAGCCCTAACCACCTCCACAAAACATAACACCCAAATTCGAAACACACACAAGTAGGTGCCACCGCCTCAACTCGAACCTCTGTCGAACCCCAACCAAGGACAGAGGAACCCCAAAAACACCAAGACCACCCAACTCTAAGAAGAAAACCTCTCCACACTCAACTTGAGTTAGGACACACTTGCAACAACAAGCTTCATTATTGAAACCCAAACAATAAGAACTTGTATCCAAACCAGAATGCACCCCTGTAAAACAAGAGTCGACCTAGGCACAACCAAACCCAAAACACCACAACAATGGTACAAAAAGCAGACACCACACAGATGAGCGCCCAGACTTAAGAGACTGCAAACCACCGTCCCAGAGTGGAAGGGTGGGGGCCAAGACTACTTGCTCAGCGAACAACCCAAAGCCAACGAAAAAGGACACAAAGCATGAGCTACATTGACTTACCTCCCTTAGGTAGCGAATTAGTTGCCCATTAACGTCACACCCCTCGAAATTTCCAGTGCCTCAGCCTATGCCATCACTCTGCCTCCTCCGGAAGCCCGACGCCCACCCACGGAAAGAAAAAACTCGCCATTGAACATTCTATTGTCGCACTTGCGTTCTCATAATAAGTCTTTCGCCACCTTCTACATTGAGTTTACAATTTTCCATTAGGCCCCCCACACTGCCATATCAGACACAAGCGCGAACACAATTAACATAACGAAATACATAACGTGGGAGGGCAAAGCCTTTGCCTTCCCATCCTTCTGCCATATGCCCACTATCACAGCCCACACGTTAACGATTGTACCTGCACTTCCTCGGGATCAGATACTCCCATCGAGGAAAAAATGACATAGTTTAACTTATATACAAAATAACCTTTTTTCAGGCAATTTTTTTGGTTAATTTTAACCAAATTATGGCATTTTTTTTTTTTTTTTTTTTTTTTTTTTATTATTATTATTATAATTTGAGTTTAAGTTGTTTAATATGTACAATTTGAGTGCCTATGAGTTTTTTTATGATGCTGAATCCATTATGCATTCAAAAAAATATTTTAAAGAACAAAAAATTGCAATCTCACTTTAAACGAAAAATACTATTTCATCTATAAATTAGAGTACACCATTAAAAATAAAAAGATCAAAATTATAAGTAAAAGAAAAACACTTTTATTTATTATTTATCTTAAAATTATAAGTAAAAGAAAAACACTTTCTGGATGTCCTGGTTACCAGAAAGGAGGATGGAACATTAGGGCATCAAGTCTTTAGGAAGAAAACCCATATAGACAGATACCTTCACGCTGAGTCTTACCATCATCCTGCTCAAAAATTTGGGGTCCTAAACACTCTTGCCGTTAGAGCTCTTAGAATATCTGATAAGGAACACCTGGAAGAAGAAATCTCTCATCTGACATCTGTTTTCCTGGGTTTAGGATATAAGGAAAGGGAAATCAAGAAGGCCATAAACAGAGCAAGAAGCACCATCATACCCAAGAGACGTCAGGATCCACAAGAAAGCCGTGGAAGAGTTTTTCTGCCATACATCAAGGGGGTAACAGATAAGATCTCCAAGGTGCTAGGAAGAAGTAACATTTTTGCTCAATTCTCAGCAATTGAAACCATTAGACAAAATATGCGCTCTGTTAAAGACAACGTTAGTGAGGGGCAACTTAAAGGTGTTTACAAAATCGACTGCTCATGTGGAAAGAGTTACATTGGTGAAACGGGATGCTCTCTTCAAAAGCGTCTGAAAGAGCATGCTGCTGATATTAAGCATGAGCGATCACGAACCTCTGCCCTTGCTGATCACTCCTTGAAAACAAAGCACCACTTGCGTCTTGAGGATGCTAAAATCATTGCAAGGGAGGAACACTATCTAAGACGTAAGGTTAGAGAAGCGCTAGAAATTATAAAACACCTGGATAACATCAACAGGGACGGAGGATACGAGATCAGTGATAGCTGGAGACCCCTTATTAGACAAATTTGCGACGTAAGATCATCCACTTCTCAGGTATGAGTTGGTAGGTTTACTTCTCTTCATTTTTAGTAAGCTAGTTTTAGGTCAGGATAGAACTCTTTTTTGTCCTCACTCGTAATATATATTTATTTTATTAATTTTTATTTTAAATAAAAATTAATCAATTAATATTTATTATCAGTGAGTGGATGCTAATTGTAATTTAATTAGTATTCAAATCAAACTTTTTATTTAAAATATAGTCTAAAAATTGAGAATCTAGAGGGAGGTTTAGTCAATAAGTATATATATATATATATATTTTTTTAAATTTAAAATCTATCAAGGTTTTGTTTAGTATCAAGTTAAATCTTTATAATTTATTGTTTTAATTTAGGGGTAGTTGATAAAAAAAATTTATTATTAAAATTTAGTGGGGTTTAATCAAGTTTTAAGTTAAATCCTCATAGTTGTTAGTTTTTTAGGGTTAGACCCTTTAGATTAATTTATAAGATTTAGTTTCTCTAGTTTATGTCAATTAGTAAAAAAAAAAAAATCAACTGCTCATGTGGAACATTTTTGCTCAATTCTCAGCAACTGGAACCATTAGACAAAATATGCGCTCTGTTAAAGATATCGTTAGTGAGGGGCAACTTAAAGGTGTTTACAAAATCGACTGCTCATGTGGAAAGAGTTACAATGGTGAAACGAGACGCTCTCTTCAAAAGCGTCTGAAAGAGCATGTTGCTGATATTAAGCATGAGCGATCACGAACCTCTGCCCTTGCTGATCACTCCTTGAAAACAAAGCACCACTTGCGTCTTGAGGATGCTAAAATCATTGCAAGGGAGGAACATTATCTAAGACATAAGGTTAGAGAAGCGCTAGAAATTATAAAACACCCGGATAATATCAACAGGGACGGAGGATACGAGATTAGTGATAGCTGGAGACCCCTTATTAGACAAATTTGCGACGTAAGATCATCCACTTCTCAGGTATGAGTTGGTAGGTTTACTTCTCTTCATTTTTAGAAAGCTAGTTTTAGGTCAGGATATAACTCTTTTTTGTCCTCACTCGTAATATATATTTATTTTATTAATTTGTATTTTAAATAAAAATTAATCAATTAATATTTATTATCAGTGAGTGAAAGCTAATTGTAATTTCATTAGTATTCAAATCAAACTTCTTATTTAAAATATAGTCTAAAAATTGAGAATCTAGAGGGAGGTTTAGTCAATATATATATATATATATATATTATATATATATATATTATTTATTATTTATTTTTATTTTATTTAAAATCTATCAAGGTTTAGTTTAGTATCAAGTTAAATCTTTATAATTTATTGTTTTAATTTAGGGTTAGTTAATAAAAAAAATTTATTATTAAAATTTAGTGGGGTTTAATCAAGTTTTAAGTTAAATCCTCATAGTTTTTAGTTTTTTTAGGGTTAGACCCTTTAGATTAATTTATAAGATTTAGTTTCTCTAGTTTATGTCAATTAGTTATAAAAAATAAAAATAAAAATAAAAATAAAAATAAAAAAATAAAAATAAAAAAAAATTAAGCTACATTAATAATTCTAGGTTGTTTTTTTTTAAGCTACTTCAATTAGTATTCAAATCAAACTTTTTATTTAAAATATAGTCTAAAAATTGAGAATCTAGAGGGAGGTTTAGTATATATATATATATATATATATATATATACATACAATCTATCAAGGTTTAGTTTAGTATCCAGTTAAATCTTTATAATTTATTGTTTTAATTTAGGGTTAGTTAATAAAAAAAATTTATATTTAAAATTTAGTGGGGTTTAATCAAGTTTTAAGTTAAATCCTCATAGTTTTTAGTTTTTTAGGGTTAGACCCTTTAGATTAATTTATAAGATTTAGTTTCTCTAGTTTATGTCAATTAGTAAAAATAAAATAAAATTTAAGCTACTTTAATAATTCTAGTTTGTTTTGTTTTTTTGCTTGTGTGTTTGTTTGTTTTTTTTTTCCTTCAGTAAATTAAAAAATAAGAAGTAAAATAGGATTATCATTTTAATTTCAGTTGCAGGATTATAATTTTTATGATAAGTATCTAGTAATTTGGTTAATAAATAGTTTTGTTAGGGTTTTATTAATTATTATCTTTTTAATTATTAAGCTAAGCTTAGTTAGTATGTACATTTTAGAGATAGATCTTGTAGGGTTATTATAAAAAAATTTAGCTCTACTATTTTAGTCTCTCTAGGTTCTTCTTTTAAAAATTTTGTAGATAAATTGTATTAAAATTTAATTTAGGTTATTATCTTAATTTAGTTTCTAATTAAAAAAAAAATTATAATAAGAATTATAATAGGATTTTCAAATGATTTATTAGAATATAATATAGAAATAATTTAAAAGAATTTTAATAATTGAATATTTTAGAACTTAGGTGAAAGGTTGTAATTAGAAATTTGAAATGATTACTTTATAGGAATTATAAATATTAGAAAGTAGGGTTTTTAGAATTAATTATTTAATAAAATTAAGTTTTTAGCCTAAGTTGTTGTCGGTTCCTCTCTCATCTTTTCCCTCATTATTTATATCTTGTTCCTCTTGCTTCCTTCTCTCAATTTTTCATTCATTCATTTTCGTCCTGAAGATGGATCCCAGTTGGGATTCGAAACGTCGACAAGTCTTCTATGATAGCGTGGATAATCCGATTTCTGATGACAATAACTATAACCATTGAAGTTTAAAAACCAGAATTAAAAATAATTTCTTTGAAAAAAATGAAAATAATATATATATATATATAATTTACAGTTAATAATTATTTATCTATATTAGTTTTTCAATTTTATGTTTTATTTTTAAGATAAATAGTGAAACCTTTCTCTATAATGAGAAAATACATTTTATTTTTAATTTTTAATATAAATAGTGAAACCTTTCTCTATAATGAATAAACTTTGTTTTTTGTTGTTTTTTTTAATATTACTTAATATTTATATACTTAATCATATTAAATTTAATTATTCAATTGAAAAAAAAACCAAAAAATTAAACCACATTCTTTTTAATAATATTAAACACAAAACTAGATACAAATAATACTTTAAAAATGAGTATGTAAACTGGTCAAAAATTTGTTCTTTATTGTTCAATATTTTATTCGACTAAGCAAAATGTGTTTCGAATTTTGTCGATAGACGTGACAATTTTCTTTGAATATACTAAAAAGTCAAATTTCTTTAAATATACGATAAAAGTGATACGTAGTAGCTCAAAATTTTGTTATTTCCTGTTTCACATTTACTTTTGCGAGTCAAATTTCGATGTAGATGTCCGTCAATCTTTAGCGATAGGTGACAATTTTGTTAAAAAAACAATTTTTAATTTTAATAGGTTTAATTAAAAAAATATATATTTTATAAAAAATATTTGATATTTGATTTTTTTATTAGTAAATAAGTATGTTTTTTAAAGCTGTTTTTGAATGGTAAAAGAAAATATTTATATTAGAAAATATTAAATTATTGTTTTTGATTTGTTATTTTGGCGAAACAATAAAACAAGAATTAACAAAATTATACTGATGTTTAAGATTAACATACACCCAACACATTTATGCTCTATTTAAGGAGAAATCAATCACAAGAAACAAAGAGAAACCTTATTCAAATGCAAAGTTTAAGTCAACATGAAAACTAAATTAAATAAAGATTCAAAGATAAACATCACTATAACCTCGAGGGTTAGCTGAAGAAGTACGAGCTCAGATGAAATTGCAAGGAGTTGGAGCATTATATCCAAGTTGACAGGTTGTTCCTCAACCTTGTATGATAGACCTCAACCTTTCATGGTGGAAGAATTGGAGAGATAGGTGGAGAACCCATCTCCAACTTGGCTAGTTGGTCTTCCACGTCGAGCACGAGTTTTTGAGCTCATCTAAACTGCGTAAAAGATTAACTCAGGGCTGTCTCCTATTCACTAGAAATTTTCATAGCAGTTACTTGACATTTCAATATAAATAAACAATACGCCGATAGTGATTTTGATGGCCTCATGAATTATCTGAATCGAGGACCCAAGATGCAATGACACCCATAATGTCTGAAACAAGAGTGACCTATTGTTCATGTCATATTTCTTCCTCCACTAGATGAATTACCTCGTGCATGTTTGGGGGCATGCTGGCATGGAAGCTACGTGTTGAAGATTTTGCTCGAAGGCGTGCCTTGGAACCCCCTGAAGTGCCATGACTGCCACTGTTGTGTCAATAACGAGCTCTTTGACATGTCATGGCTGCCAAAGGCAACAAGACATTGCATAGAATGAGACTGAGATGAGAGGGGAGCTACATGAGATGGCCTTGAAAAAGAGATGCCAAAAAAATTTGCTAGTTAGGCTACACCAACGTCGAACTAGGGACCATACCCTCTCCCTCTAAAAAAACCAACGACATAGGGGAGAAACTCAACGATAAGGATGGAAGCAACCCACCCAAGCAACTAGGCAAGAGTCCAGGTGCTTGGTGGGCTAAGACAAGAGTAAAAGGTAGGAATCAAGGAGAATGAAGAAGTCAAGCCAGCGACTAGGGATGGAGAACATGTTGGAGAGTAGATAAATATGTATTTATAAATATAAAATTAAATTATATTAAAATTTTGTATATTAATTTTATAAATTAAAACAAGTTGGTTGAAAAAAATACATAAGTTTTTTATTAGAAGTTTAATATTGATTAGTATGAGATGTTAACTTTTATTTGTTTGGTTAAGAGTTAGTTTTTCTTGGATGTAAAGAAATAAGTTAATTGCAAGATTTGGAGGTATAATAAAAGTGAAAGTCTATCCCCATATATACTGCCAATTGGTAGTCTAGGTGGTGTGGTTTTCCATGAATAAAGATGATGAGTCAACCTTTTCATGTATAGCAACTAATGATGTCTATCTCCACAATTGATTTGATAACTGAGCTATCTCCACAGTTAGCTTGACAACTAAGTTATGATAGTTTTCCCACTATTAAAAAAAAAAAAAAAACAAAAAGACAAATTATTAATTTATTATTATTATTATTTTTAATTTTTAATTTTTGATTTTAAAATATAATTTAATACAATTTTTTAATAAATCAACAACTCATTTCTTAAATAAGAAAATAAATTAACAATCTTAAATCCAAAAATATTTAATAAAAATAAAATTCTACCCTTTAGAAATCATGAATTAATTATTTTAAATAACCTAATTTGATTTACATACAATGATATCATTACATATAATAAAAACCTTAAAATTATTTATTCTTTCACCTTATTAAACAAATATTATCACCATATTAAATGGTTATATAAAATAAATGCTAATCACTAATAAACATGATATATCATTAATGATAATCAATCTCAAACATCATATACCAATATTTTAAACTCATGTTAATACTTCATCATTTCACACCAATTTTATACTTACAACTATTTTTATTACTACCAAAAGGATTTCACTTTATCTATTTTTTTTGTGACTAGGTTGAATTTAGAATGGGTGAACCTATTTTTTTGGATTGAAGAAGAATGAATGAATGATTGATATTTTAACGTCTAGGAGACTAAAAATAGTCTATAAGAGTACCAACCTAGTTTTTTGCCTTTTGCAATTTAATCATTTTCTTACTCAAATTAATGATGAGCTGACCCAACCTTCTAATAGTCCCCTCATTGAAAAGATAATGCCTAACTGTCCCTAATTTCTATGAAAGTATCACATTCCAAAATGAAATGCTTTTCCGATTCCATTCCATTGTCCGAGAAATGCAAAAAGTACACACTAGTTCTTCCCAAGCTTCTTTAGGTCTCTTCCACCCACACTGGAATGCTTATCTTGGCGATTGTGCTTGAGTGACTTCCATTGTCAACCCCTCCCCATGAAATTTGCATTTAAAACATAGAAAAAGCTAAACCCCAATCAACCCAACTCATCTACACCTTATCTTTTATGAGTAAAAGCCATTTTTACTATCACTAATGTCATATAATTTTCTCTAAAATGTTTAATATTTATTTTTTCCCTATAATTTTAGCTTAGATTCTAAAAATAAAAATTGTATAATCTAAGTATTATAAAATCGGTGAAAAATGTTGAATACATTTTTATAATTAAAGATATAAATTTACAAATAAAATTACAATTCCAATTCCAATGATTTTATTACAAAATTAAAATAATAATTATCCAAATAAAAATATGAAAAAATTCAATATTTGTGTGTAAATTTTTTTGGTGAAAATCACATCAGAATAAATTTAGTCTTCGAACGAGTTGTGGATCACAGAAAGCCAAATTCCTAAAATTCAATACTTGTTATTGGCCTTGTCTAACTTATAAAAGAAATAGCCTTTTAACAGGAGAATACAATTTCAAGTAATAATGTGATTTTTGGTTACTTAAAATACATTTGTAATACAAATTTAACACTGTGAGAAATCCCAAAAATATTCAAATTCCATAAGTTAAACAACTTAAACTCAAATTTAAAATAATCTAACGCAAATTTTAATTAAAATTAATTAAAAATATATCATCAAAAAATACTATTTCATCTATAAATTAAACTATACCCTTATTATTTATTATTTTTTCTGATAAAATTAAAATAATAATGGTCCCAAAAAAGAAAAAAACATTTCAATACTTTAAATTATAAAATATTCTGTTTATATTTAAATGAAAAAAATAACACTTTTGACATCCGATTCATGCAACAAAAAGTAACATACGGTAAAGGATTCGCACTTTGTTTCTCGCATAAAATGATGACTTTACGAGAGTATTTCGCGAGGGAAAGCCGAGTATGCATTTAAATTGTATACACGTTTGTTGATTGGGCCATGTTTGATCGACAGACCATGTATAGAACAGTGCCGTCGGAGGCATTTTCGCACGGTTATATACACGTCTCTGTATCACCAGAACTAATCCCAAATACATTGCTAGTTTGAATCCATGGAAAGCTTCAATCATTGCAAATTGCCGCGGTTAGGGTTCGATCCACACCGATCTTCTCGTACGATTTAATTTGCCAATTTAAGCTGCTCCTTCCTCAAAATACATGTAATGTATAAATTTCTGTAATTGGGCACCATCAGACCTCCTAATTCGGATCAGGAATTAATTATTGGACAGTATCAGATCTTCTAATTCGGATCCCGAATTAATTATTTAGCTGCGGTATCTTTGTTCTGCCTACAGCCTTTCTGCCGCAAGGAAGGCTCTTGGAATACTGGATATTTTCATGCATTTATGCTAAACCCATTAAAATCCCCGGTATTTCTGTTATTCGGCTTAAATCACTGTAAATGCCTGATTGATGGTTTCATTTCTAGCAGCGGGGCCGGGATTTATCATTTATTTGTCCGAATGTTTTTTGACTTTTTTTTCTGCATGAATTTCCATCCACGGTGTCGGAATGATGATCTCAAATTAAAAGAATACGAAAAGAGTCTGTTTGAAACCAGGATTCAATTATTTCTTCCACAATCATGCCCTACCACTGCTACAGTTACGGCACTGTGTAGATTTTATTGCCTGTGATTTTTTGTTCTTCAATTTTTTTCCTAAATTATACTGGAGGCCTTCAAATTTTTCTGTTATTCCATGCACGACGAGGAAGACTGAGTATGAGAAGCTTCAGATGAGAAAACGAGGGCGTTGCATGCCTTTATGCACCTCCTTCGCTATCGAAGAGGTGGGGGTGAGGTTGCTTTCTCTATGTTCTTCACCTTGAATTTCTTCTTATATTTTTCATTAAATCGTCCAGAAGCCTTTGCTCTCTTGAAAGTTAATACTTGAGCACTTAAAAATTATTCTAACCCCGAGTTTAGCACAAAACAATTCTCTGCATTTTAATTTACATCACTGAATAGGTGATGGTGAGGGATTCGGTAACCTTTAAGGAGGTAATGCTATCTGGCTTCTCTTCTGTTGTCCTGAATTGAATTGCACAGAAATTTAGTAACATTAATTGATTGAGCCAGATGCCTGCTAACTTCGGTATCAAACAGTGAGGCTTAAGTTTGGTTTTTCTTTTACCGGCCTTCCAGATCATAAACTATCTACGTCATCCAATTTTGTTTCATACATTGCGCTGCCATAACTTGATCTGAACAGATCATTCTATTGTGGAGAAGCCCTGTGATCTTTAAATGTTACAGGGCTCTTGGTGCCCAAAGATCTACCAATTTTTCATAGTTTATAAAGTCGCGTGTGTGTGAAGACTCGATAATTATTGTCCTTAGAAGGCCTTTTGGGTTTGCAATCAGACTCTAATTTTTGAGTCATGACCTCCGGCACCGTGAGGAGAAGAGTGCATTATGGGGAAGTGAAAGGAAGAAAGTTGGAGCATTTTGATTCAACGGATTACGATGAGTTAAACGAACCCCTTCTCAACCACAAAGTCTCTAGCGGCTTCCACAAGGACCTAGATGTAAGTGCATTATCATAATGATAGCTCTCTGACAGAAGAAATAAGGGTTTTGGTTTTGAATTATGTTTCTGAAGAATATCATTTTTGTGTTGTCCTCATAAATCTCTATTTGTTTCCCATAAGCATACCGGCCCATCTCAGGGGTTTTATGAAAAAAATCAATGCTTTTACCCAAAAAGCAAAACAGTGTAATGTAATGTAACCTAACCATGTGAAAATGGGGTACATTCAACTAGTTTTAAACTGCATCAATGTAGGATTGATCCAGTTTAAAACTAGTTATTCCAGCTATATGACTACTTTTGATGTGGCTTTCAACAAACACAATGTAACCTGTGACACTTAATCCTCCCTCATATGGGATGCATTACCAGCAGGACATCTGGTCAATCCCCTGTCCTTTTATGTAGTCTTTTGGGTGTTTAATCGGAATTTTGTGATCTCTCTTGTTGCATGTACATGTCCACATAAAAGAACTTTTAGTGTACATGACAGTCATGGTTTATTACAAATGCAGCGAACTGGTGGATACATATCTGCTTATTCATTTTCTTCCCACCATGCACAGAATCAACTGTTTATAATACCTTATTAATAAGCTTCTGTTTTGTTTTTGCTATATTAAAACATTATGCTTCTAAAGTTTAAAAGATTGGCACCACCTTTTTATCTATAGGTTGATGAAGATGAAGGCTATTGGAGAGAAAAAGGGGCCAATCCAGAACTAGCTTGGAAACGAAATGTATCTCAACTCTTAGCACAGTGGAGTCAATGCGTCAGTAAGTGCTTCTCGTGCTTGGATTACCTCTATTTTTACATTATGATCATATTGAAGTGCAGTTTTCTCTGATTTTTAGTTTCTCTGCATCTGTTGAGTTTCTTTGGGTTAAAACTATTTTCAAAAGATTATTTTTATCAGGTAATCCAAATAAGGGTCATTTCATAAACGGGAAAATACATTTCTATCAGTTGCTCAGCAATATACGTATGACATTCTGAAACTGCGCAGTAAAAGCTCATCTTAGAGGCTAGATTCTACTTAAAATTCTATATTACCCTTCTAAATTACCTTCTAAAAAGGCTGCTCCCCTTGTATATTATAGTGAAAAGCTATTAGTATTAGTAACAATGTGGACCTTTTACTTTTACAAATTTTCTTCAAGAAATAGTAAATGATCTCATAGATACACAAATGTATAACTCCCCAGGAATTTGGATTGCGCTTACATCCGTAAGTGTAGGAAAGGATCCGAACTTTTTGCAGTCCCTTTTCATCAATGGGCCTCTTATGAAGGAGTGCGATTAATCGTACAAATTATTACATCATTTTGTGCTGAACAGTGAACAATTTTTCCTGAGATCACATCCAGATTTTTGTCAGTCTCTCATAATGTAGGCTGCATTATTGAAGCCTTGTCTCAAGTTTGTACAGAGTACATAGTTCTCCTCTGTAGTATTAGTAATCTTAACCGATTTCTGTTATCAAATTTGTGGTGCCAAAACTGTGAACTGCAGTTTACATGCACAATCTATAGGAAATACGGTTGTGACAGAAGGCATCAGTCAAGTCAAGATACAAGGTAGTCTGCAATTATTGGCGTGACTGTTTTTGGGTTCTTTATTAGACCATTTATTATTGTTGAACATTGGATTATTATGTTTTTTTACATTCCTTATTATTATTATGATTGGATTTTGTTTTTTCACTTTTACATCATGGACCTCATCTTTTCTTTTCCATTTCGTTTATTAGTATTATGTTACGATACACATCTCCATACTTGGGCTGTAGAGTGCATCTGACTTCTTGTGCAATTATTGACTTACTTGCAAGTTATGAAGTTGAGTATTATTTGTTTTTATCCTCAGTGTAGGGATACTAGAACCTGACTTGAAGTTTCAATTGTCTAATATAATATACCTTCGTGGTCATCACTTATCTCTCATGTATGAGCAACGCACACTACCTTCCTTTACCTTCAATATATGTGATTGAACAGCAGAGTATCCTAATAATGAACAATAGTTGGCACTGGTATATCCCAACATAGGCTAGACCAATTATTTAATGGGATTTGTAATGAACCTGGTAGTTTGGGTGACATCAAATATTGAGAAGACCTCAAATCGAAATGTCATTTGCAAAAAATAAGATTAAAAATACAACCTGTCACATTTGCATATTCTCGTAGAAGCATCAGTTTTACGGACAGACTTATCAATGCAAACAAGAAAAGTTCTCCCAAAAGATGCAAGTAGGCACAAGGCCCACATTAACTTCATGTCGAAATAGGGAATTATTTGAAAGGGGATGCCTTGCATAATCGTTGATTCAATCTTCTGCAAAGCAGGTATATATCTCTTGAACATGAAACCTTTTTTGATACACATTTTTCCTACCATACAAATGCAGAACCAGGCTAAGGATTCTTGTTTTTGTATCTCTTCATTTAAACAACTCAAGTCCACAACTCATTTGATAACAACCTTTTTCAGTCTTAACAGTTTATGGCTTCAGGCATACAATGGTTCAGTCAATATATATTCCAAATGGCAAAAGATGATAATATTCCTCTTTCAATCAATATCAAAATTAATCCAATTTATATCTTAAATCAAAGTCCATCTTATCGGGACAGACAACTCAAAACTCCTGGGATATATTTGTGATTCTGCTTTCCTTCCAAATACAGCTTACAAAAACTACAGCTACTTTCAGCATGCATCCAGTGATTCATGTTTTTCTTTTAGTCAACTGTCTGAATTCTCCGTTATAATTACTTATTATTATTTCCGTTTTCCTTCATTTGTATACAACTTACAATTAATGTGATTTACACAGGTCTGTTTTGGAGACTTTTACATGGTCCCTTTGCTCCGTTTTTCCTTCAAGTTTCTGGCAGTTTTTTGTCTAAAGTAGTTAATGCTATTGGAATTAGGTGCCAGTAGCGTCAAGTTCAAAAATTTCTATGCTCAGCACTAGCATTTTTTGTCTTGACTCTTGGCTGGATGGTTTAAAAAATGGGAAGGAGGGCACACTTTCCAAAGCAGCAATTCTTGGGAGGCTTTTGTTGATGAATGTAACTAGGTTCGGTCTTCATAATTGTATTTGAGTCATAATGAAATATATTTATCAAAAGAAAGAAAAATAATTTATTATTATTATTATTATTATGACTTATTAAAGCATGGGTTTCATGCTTGAGTCATCATGTTTTAGGTCAAAGTCCCCATTGAGGACTTCTAGGATTTATATTGAGTCATTAGAGTCATTGTACATTTAATAAGACCCTTCTTGGGTTTTTGAATCATGCAAAAGGAATTATTTTTGAGTCAAATATGTAATTTGTCAATTCCACACCAAGTCCGCCCTTACCTGTTCAAGTTGGCCTACAAGAAGGTAATTTGAACTCCAGAAAATGGTATATATACAGTGCAGTTCGATTCATTTGGAGCACATTCACTCACACAAGTTCGATATCCAAGAAGAAACATCCGAAAGGTACGGAATTGCAGTAGAGGAAGGAGAATTGCAAGATTGAAGTTTCTAGGGCATCTATCTCTCCCATGTGTGGATTTTCTGAGCTACTACAACAAGATCGAAATACTGCTTCAGGGTCAAAGTGCTGCATGAAGGTCGAAGTGCTGCTTCAAGGTTGAAGTGTTGCACCTAGGTCGAAGATCAGTTGCTGCTAGGTCAAAGTTGCTGCTGCTACTAGATCGAAGTTTCTGCTGTATCGAAGGGTTGCTGCTGCTGCTGCCACTGCTATTCTAGGTCGAAGATAGTGGTGGAAGGTTATCATCTGCAGAAGGAAAGGACTGACTTGGTGATTGGAGGAAGTCTGTGTCTAGGTCAAGGGGTCTTGGATTATCTCGTGAAACTATTGAAGGAAGAGTTGTTCACTGGGTTTTCCCCTAGAGTGGGAAATTGCCCTGGCTGTCCGCCTACATCTGGTGTCTTTGATCTTTGTACTATGGTTTGGTAATTGCTTGATGAACTAAGATAAAAGAACACAAGAAAGTTAATAAGAACATAAGAAAAATCACAAGTAATTATCATAGTAAAGAAAATCTTTCTGCCTTTTTGATTTTCTAACAGCTTTGTGCCCCTCCGTGTACCTATTTTTGTTTCGTTTCTTCTGTTTATTTTTTCAATTTTTTATTTTTATTTTTCTGGGCTACACCCCTGATGGGAAATGCTTCCCCATCTGCCGAGGGCATTTTCCCTTGCTGGAAAATGCACCCAGCAGCCAATCACATGATTGGGCAGCCAAAAAAGTACCTAGTCTAAAACAATCCACTTTAGTGTGTTTCAACTTTCAAGGGCTGATCCCTGCACCCACACCCAGAGTGAGTGTGGGAGGGTTAGATGAATACACTGTCATGGTGTAAAACGGATTTGTTGCTGATCAAAATTGTTATGCAATGGCTGGTGACTGCTAAGGAGTGTATTATGTAGCTCTAAATGGGAGGGTGTGAGACTGGATGCTAAGATGGTATATCAAAAACTATGCAGACAGAGAATTAGGCAATAAATGCGATGATCTCATCTTGGAACTTAGTCACGAAACTTATTTGTGCAAGCAATCATGACAACTGAGACTTGTGTATAAGGCTGAGATAATGGAGTTTAGTAGCTGCTCATTATTGATTGATGAACTTCTAGCATTGAAACATACGAAGGAATGCCTGAAAATTTTGTGATGTTAAGGACTGCTATTGTGGAGGTGGAAGAAAAATGAGGTGATATCATGTGTAGTGAAGAAATACTACTGGTTAGCATGGTGATAAATGATGCAGACAAATGATGTGGCTGAATCATATTAGTATATTACTGGTGGCAAACTATTTCCATCATTAATGGCAGGTAAAAAAGTGATGAAATTTCAATTTGGTTGCATTGATGGTATAATGCAATGATGCAATTTTTGGGAGATGAATATAAATACAATGCTGAAAACCGTCAAGGTAAGAGATGTAGTTTGAGCGTTGAATGTTTGTTAGTAAAACAAACATAAACAACACTTCTGTGGTGACAAAATCCTTTCACGTACAGAGATCTGAATTTCTTCGATACTATTTGAAGTGGAGCTTACATGTAACTTGTAAGTATATCAGCAATACTTTTCATAGTAGCAACATGTACCATATAACAACAGCTATAACAGTAGAAGCAGATGGCTATAACAGATACTCTAAATTAAGATATTTACTATTTCTGTAGTACTCCTACATAAATTGAAACACATTACATGATGAGATGAAAAAGTCCATCATCTGTGGTATGGTAGAATGGATCAGCATTGTGGCACCGTGTTGCAGATTACAGTGATTAAGTACAAATCGAGATATCTTTACATAAAATAACTGATGGTTATATTTTCTAATTTCTACACTTGTCCACGATCTTGTTCACTCAACAAGACAAAATATATATGCTTTTCAAACCACCCTTAAGATAAATAACAAGAAGACACCTAGTGACCCAACATTACAAGTGTGTTCTCATGCGTTGTTAATTACATGCATTTCTGGTTTATTGAGTCTCATGTAATGGATGTTTTTAAAACTTTGAAATAGCAGCTGGTCTTTTTGTTGAGCCCTATTGTTTAGAGACCTATCTTTGATGCATTGTTGGGTAGAGACTGCAGTGAATCCTTTATTAGGATTAAGATCATTTCATACCAATAGATGTTTGAAATTTGTATTGGTAACTAGTTTAGCATATTACATGGAAACCTACTTATAAAGACTTACTGGATGGCGACTGCAGCAAATGTTGTCATTGGCCCAGGATCGTTGCTGGGGGTGTTTCTATATCGTTGTTCAGGTAAACGGCAAGCGAATGGTGAAAAGGTCGTTGTTAGCAATCTTAGTCCACTGCAGGTATTGATGACATATTTTTGCAAAGTAGTTTATTTAATCTTGAATAGATTTTAAAGTATTTCAAGGTGGAAACTTGTTAAATATACAATCGTTCTGTGGAAAGTAACTATAACTGCAATACCTGCTTGAAGTGAATTGGATTAGTCTCTTTCAATTTTGTTCTTTGGCAGAGAAGACATAGTTTTTGCTTTTCCCCATGTTAATGAATAGATAACAATCTCAAAATGGCCATGCACACATAGGAGGACGGAGACATGCCTATATCAAAGCCACAAACCATTGCAAAACCATTAGCATTGGAACAAGCATGGGTGGTGACATTCTTGAAAATAGCAGGAGGTGATTGCCTGCAATGAACCTGCATGAATCGGATTTCCACATCCAAGTAAGATTATACTAACCGACTATAGTTGGGTCTGCTATTTAAGTTAGGTACATGACAAGGTAAGACATTCACATAGTGAAACCATCCTAGGGTTATACATATGAGAATCTTGTAACTGCCCTTAGGCAAGTATGAGCTGTAGTTGTTTTCCAAACTGACTTTACCCTCGTACTTCCAACCTTTTGCATGTTTTCAACCCCATTATACAAACATGTTATATCATCAGTGTGGCCTTTTATCTTGTTTTTAAATCTTTTTTGTTTAATATACTGCTTCTGATTTTTAATTGTGACAAGCATGCCCTTCCTCATTATGGGAAATATTACACTGTGTCTGACTTAAAACAAGAATATCCAACATTGTCCATGCTTGAAGCACTTTGGCTGAGACATTGTGACTAGGGTGTATTTATTCTGCTAAATTCACCTAGGACTTGCACTTTATGCCATCTGAAAGGAATGGCCTGCTTAGACAATTGGAACCTGATTTCACCAATCAGAGTCTAATTTCACCAATCAGAGTCTGCCATGTGTTATTTTATTGAGCAGTGGAGCAATTACTTCACAAAAAGGGAAATAACTAAGTTGTTATACTGATGATTTTAAAGAGTTCACTAAGCACTTTTTCAGACCATTATTTTCCTAAGTCGGCCACTTATGTAGTGTCGTTAATATTGTCTTCTTCTTCTCTTGACAGGTAAGCCTTGAATGTGTAAGTTCGTAACTACTCCATGTTGCCTTAAAGTTAACACAATCACTTTTTCCCTCACAATGAATACTTCCCAATTCCAAACCTATAAGGCCCTAAACATCTGATTTCCGTCAGTTCCACTTATCTTCTGCACATAGTAAATGAAATTACCCTATTTAGTGACCATTTAGGGCAAACCTGATCCGTTTTTGGGAGGAATTTGGTGGGGACACTGTAAATTGCAGAACATATGAATAACAGAGAAATAAAGCAAAGGTGATCTGAAGAATTGAACACAAACAATATTGCAGTGAAAATGAATCTAGATTGATAGAGAAATTGAGTACAAAAGGTATCAACCTTTGAGAAGAGACATACAGCCAACCTTATTACAAGAGTGGAAAATTTCCATTTAGCACTATGAAAAATAGAAAATGAATAGACAAGAATATGAGCAAAGTAGAAGCTGAGGCCATTAGTTAGGTGTGCTCAGTGGAAATGCAATGGTCAACATTTTGAGAACATAACTCCTCATGCTAAACTTGGCATTAATTTCTCTATAGCTCGTTGAAAAGCATGGAAAGAGAAGAACAACCTGTAAACAGTGTGTTACCACTCAAACTAGAAGGGGACCTAAAAGGAACTCCTAAAAGGACAATTGCTAGGTCGAGGGAAACGATGGAGACTTAGCCCGCTGTCACCTCTGCTAAGACTCCCTACTCTTTAGAGTCTTTACGGACTTTCACTGATGGGAGGAGCCTCGGTATATAAGAAGTCACTTATGAAGGGTGGGTCAACAAATGGATGTGAATTGACCTCAATGATCCTTTCCCTAAAAGAAGATTAAAAATGGAGCTTGCTCGCTCTTTAAGCAAGGTACAAGGCTCTTTAGGGGAAGGAGGTGAGGATTTAAGGACTAGGTTAAGGGAATATAAATTATAAAGGAGTTTCCCAATCCCTAAAATCCTTATAAAACTTGGATTCCCGAGGTGTCTTTGATGAATTGTCTTTGATAAGAAATGGGACCACACGGGGCCAAATGGACCCAAACTAGGTTAAGGGGAGGGAGTTTAGCAACCGATGATGATCTTAACCTAAACAAGGAAGGGGAAAGGATCAAAACATGAATTTTCACTTAAAGGTGTCAAATTGATCCTATGAGGTGCTAGCCTTGGGAACACAAGGGCAAAGTTTGATCTGAGAGCTAGGGCTTGGGATATCTCCCAATCCCATGGTCAGAATTTCTTCAAATTTGGAGGAGACCTTGAGGACACACCAACACAATAGGGTCTAGGAGATCGAACATTTTCTATGGCTATTTTGTCGGGAAAATGATGCCCTAGGTGGCCCAACGTGGCTAGACCTAGAAAAGAGGGGAAAGAGGTGAAGAAAAGGGCTTAAGGTGATCACCTTATGATGGATCAATGCCTAATATATTTTGGGGATATGGAGTCAAGAAGAATTATGAAGAAGGTTCATTTCTAGCTCAAGGAGGCTCTAAGGGAAACTTCGTCTAACGTTAGGGCATAAGAGTGAGCTGGGCATGGTGTACTAGGTGCATCTTCCTCGTCCCATAGGTGGATCTTGAGCAATCTCTGAACATCTCTGGGGAACCATGGAGTGCTGTCTGCTACTGTGGAGGCCCATGGCTCTCTACACACACCCTACATGTGCCAATGTAGCCCTCTGGAGAGTTAGGACCCCGTATAGGAAGACCAATTCAGGATGGGCACCATCTTTAATCCTGCATGAGATCCAATGCGTCCCCTAGCCTTCCAGCACAACAAGTCATTAAAGTAATCGGGTAAAAGAGCTTACAAACCATGGACAACAAGTGGACAATTCATAATGGCATGCCCTTCCATAGTGGGCTTTGGCATGTGCTAATGTCTCCAAGCTCCAAAGGGAGTTAGCCAAGTACCTTATTAGGTGGTTTCTACGTTTAGAGGGGATGGTATGTCCAAGGTACATCCCTCAAGTGGTGGTGGCATGTGATAAAGAGGTGAATGGAATAGGGAATGAGAGGGGCAATCCTGGGCCACATATCGGGGTACAAGAGTAAATAGAAGAAGGGAAGCCCACACCTAGGTATATAATGTATAGGAGGGAGCAATTGTGGTACATGCGGTACCTCGACCTTGATTTTTCCACCCTACTTTATATGCCTTTTTCCTTTTATGATTTTTCTTTGATTAACTGCTCGAGGCTCAAAGGATAAGAGCATGATGTGTAAGATATAGAAGTGGATACCCCCTTCTAGGTAGGGCGGTTCATTGCCCTCCAGGGTTGGGACAATCATGGGTTCTTGGATGATAAAGGAGGCTCATCTAGGGCCTATGGAACCAGGGTGATGGCCATGGGTATGGGGTAGTGCTCATGCATTGTCTTTTGCCCACGTGCTATATATGTTTGTCTCGGCCATCTTTTGCATCTTGTGGTACATTTTCCTGTTGAATGTGGCCATTTGAGCTTTTACTTTTCTTGTTAGCTACTTTAACCTCCGGGGCATCGTTCCAAGCCTGACCCAAGGTGGGGGCAAGGGAACAGGGAGGCTAACCCTATGTGGAACCAGTGATGAAATGTGGACCCAGGTGGGAAAGACAATGAATGGGGTTATAATGAATGGAAGAGAAGTGATATATGTGGGTGAGGGAGAGGGACAACGCAACCAAAGTCGGGGTTTCCCAAGTAGTACCACCCTAAAACACAATGGTCAGTAAAGGAGATCCCACGGGACTAACAGCCAAGGGTAACATCCGAAAGAGGCTAAGGGGACAAAATCACAAACTAAGCCCACTCTTTTTGCCGAATCCCCCCATTAATCCATGCCCAAAAGTGTCCATGATAAGTAAACCCAATATTCAATTACCAAATGACAAGACATACCTTTGGGTTCAGGAGGCCCACCTTCAAACATACGATCAATACAAATGGGTGAGGGAGCACATGGCTGGCTCAGGTGGCGGAGAAATGGCACAATGAACTAGTTGATGGGTTGCAAGGGGTTGTTGGTTGCCGACTGAGGACCATCATGGAGAAAAAATTTCTCCTAGGGATTTCACCCACGAAGTGGTGGGTAACATTTGGCTCCAACTGGGACGTGATCTCTCAAAAAAGTGGGCAAAGCTACTCGAATAGAAGGTCATGAGAACTCCAACAATCTCTTGGTCACCGTAGACCTGTTACCTGCACATATCAACGACTAAAACCACGAGGAAACTTGTTTTTTCACGGTGTCTTATGATCACCTATGCTTAATGTCAGGCCATAAAATCAACAAGTAGTAAAAATATGCAAATTTAATCTAAATGCAGCTGATCTACCATGAAAAACATCATATGAGATTAATTCTAATGCAAACAATCAACATGCAATGCATCCTACTCTAACATGCATATAGTATAATGTTAATTATGAAGGAAAGGAGTGATGCGACTTAACTTCACCGGTTGAGGACATATTTTGTCATTGAGTTTAGCAATGTAATAATAGTGGGATAGTAACATATGATAGATCTATTTCAACATGACCTCCAATGGTAGCCCCCCCATTTCCTAGATAATAACATCCCCCATACGTCAGGAATATCAATGACAACATCCATGAGAAGGGATAGGTCGGGGTTCCTAGCCAAAGAAACCTTAAGGTCCTTTATTAGACTTTCCACCACCACAGGCTTGGAGTTAAATCCACATACCTTCTTATATGGCCGAGTGATGCTAATACCCACTTGCTTCATAACCTTTAAGGGCATGATATTTGCAGAAGCCCCTGAGTCAAGCATGCAATTATGGAGATAAAGGTCATTGACAACCAAAATGAGCATAAAAGGTTCATGTCTAGGGTTAGGATCGGGAATATGAATGTTTTGCGAGTCTTCAGGTAATTCTTCCTCTTCAAAACCCAAGGACTTCTTAATTTGTTGTTGTTGTTCAGGAAGGTTTGCAATCTCTTTTAGAGGAACGAATACGATCATCTTCCCAATAACAACATCCATGTTAATGTTGAGCCCTGCCTGCTTGCCCTTTTCTTTCTTCTTGATATTTCCTCCCTTTTGGGAACCATTTTTAGGCTCCACTTTATTTTGGGAATCCTTTTTGGGAGGATCCTTGGAAAGGGCTTTCTCTTTAGGAGGATCTTTAGAAAGGACATTCTTAGGAGGGTCCTGCTTGGGAAGAAAAACATCTTTGTTAGGTTCCTTGGAGGTTGTGGGGTCCTCACTGTTATCCCTTCGTGAATATTGCACCCCTTTGAATCTTCCATTACCTTCATCAACATTAGGAATAGGTTCCTCTTTCTCATCTTTGGCTTTGACCTCACTAACGGGAGGATGAGTGTATGAACCCCCAAGCAAAATGTTGAATACATAAGATTCTACAAGGTTAGCTTGCTCATTTGTTTCATCATCATCACTCTCGTCACTCTCACTTTGATAATCTTCGGAAGATGAGACTTGCTCCATTGCATTGGTTGGAGCCAAAGTGTTTGGGACTTGAGAAGAACTTGGCTTATCTTCTTCACTTTGCTTTCTACGAAAAGGTTTCCCCTTCTGAATGTAGCTTGACTTTTGGGCCTTCTCCAATTTGGTGATTTTGTTCATAACAATCCTATCCTGTGAATGGACTTCTTCACTAGGCTTTTCCATTTTTTTGAGGATAGCCAGAAGGGTTTCTTCGTGTTGATCTTTTGATTTCTCCTCCTTGGACTCAGTTTTGGTTTTGGGGAGGTCATTGGCATCCATTCTTGAGATACAGAGGTTTTCTTCAACTTGTATTGCCATTTCTTTAGTTGACTAATGTGGAGGGTTTCTTGTCTCTTAAGGCATAGGTCAGGTGGTCCCCTACGACTTTGACAAACTTGTCAAGGATGTTGGCATCAGAGGGTTTTAGGTGATCAGGGATATTCCAAAAAACCTTGTCAAACTTTTGAATGAATTCCCGGATGTCTTCCCTTCCCCTCGCTATTTGATAGAACTTCTCAATGTTGAAGGTCTCTTGGGCATTGCATGACCCCCTCTTCATGAATAGGTCCTCAAATTCAACAGAATCTTCAATGCACCTTGCGGGAAGAGTCAAGACTAAGGTACCATTCTCTAGCTTGTCCCTCGAGTGATAAAGCAAAGAGCATCATGAGCCTATCTTCATCAATAATCATCCTAGGGGACATGTGCCAATAGAATTCTTCAACAAAGTCATGGGAACTTGTAGTGGCATCTCCTTTGAACTTGGGTAACCATCAGTTGTATTTCTTAGGTAATGGCTTGGGATCATCACTCAATTTCAAAGGAGCAAATACATTGACCAAATCATAACTGTCTTTCACTTTTGGTCATCTTGCGTTTGTTAGTGGTAGAACTAGTTGCCATCTCTGGGGTGAGATCACTGACTTTTTCAAACTGTGGGAGAAGGGCGGTTCCAACAGGTGATGGATCATGTCCCTTCCTTTTTGCAGCAACCCTAGTTAAAGTAGGAATATTGTTGCCTTCAAGCAAACTAGGGGTTTTGATAATGAGTGGAGTCGCCAGAGGAATAATGAGATTGTCTTCAATGAATCATTTCCTCAATGATTCACTAGGGAGGTAGACCTACTTCCTCCCTGACAATGGTGCCAGAAATGTTACCACTCAAACTAGTAGCGGACCTAAAAGGAACTCCTAAAGGGACAATTGCTAGGTCGAGGGCAACGATGGAGACTTAGTCCACTGTCACCTTGGCTAAGACTCCCTACTCTTTACGAACTTTCACTGATGGGAGGAGTCCCGGTATATAGGAAGTTGTTTATGAAGGATGGGTCAACAAATGGATTTGAAGTGACCTCAATGATCCTTTCCGTAAAAGAAGATTAAAAATGGAGCTTGCTTGCTCTTTAAGCAAGGTACAAGGCTCTTTAGGGGAAGGAGGTGAGGGTTTAAGGGCTAGGTTAAGGGAATGTGACTTATAAAGGAGTTTACCAATCCTTAAAATCCTTATAATACTTGGATTCCCGAGGTGTCTTTGATGAATTGTCTTTGATAAAAAAATGGGCCCACACGGGGCCAAGTGGACCCAACCTAGGTTAAGGGGAGGGAGTTTAGCAACCGATGATGATCTTAACCTAAATAGGGAAGGGAGAAGGATCAAAACAAGATTTTTCACTTAAAGGTGTCAAATTGATCCTATGAGGTGCTAGGCTTGGGAGCACCAGGGCAAAGTTTGATGTCAAAGCTAATGCTTGGGATATCTCGCAATCCCACCATTGGAATTTCTTCAAATTTGGATGATACCTTGAGGACACACCAACGCAATAGGGGCTAGGAGATCAAAATTTTCTATGTCTATGTTGTCGGGAAAATGATTCCCTAGGTGGCTTAGCGTGGCTAGACCTAGAAAAGAGGGGAAAGAGGTGAAGAAAAGGGCTTAAGGTGATCACCTTATGATGGATTAGTGCTTAATTCCTTTTTGGGATATAGAGTCAAGAAGAATTATGAAGAAGGATTTCATTTCTAGCTCAAGGAGGCTTTAAGGGCAACTTCGTCCAACGTTAGGGCAAAAGAGTAAGTGACCTTAAAGCATTTATACTTCGTTTGCAAATGAAGATGGCTTGTCAAGATAAATTCGATCTCTAGGACAATTCATTCAACAAACATGACCCATACATAGTGATATGCTATATAGAAACATAATTCCACAATGAAGTAGTAAATGCATGCAACAATTAGCCCTAAAATAGTGAAAATTCCATGATCAATGTATGCAACAACATAAAAGAAAATAACATCAATATAGTACTTACATGTAAGAGAATATATCCAACCATCTATACATTTTCCAATAAAGAAGCTTCAAGATAAGAAAATCCAATCCAAACATCAAAATTCATCCATGCTCCAATTTGTCCTCCAAGAAGGAAATGTGAAGTTCTCACGAGAGAGAATGATCCAAATCAAGTGATGATACAAAGTTAATTCATGTCTCTCCTATTTATGCACTCATTAGGAGTTCGAATTACTTAATTGGGCCTACATATGCCCCTAAAAGAAAATAATGTGCAAAGTAACTAACTTTTGGCGACAAACCCACCAAACTAGCTCACAAATAAAATAATAAGCCTCTCAAGAGGTCAAATGATAAACAATACATGTCTTTGGCCCTTCTAAGAGGCCTGATGAGGTCCATAAGTGCCATAATTATGAATAGGACCTGCAAAAGTGATGGAAAAGGGGGTGACCCCTTGTTCTCCAAACAATAAACCTTTGGTGCTCTCAGTGGGTGTGGGGGCACACCAATAACCTCATGGGTCTTGAAGTAAGTTGAAGATTCCTGTAGACCATCTGTAAGGGCTCAGATGATGCAATCAATGGGTGCCACATCAATGTACAAGTCCTGGGTCACTTGCCAAGTGTATGGCGCAACTGGACATGGTGTACCAGGTGCAACTTCCTCGTTCCATGGGTTGATCTTGAGCAATCTTTGAACATCTTTGGGGATCCATGGAGTGCTGTCTACTGCCGTGGAGGCCTATGGCTCTCTACACACACCCTACATGTGCCAATGTAGCCCTATGGAGAGTTAGGACCCCCTATAGGGAGACCAAACTTAGGATGAGCACCATCTGCAATCTTGCATAAGATCCAATGCGTCCCCTAGCCTTCCAGCACAACAAGTCATTAAAGTAATCGGGCAAAAGAGCTTACAAACCATGGAAAACAAGTGGACACTTCATAATGGCAAGCCCTTCCATAATGGGCTTTGGCATGTGCTAATGTCTCGAAGCTCCAAAGGGGGTTAGCCAAGTACCTTATTAGGTGGTTTCTACCTTTAGAGGGGATGTCCAAAGTACATCCCTCAAGTGGTTGTGGCATGTGATAAAGAGGTGAATGGAATAGGGAATAAGAGGGGCAATCCTGGGCCACATATCGGGGTACAAGGGCAGCTAGAAAAAAGGAAGCCCACACCTAGGTATATAATGTATAGGAGGGAGCAATCGTGGTACATGAGGTACCTCGACCTTGATTTTTCCACCCTTATTTATATGCCTTTTTCCTTTTATGATTTTTCTTTGATTAACTGCTCGGGGCTCAAAGGATAAGAGCATGATGTGTAAGTTATAGCAATGGATACCCCCTTCTAGGTATGGTACTTCATTGCCCTCCATGGGTTGGGACAATCATGGGTTCTTGGATGACAAAGGAGGCTCATTTAGGGCCTATGGAACCAGGGTGATGGTCATGGGTATGGGGTAGTACTCATGCATTTGCTTTTGTCCACGTGCTAGATATGTTTGTCCCGACTATCTTTTGCATCTTGTGGTACATTTTCCTGTTGAATGTTGCCATTTGTGCTTTTACTTTTCTTTTCAACTACTTCAACCTCCGGGGCATCGATCCAAGCCTGACCTAAGGTGGGGGCAAGGGAAAGGGGAGTCTAACCCTATGTTGACCCAATGATGAAATATTGAACTAGGTGGGAAAGATGATGAATGGGGTTATAATGAATGGAAGGGAAGTGATATATGTGGGTAAGGGAGCGTGACCACACAAACAAAGTCAAGGTTTCCCAAGTAGTACTACCCTAAAACCCAATGGTCAGTAAAGGTGATCCCACGAGACTAACATCCAAGGGTAACATTCGAAAGAGGCCAAGGGGACAAAATCACAAACTAAGCCTACTCTTTCTGCTGAATCCCCCCATTAATCCATGCCCAAAAGTGTCCATGATAAGTAAATCAAATGACAAGACATACCTTTGGGATTGGGAGGCCCACCTTCAAACATATGATCAATACAGATGGGTGAGGGACCACATGGATGGCTCAGGTGGCGGAGAAATGGCACAATGAGCTAGTTGATGGTTGCAAGGGGTTGTTAGCTGTCGGTTGAGGACCATCATGGAGAAAAAAATTCTCCTAGGGATATCACCCAAGAAGTGGTGGGTAACACAGTGAACACCTAAAACAAAGTTTAGGTGCTTTTGACCCTCCAAAAAATGCTTTGAAAGGCCTAAAAATCACACTAGAATGTATTTGGCTCAAAATTGCATCAATACTAGAATGGTCATTTTGATGGTTTGAAAGGTTTGAATGGGTCTTTGGATCATTCTCCCCCGTTGGAGAGCAATGGTCCCCTTCTGTAACATACCTAACCCCCTCTGTTTTCGTCTTCACTAGCTTGACGATTAGCTCTAATACCACTCTGTATCCTGCCAAGTCCCTTAATGCTCGATTAAGGATACGGGGGAGCAAATTTGCACCTTTTTGATTTAACTTGAAATTCTTCTTTTGAGATTGTCATTACCTTCTACTCGTTGAGAGATTTCTTGTGATATATATTTTATTAAAAGCGGAGTCCAGATGATTGAGATATGATCATTTGAAGATTTTCACCCTTGGTTCCAAGAATTAATCACCTTACATTTAATTAAGGTAATCTTTGATTATCAACTTAATACATTTAAGTTCATATTATCATATTGATTAACAATAATACAATACATTTAATTAACACCATCATTAGGTTGATAAATTATCGTGAAAGAGGTCAACTAGACCAAAACGACAAGAAAAACATTTTAAAGCATTAAATGAAAGATATCTAAAAGACAAAAAGGGTCATAACCACTGTGCATGACAATTCTCTACCTTTTCTTTTAGCTGTTTGTTCAATATTTCTTCCACTCTTTTTGCTTCCTCTTTTTCAATCTCGAGGAGGATGATTTACTTGGGTGTTTTGTTTTTCGTTCTGAGATTATCAATCTTTTCTAATGTGTTAATGAGTTATACTTCAAGATCTACTATGCCTTCAACATCTTCTTCGTCCGCTTTTTCCTTTTGTTCCTCTAATTTGTCTATGTTGGATTCTTCATTTGTGGCTAGAAATAGGATCTCTCTTCTGTCATTATCGAAATCATATTTGTCATCTTCAATAATCATTATCCTCTTTGGAGTGGAGATTTCTCTTTTTCAAAGATTTTCTTTTGAAGACCCTTTTTCTGGGTTCTTCCTCATCATCACTATCTTTCCTGAAAGGACACTTGTCCTTGCTAGCAAAATGTCCTATCTTACCACAATTAAAATAGATGAGAGGTAACATACCTTTCAATCTGGATTTGTTCTTAAGTTTTCTAACTAGTTGTGCATTTCTGTATTAGATTCATCACTGGAGTAATCACCAGACTTGCATTTTCATGACTTTTTTGATACTTTAAATGCTGTTTCCTTATGTGATGAGTTTTCCTGTCCTCATTTCATATGCAATGAGAATTTCGTGAAGCTCGTCCATTTTAGATTCTCCAAGTCTGTTAATTCTTCTATTGTAGAGACTTTGGCATCAAAACACATAGAAAGAGATCTCAAAATGTTTTGAACAACTGTTGTTTCTTTAACTTTTTCACCAAGTCCTTTGAGAGAATTAACCACTTCAACTACTTGAAGAAAATGATCCGCAAAATCTTCTTCATCATTCATTTTCAGGCTTTCAAATTGTCTATGGTAGGTCTTAAGCTTTGTCTTCTAGACTTTGTCATCTCCTCTGTATATAATTTGAAGCTTATCCCATATCTCTTTAGGTGATTTACAATGCATTACTTTAATGAACCCTGTTTCTGATAAACCACTCAAAATGGCATGCATTGCTTTTGCATCCAGTCCACTTGCCCTTATTCTAGCTTGATTAGTTGGGGGAGTCGATGGAGCTTTATAACCATTAACCACAATTTGCCAAATGTTAAATCCAAGAGATGTTATACAATTTTTCATTCTTACCGACCAAAATGCATAGTTTCTTTCATAAAAATGGGAGATATGTTTGAAGAGAAACTATCCATGAATGCTTTCTAGGATCTTCCTTCCAGTGATTACGTGTTGTTGAAGGAATTTGCGCTGGTACCAATTGTTGGAAATACACAGTGATACTGAGAGGGGGGGGGGTGAATCAATATCACTTAGATATAAACTCTTTTCACTTTATTAATTTTAAAGCAATAATTACATCACATAATCAACCATTAATATAGTGCATGAATGCAAAGATTTAATTCGAAATCCAAACTGGGAGAAAACCACTTGAATGCTTTTCTAACTGTCTTCAATTTATTACAATGTTATAGGCAACCACCTGTGAGGACACCAATCCTCTGTAAGCACCAACTTACAACTCATTAGGCTCTAACTTGTCAAGAAGATAAGGACACCAATATTTTGCAACTCAACTCAGCTTAGCACTTTGCTCTTCATTGTTCACGTGTCAATATTTAGGCTTAAAAAGAAGATCTACCCACCTAGCAACTTGTACCCAACACTGTACCCTTTTGCTTGCTACTTGACTTACTATTCCAACCTTAGTTATACTGTCTAGACTTTGTTCTAGCCTTTACAAACTCACAACTCTGTTGTCACTTCTTTAAGATGCCCTATAGGCCTACGACCTAGATAAACTAGGGCTCAACCTTCTCCAAAAACAACAAGGGTAGAAAACACAAATTTCGTCCTTGTCACTGATTAAGACCATGAGAATATCGACAAAACTCACCTCTACAATCCACCCTTAGCAACTTGGAAGTCTACCTCAGTCTGCTCTCTGCTCCTTAGCTCAATCATGTCTCCCTCAACTCGGATCTCTTGTGGTTTGTCACAGACCTTATTACTCACTCAAGCTATGACTTGATGATCAAAATGAGCCACATGAGTTGCATATTTATATTAAGCGAGGGGGGGTCTAGGGGCTGACTTGTCCCCTTAAAAATTTGATTTAGTTAGCTTTTATGAGGGGTTCGACTCGAGGCCGACTTTAGCTAGGGACATAATAAAGATATGTTGCATTCAAAAATTACTTTCTATTCAACCGTGAAGAGTTAGGAGGCATGCAACCTATCATCGGAAAGGTCTTTAAATGGGCCATCTCTTTATGAAGTTTACCCTTCCATCTGGACTACCTTTGACATCAATAACACCCTTTTTCAATAGTTATTTTTTGGAGATTAATAAAATTATCTTATCTAGTTGTGTTCCGTAGACTTGCCCCCTTTTACTTAGGTTTTTGGATGGAGGATAATATTAACCACCCACTGTAGTAGCTAATAGTAATCCCACGGGACTCTGGGAGTGAATTTCTCTTATAAACTCTGTTTTTAGGCTTCTTTAACGCATTGGAAAGCTCTTGTGGTGTACCAACTCTTGGGGAAATCAACTATGCAAATCAATATTCAAATTGGACAAAAACATTGATTATGTTGCTTCGTGGATTCTTAGCCGTTGAACCAGAAAAATTAGTCCTTTTTTGTCCTGTCTGCATAGTGAACCAACTTTTTCTTTTGATTTGGAACCAAACTTGGCACTTTCAGTCAGGAGGAAACTTCTTCACACAAATCTTTGACTGCTGATTTTAATATTGTATATCCTTTTAGCCTTGTCCTTTGTCGTGAAAAGCGAAGCCACCCTTATCCCTCTTTGGTTGTGATTTATTTCCTACATGAAAATCTTTCTTATCATAGTGGTTGAGTTTCTTCTCAATCTTTATTGCACACTGGTAGGTTGTTTCCTGTGATATGATGTCTAAGAACTCCATGAATGATGAATGTTCCTTTGCTATAGAAGATTTTGTGCCTTTTGGTTTCCTTAATGCAATGTTTTGCATACAAGATACCATAAGTGTTGGTTGAACCCTGCATGGATTAGTCCTGACCTTGGTGTAATTTCCCACCATTTTAATTTTGGTTGTCCACAAATTCTCCCCAATTGGTGATGCAATCATTAAACAATGGATTTCACTCCTCCATTATAGTTTGTGGAGAGTGGGTGTTCCACCAATGTTTCATATGGGGGCTTGCTTTCAAGCGTGCAAGTGTGATCTTCGTTGTCGAAAAAGTTATTGACAGAGAAGTAATATCAAGTTTGACTTGTACCTTGAAGGGTGCCTGTGCTTTGAAGGGATAGCTTTTTGAAGCTGCATTCATTGTAGGTGGAGCTCCTTCGAGCAGTTGGGCAAATGGTTTACCTCACTCCTCTAGTTATTGAGGGCTTCATTGAACAATGAATTGAAATGATCTCTTGCTTTGTCTTCCTTCTCCATTTGGGATTGTTTGGATCAACAAGTAAGGTAGTTTGATAGGTCATGCATCTAGAGATTGAACTTTCTATATCATGAGTTCATGTGATAGAAACTACATGGAGCATATTGCTTTGATACTACTGATCAGGATTTTTGGGAGGAATCCAGTGGAGACACATTAAATTGCAGAAGTTAATGTGTATAATAAAGAATGAATAAAAGTAAAATAGAGAAATGAACACAAACAATATTGTAGCAAAAACAAGACTAGGTTGACAAAAAAATGAGTACAGAAAGTAGCAATCTCTAAGAAGAGATATGCAACTACTCTCCTTCATTCCTCAACTTCATTACAAGTGTGCAATGCCTCATTTATCACTATGAAACAGTGAATGGAGAGACAAGAATATGGATAGAATAGAAATTGGAAGGCCACGAGTCAGGTGCACTAAGTGGAAACTTGGCAGTCAACTTTTTGGGACCATAACTCCTTTCAAGCTTGGATTTGAGCACTTGATAGCTTGTTGGAAAGCTTGGAAAGAGGAGAATTGGATCAGAAGGCATTAGAAAGAATTTAGCGGTTTTTATCTCTGAAACATTTCTCCAAAATGCTTTGAGATTACTTTGAAGGGTGTTTGAATTATAATTGCCAAAAGGGCCTGAATGGTTTGAATGGTCTTTCAGATGGCCTCAATGGTTGTCTAGATTAAAACCAAAACTAGACCTTTGCATGGATGACTTAAAAATACTAAGAAGCTGCAAATAATAGATAATATTGGGAAATTGAATAAGACTGCAAGATAAACGGACTAGTATTCTTTTTTGTGAGAAGATGCCCTTGAATTTAATGATTTTGAAGTACCTTCTAGATACATATGAGAACTAAATATGGGGGAAATTCTCTGTGTTTTAGAGTATGTTTCCTTTCAAATAACTACTTTTCCCTTGCTGTCCCTTTAAATTTTAAATGACCATAACTCCTTGCTTCTTGAGCACTTGGTAGCTCGTTGGAAAGTTAGTAAAGAGGAGAAGTGCATGAGAAGGCCTTAAAAGGAATTTAGCAGTTTTTATCACCGAAAAGTTGCTCCAAAATTCTTGAAAAATTACTTCAAAAGATGTTTGAGTTAAAGTTGCCCGAAGGGTTTGAATGGCCTTTCAGATGGCCTCTTTGGTTGTTTGAATCAAAACCAAACTAGACCTTTGCATAAATGACGCACAAAATACTAAGAAGTTGCTAATGATAGAGAATATTGGGAAATTGAATAAGACTGCAAGATAAATAGACGAGTATCCTTTTCAGTGAGAAGATGCCCTTGAATTTTATGATTTTGAAGATACCTTCTAGATAGATATGAGAACTAAATATGGGGGAAGTCCTCCGTGTTCCTTTCAGATGACTACTTTCTCTTGCAGTCTACAAGTTTTTAGGGATGGGAATTGTTCCTCATGCTACTATAGATTGAATTTTTTTATGTTTTTCCTAGTGTTGATTTGTACACTCACTCCCTTATATGCTAAAGATAAAGACCATTTGTAGTTAATGACTCTAGTCAACAAGCCAACTTTGGCATATATGAGATCCACCTTTACGAAGACTCACCCACCCCACCCCCTTAGGTTCCATCCTCGACATAACTCAAGTGTCAAACTGGACTTCTCTTCTCTTGGTCCAAGTCAAACTTTTGATGCCTTATGGACATTATTATACCTTTTTCTTTTTTCTTTATTTGAGTTATGCTTTGTTTTTTATTTTATTAACAAGAAGCCCTTTGTTTTTAAAGAGTTTAAACTTTATACAATGGATTGGACTAAACGAGAATCTCTAGTTCATAAGGAATGGAGTTCGTGTTCATAACGATAATGCAAACTCTTCTGCATATTTGAAATGATGGTAATGCAGACCCTTTCGCATACTTGAAATGAGGATATACAAAGTTTAATTATATAAACAAGTTTTCTGATGCCACTTCTTTAAGCTGATGATAGTTCTATCCATTTTGTAATGGTATATATGGGCTTTATTTTCTTCCAAGATTTTGGTAATTAGAATCTATAGGAGTTTCTTTTACTATCATGAAGAGACATTTCCCACAAATATAATATATGTCCTCCATTGCCGATATTGGTATCACAGTTTGTAATTACAAGAAATATCATTAGTGGCTTCTTATATGTCTAGAATCTTGCTACTTAATTTGCATAATTCAGGTTTGAGGTTTTTTTTGAACCTTTTGTTGTGCCAAAACTCATATTTAACATTCTAATACTTTATACGCTTTTTTATCTGCACTTGATGATCCTTGTAAGAAGTGACGAGTGGGTTGAGTGTTTCAAATCTAGAAAAACATGAAACACTTGGTAATTTATACTTGAAACTTTCAGCTGGATTGACCTGTTTTATGTTTATTTAGTGGTGAAAAACACTAAAGTCATTTCCATAATTAAAAGCTAATAGTGCTATTACATTTCAGGAAGAAAGATTACGGAAACTTCAGTTGCGGTTGCAGGTTCCATTTGATGGTAGCCGCTTGGACCATCAAGTAAGTATACACCTTTTCTTTTCACTAAGTGTAAAAGATGGTTATATTAACAATTATACACTTTACATCCTGTTTTGTTTTTAATTGGAATGAAAGTATTCATAATTGCTTTCTTGATAATGTTATTTAAGTTCCATATTTAAAATGAATGCCGAGGGTAATTATTGATGTATTGCCACCGCAATTCTACCAATTTGATATTGACTACAGGTGGACCAAAGTCAGAGAAGTTGAACAGATCTTCTAGCTGAAAAAAAAGACATACCAAAATTTGTTCTTGTGAATCCTAAAATAGTGTTCTCAATGATCCTTAGATGATGTACAATGGAAGAAGAGCTTATACAATTGGTTACAACTTAGAATTTTCCACTTAATTGTACTTATGCTTTAATCATAAGGGTGATGTCAATTTCTGGACATGATACAAAAGAGTAAATTCAAATGACATACATTAATATTTTATAGTTAGGAGTACTTACGAATATGGAGTCATCCTTTTCTCTCCTCGTAAGGAAGTGTCTTCAATTTCTGCTGTAGATGGGAATATTGTTTCTCATATGTCGACTAAGAAATCTATTTTGCATGAGATGAGAGGCTTGAGTCCGTTTTATGCGACTAAATGTTGTTATATGCTTATTGTGGTTCTTGGTTATTGAATAGTATATCCTCTTAAGAGTGGGGATTGAAGTATGGAATGCCATGTTTTAGATGAAGCACTTGTACCTCTTCCACCAAGTTAAATGGATTAGAGTTCTATATTGGCCATGTTAAGCAACATCATGAATGCTAAGGTTTGTTAGTAAATCATTAGGACCCAAAATTTACAAAATTGTGTAAGGTTTGCATCAAATAGGTTTGAGCTTGTGGTGTTACTATATTTAGAGCCTTGTCTTGTCAAGATATAGCCAAACTTTATCTCCTATTTTGGAAATGATACAAATTGGATGTTTTTGTAGGGGGGTGGCATCCTCTCAAGTTATTGAGTGTTGCTTCTGAGATTATAGCTAAGGTAATTGCTCTATCGGTGTGGGATGTTGCTAGGAAGATTGTTTGGAGGTTAGAAATAGGGTTTGTGCAAGGGCATTTCATTTTGGATACACTGATCTATACATGGGAGTTGATAGTGTTGAACACTGTAACTAGGTTCGGTCTTCATAATTATCTTTGTACTTGTATCAATATGCTTTTCATGTAAAAAGAAAAACGAAGAAAAATAAATTTTATTATTATTATTATTTTCTAGTCAAATAATGTTCTTCATGCTTCTAGGGTTTATTGAGTCAAGAAGAAAATTTGTTATGTTTCAAATTCCCATTATATATAATATTTTATAATTTTGAGTCAAAAGAGTCATTTTGTCCCACAAGACCAAGTCGGCCCTGGCTTGTCAAGTCAGCCTTGAAGAGGCCTTATTCGACCTCTTGGATGGCTATAAAAGGAAGAGGCTTTGACCCCATTTGATCACTCACTCACTTGATTTTTGTGCAAGAGAGAAGAAGAAGTAGTGTGAAGGCCAAGGGGAGAGAAGAACTTAAGGAAAATCAAAATTTTGCTTGTATTTATTCACATGTGCGAAGTTGCTGGGGTTACTCTGCAAATTATAGGGCCAAAATTATGTTTCTACAAAGATGCTGGGTCAACCCTGTTTCTGCAAATGTGTTGGGGCAACTTTGTTTCTACAAAGGTGCTGGGGCAACTCTGCGAAGTTGCAGGTCCGAAATTCTGATTAGAAGAGGTTTGACCAACTTTGATTCTTATTGACTTGGTTTGGTTGGAGGAGATCTAGAGGAGAGCTAACTTGGTTCCTTGTGGAGGTCTTGGTATTGGACTTGGGTCTTGGATGTCTCACTTTGATATGATTCTATAAGAAGAGAAGTTGTTTGGGTTTTCCCCCTTGTGGGGTTTTGCCTTGGCTTGTAACCTACATCTTGTGTTCTTTGTCTTTGTGATCTTCACGCACTTTATGTTTTTGGTAACTGCTTGATGAAGAAGACATAATAAAGTAATAAAGGCCAACAAACACCCACAAGCATATTGATTTCTCAACATGGTTTCAGAGCTAAGGCGAGGGAAGGAATTTTGAAGATCACATCCTTGTTAGCACTCTTGTTGGAAGACATACTTGAAGCAACTATCTATCTTCTCTCTCCCTCTCAAATGGCAAGCTATATGAAGAAAGGCCTCAAGACTCTTAGGAGTCTCCTTAAATCTATTAAAGGTTGCATCATCAAGTTCATCTCCAAGCTATCTAAGGAAGTCATGGATGGAAGTCTTTATTCCGCTCTTACAGGTTCATTTGAAGATGATGTACATGGGTAATTGAGAGCGGAGCTTCAAGGCACATGACAGGAGAACGTGGTCAACTCAAGACTCTATCAAAAGGAAACTCTTCTCACTCAGTGGAACTTGGAGACAAGAATAACTATTCGGTCAAAGGGATTGTATCTACCTCCTTGGAGCCGGAATCTGGTGGGAATATTCATCTCAACAATATTCTATATGTCCCAGGTTTGAAAAAGAACTTGCTTTGTATTTCTTGCTTAGAAGATAAAGGTGATAGGGTGGCATTTGTTGATGGCAAAGTTATTGTTTGGGATAAGGGATCTAATATTGAAAATGCAAAGACTATTGGGATTCGTGACGGGAGGATGTATTTACTATAGACTTCTAATACCTCCTCAAGCTCTAGTGCATTTAGATATCAACCCTTGTGAATTATGGCATAGAAGGTATAGTCATAAGATATTGCCATCATTGAATCATATGGTTACTGGTATTCTCGAACTGAAAGAAGAGCATGAGGGAGTTTGTAAGGGATGTGCTCTTTGCAAGAATGTGAAGAAACTTTTTACGAGTAGTGACACAAGATCCAAGGAAATTTTGGATCTCATACACTTCGATGTTTGTGGACGTATGTTAGAAAAGTCACTTGGTGGTCATCAATACTATGTAACATTCATTGATGATCACTCTAGAAAGACTTGGATATACCTCCTAAAGTCTAAGGATGAAGTATTTGAGAAACTTCAAGAGTTCAAGCCAGAAGTAGAAAATTTGACAAAAAGGAAGATCAAAACCCTAAGATCAAATAATGGTGGAGAATATACTTCAAGAGAACTTGCGCCTTTTTGCAAAGAAATAGGAATTAAAACGGAGCTAATAGTTCCCTACAATCCTCAACAGAATGGTGTGGCTGAAAGAAAGAAACGATCCACTGAAGAATGTGTTAGAGCCATGCTTCATAACCAAGACCTTCCCAAGTTCTTATGGGGAGAAGCTCCTGTAACAACAATATATTTACAAAATCGAAGTCCTAATAGAATTCTTAATGACATGATCCCAGAAGAAGCATTCATAGGAAAAAGGCAAGTGTTGATCATCTTCGAATTTTTGGATGTCTCGTATACATTCACATTCCCAAGGATAAAAGGAAGAAGTTGGACCCAACAGGTATAAGAGGCATCTTTGTTGGATATAACATTTCATCAAAAGCATATAGAGTCTACATCAAGGAAGATCGTTGTATTGAAGTAAGCAAAGATGACATTTTTGATGAAAATGTTGCATACAAGAAGTCCAAGGACATTCTTATTGATTATGATGAAGAAGGAGAACATATCTTTGCAAATGAAGAAGTTTCAAGGCATTACCATACTCTGGAACCTACAACTAATCATGAAGAAATTGAAGGACCAAGTGAACCCGTGTAGCAAGTCGTCATCCCAGAAACTCAAAAAAGGCCATTTCGGTTAAGGTCAACTCTCCAGGAAGCCGAAGGACATGCAACAACTAAAGGAACATTCAGAGAAAGCATGAAGCCTAAGAGATATTCAGGTTATGCAACTTACATGACTTAACTTATTGAAGCAAAACCTACCACATGAGAAGGAAGTCAAACAACAAGAATGGAAGAATCCAATGCGAGAAGAATACTAGTCAATAATGAAGAATGATGTTCGGGAAATTGTTCCCAAACATGAAGGAAAATCAGTTGTGACTTCCAAATGGGTGGACAAGATCAAGCTTGTAGTTGATGGAAGTATTGAAAAGTATAAGGCAAGGTTTGTGGCAAGGGATTCTCTCAACAATAGGGAATCGATTATGAATAAACTTTTGCCCCAACAACAAGATATACAATCATTAGATCACTCATTTCTATTGCTGCTACTATGGGATGGAATATCCATCAAATGAATGTAAAAACAACCTTTCTGAATGGGACAATTGATGAAGAAGTTTACATTGAGAAGCCCTAGGGATTCGAAGTTCATGATAAGGAAACGCAAGTTTGCAGGTTGAAGAAGGATATATATGGCTTGAAGTAAGCACCTATAGCATGGTATGCCATAACGGATGCATATCTACTAAGACTTGGTTTTGTCACAAGTTCTGCAGATCCTAATCTCTACATCAAGGTAATTAAGAATGAACTCGTGATCATACTACTATATGTGGATGAACTACTAATAACAAGTGTGGAGTGTGGTATTCAAGAATGCAAGAAGCAACTTGCAACTGAATTTGATATGAAGGACCTTGGACTAATGCATTACTACTTGGGACTAGAAGTATGGTAGATACCTGGTGAGATGTATCTTGGTCAAGGGAAATATGTGAGTAAGATATTGTAGAAGTTTGGACTGATGGACAATTTACCGATGACAACTCCAATGATCACTAATTTGAAGAAGTTGAGGAATTCAGATTCAAGTCTTGTTGATCCCACATCCTATTGACAGTTGATTGGCTCCTTGATATACCTTGTGAACACCCGGCTAGACATATGTTTTGCAGTAAACATTCGTAGTCAATTCTAGATGGAGCCAAGGCATGATCATTTGATAACAACTAAACATATTTTGAGATATCTTTGTGGGACTATGCATCATTATCTGAGATATGTTGGCAATGAGATACAATTATTGGGATATACAGATTCAGATTGGGGAGGTAGTGATGCAGATGGAAAAAACACTACTAGTGGATGTTTTAGTTTGGATCATCTGTGATCTCATGGATGAGCAGGAAACAAAACTCAATTGCATTGAGTAGTGTCGAAGTCGCATATATAGAAGCTAGTGAGGTTGGTAGAGAAGCTGTATGGCTTATAAAGCTGCTTTCATATTTGTTTGAAGAACCTTTGGACCCTACTGTTATGCACTGTAACAAATAGAGTTGCATAAGGTTGACATAGGACCCATTTTTTGTTGAGAAACCAATGCAAGTAGATTAGTGTTTGATTCCTCTTTCTTGATAATTACTTGTGAATTATGTTGGCTTCTTTTACCTCTTTATTAGATTATCTTTCATCAAGCAATTACCAAATTATGTGTGTATGAAGATCACAAAAACACAAGACACAAGATGTAGGCACTATACCAGGGAAAAACCCCTCTCTAGGGGAAAACCCAGTTGAAATTCTCTTCCTTCAATAGTATTCTTTGAGACTCTTCACCCTATACATAGACCAAATCTTTCCTCCAGATCTTTGACCCAACAACAACAACAACTTGTCCCCAACAACTTCGACTATGCAGCAGTTCCAACAACAGGCAACAACAACAACACAAAAAGACTTCGATCTCCCAAACTAGGGCATGAAATGGAGAGAGGCTAGCACCAAAATTTCGATTTTCTCTTTTTCTATCACTTTGACCCAACTCACATTACTTTTGCCTTCCTTGACCAACTTCGCACTTTTTCCTATGCAGCAATAGATATCGAACTGGCTTGAGAAGTTATTCTCCAAATGAATTTGAGCTCCTTCTATTTATAGGCTCCAGGTAAGGTTGAATTGGTCCCCTTTAGGCCGACTTGATCTCCTTAAGGCCGACTTAATGTGGAGGTGACATATTTCACATTTGACTCAATAATAAACAATTTTACATGATTCAAAAGCCCAAGAAGAGTCTCTTTAAATATATAATGACTATATAAACTTAGAATAAATCCTAGAAGTCCTCAATGGGGACTTTGACCTAAAACATAGTGACCCAAGCATGAAATCTATGCTTTAATAAGTCACTGTAATAATAATAAAAAATATTTTCTTTGTTCTTTTGATAAGTACATTAATGAAGACTGAACTTTGTTACATTCTTCAACACTCCCTCTTAACTAGGGAGGTATTCATAATATACAAATACAATGGAAGATCTCAAACTATATGAACTATGAAGAGTTTAGGCACTGCAATGCCATGGACTAGATTCTTGACCAGGGCAATCTATCCATTGGTCCCTCAACAGTTTAGGCACCGTAATGCCATGGACTAGATTCCTGACCAAGGAAATATATCCAAGTGGGACTAAGGTGGACTAAAGCTTTCAGCCTCTCTAGGTACCATTAGGCTTGCTTACTAACCACCAACCCAGGGATCCAGGTGCGCATCCAACCATGCCACCCTCCCTACCAGACATCAATACAAAGTGCCGACCCGATGTCCTCCCAAACAATGCTTCACTCACAAAGCCTCAACATATCTCTTCCAACTTCTTATCATTAATACAATCAACAATATTTACTAGACCAAGTTTGTCTCTCAGATATTCAAACTTGTAATTAGGAAGAGACTTCGTCAGTATGTCTGCTACTTGTTCATTTGTCGAGACATACTCTAGCTTCACGATCCCATCCTGCACCAAGTTCCTAATAAAGTGGAACTTATTGTTGATATGTTTCGTCCTAGCATGAAACATGGGATCTCCAGACATCTTGATACAACTTTGATTATCACAGTTAATCACTGTAGGACTCAGAGAATTCTCGAACAAATCCGTCAGAAGCTTCCTTAACCAAACAACCTCCTTTCCTACTTCACATGCAACCACATATTTTGCCTCAACACTACTCAAATCAACGAGACCTTGCATCCTACTCATCCATGAAATCATAACAGACCCCAAATTAAAGAATCCACCTGTAGTTCTCCTTCCATCGATCTCACTGCCAGCCCAATCAGAATATGTGACGCCAATTAGCTTGACTTCCTTACTATCATACTTTAGGCAGTGATGCATAGTGCCACAAAGATACCTCAATATATGTTTGGCAACTATCCAGTGATCATGACGAGGCTCCAACTGAAATTGACTAAGAATGTTCACTGCAAAGCATATATCTGGCCTAGTGTTTACCATATACATTAGAGAGCCCACCAACTATTGATAGGAGGTAGGATCCACGAGACTTGAGTGAGAACCTCACAACTTCTTGAGATTGGTGATCATAGTAGTCATATGCTTGGAGTCCATCAGCCCAAATTTCTGCAACATCTTGATGATGTACTTTTGTTGCTTCAAATATATCTCCCCATGTTTCTGCCATATTTCTAGATTCAGGTAGTAGTGCATCAGTCCTAGATTCTTCATTTCAAATTCAATTGCCAACATCTTCTTGCCCTCTTGAATTCTATGCTCCACACCAGTGATGAATAGATCATCCACATATAGTAGAATAATGACGGGCTTGTTATTCACAACCTTGATGTAGAGATTTGGAGCAACAATACCCTTCACAAACCACTTCTTAGGAGATATGCATTTATTTTTGCTTACCATGCCCTAGGAGTTTGCTTCAAGCCATATGGGGCTTTCTTGAGTCTACAAACATGAGAGTCCTTGCTATTCACTTCAAAACCTTTGGGCTTTTCGATGTATACTTCTTCATCAACGGTCCCATTCAGAATTGCGGTTTTCACATCCATTTGATGGATATTCCAACCCATTGTAGCAACCAATGAAACCAAAGATCTAATAGTAGTATACCTTGTTGTAGGTGCAAAGGTTTCTCCATAATCTATCCCTTCCTTTTGGGAGAAACCCCTTGCAACGAATCTCTCTTTGTACTTGTCTATGCTCCCATCAACAACATGCTTGATCTTGTAGATCCATTTAGATGTGACAACTGATTTGTCAATAGGTCTAGGAATGATTTCCCAAACCCCATTCTTCATAATGGATTGGTATTCTTCCTGCATCGCTTTCTTCCAAACTTCCTGATGAGTAGCTTCTTCGAATGTAGATGGTTTAGCTTCAATTAACTTCATCACATATGCAGCATACCTTGACTATCTCTTCGGTCTTTTACTTTCTCTAAAAGTTCCTTTCGCAACTTCATGTCCTTCGACATCTTCCAAAGTAGCTTTCAACCAATTTTGTCTCTTCCTAGTCGTTAGGATGATCACAGGTTGAATAGGCTCACTTGGTCTTGCTTCTTCTTCTTGATTTGTAGTAGGGTTTTCATGGTGTACTTTTTCTTCTTCGAATATTGGAGATTCTTCATCATCAGAATCAATGGGGATATCCTTTGATTTCTTGTAGGCTTGATTTTCATCAAATATGACATCCTTGCTTACTTCGATATGTCTTCCTTCCTTGATGTAGATTCTATATGCTTTGAGGAGAGACTATATCCAACGGATATTCCTTTGATGCTTGTAGAATCGAACTTCTCTCGCTTATCCTTTGGAACATGGATGTACACAGGGCTTCCAAATATTTAGAGGTGATCCACACTCGACTTCTTTCCTGTGAATAATTCTTCGGGAGTTATATTCTTGAGACTTCTATGGGGACTTCTATTTTGAATGTATATGATTGTTATGGCTGCTTCTCCCCATAAGAATTTTGGTAGGTCTTGATCAAGGAGCATTGTTTTAATGTCTTCTTCAATAGACCTATGTTAATTTAAGATAACCATGGTATGTTCTATGCTTGATGCAGTTTACTTCAATCTTTCTTCTTATTAGCCCAATTCAATTTCAGATTAGCAATCACATAATCATTGAAAGTAAATGTTGATAGAACATAAAATAGATCAACAAAAGAGAAGCCAATACAAGATACAATAATTTGTAATTCTTCTTATTCAACAAAGATAAAGAAAAATGTTTTTTACAGTAGTCAACATGATGCCCTAGCCAACAAAGACTTTGCTGGTCAAACCAACCCTTTCAACCTCCAAAGCAGGTTTAGTCAAACACATACAAATTCAGCCTTCCTTCAGTGTCACACAGCCCAAAAATCAGCTCCCAAAACAGTCAATGCAAGTCAAATTCCCATGGTCAAAACCAGTCAACGCTGCGGTCAAATGCTGTGGTCAAAGGTCAACGTTTGACCTTGGTTTTTGTGCCATCAAATGCAGCCTTCCAAGATCGGAATTTCTTGGCAGAAAACGCTGTCAAACAAGGAGGGTTGACCCAAAGTCAACACTGTACAGACCAATCAGATGAGAGAGATGTGTGAGATGAGTGAATGATGAAATGAGCATCATGTCTCCAATTTATATTCATGACAGTGGGTGTGTGACACATCTATTGGGGCTTGTAAGCCTACATTACACTTCTGGCCGACCTTGACAATTTGTACGTGTGGAAAATAAATTCAAAATATAAGTTCTGCTCATCCAAACAAGATGATCTTTAGATCAATCTTGCACCTCTCCTAAAGAGGAATCCAACAAAAATATCATCTCCATCATATGAGCAATGCAACATGGAGTTTGGACCTAGTTGCCCAAAATTAACACAACCTCTCAACTAGGGAGAACTCCATTTGTCCACCTGTGCAATCCTGTCATCCAGTACCATCATGTACATCATCATGCAATCCCGTGTCATCCTGCTGTCTCTGCTTTGCTGGCTTTGCTCTGCTATAACAAGAAGATATGATCGAGAGTGACTCACAAGGACTATGCCTCTCTCCACTGACTCGAAGTCAGTTTAGAGGTAAAAACCTCAACCAGACTCAAGAGTGAGTCACATACTGACTCGAAGTAAGTTTAGAGGTAAGAACCTCAATCAGACTTGATCCCAGATCAAGTTGTTGGACACATCCCATCCTAGACATAGAGATCATGACAATACCTGATGCGTCCATCGGTAATGCTTCTAGTCTCTATCCTCATTTCCCAACTCATTAGCAAAATGAGAGGTACTTCTCATGAGTCCCGGACTACATGGGTAGGATGTATGTGGGGCATAGATCAAAGAGAGGATGAACCAACTCAATATCATAACGGTGGGGAAAGAGCACACCAACAAAGTAAGGCGAACCTAGCCCTGTGGTTGCTTATAGCTCCAAGTAGCTATCCCCAAGCCCAATGTTGCAGAAAACGTCCCCCCCTCGCGGCTCCAACCCCCGAAACGCGGTCCGTACGGGTTCCGCCCTCCGAAACACGTTTCGGAATTTCGGAAACACGTTTCGGAAAAAAATTGACGCTTCTAGGTTTTTTGGAACTGTACGGACGGATCTGTGTTTCGTACAACAGATCCCTGTAGGGAAGCGTCGCGCTTCCTGTACGGATCCGTACGGATCGTCGGCGGTTCCGTACAGCGTCGTACGGATCCGACTAGCACAACGAAAGAAAACGACTTTTTTTAATTTTTAACTTTAGTTGGGTTAGAGGGTGGGTTAGTGTTGAGTTAGGGATATGATGAAAAAGATATAAGCTCTCTATCACCTAATTAGATGTTTCTTAGATGCCCCCTCACGGTAATGTTAAATTCTTAAAGTAAAAGTGACATTCTCCTTTAATTTTCATTTTTATCCTTTTACTTAAATTTTTAACATTGCCATGAAATGACTCAAGATGTTTGAGAGTGGTTCCAGCCTGATTGGACTTCATATGTAGAAAATAGAATTTCACATCCGATTCAAGATTCAGCAGACTTAACAGTTTTCAAGAATTCAGGGTCAATGGTATGGTGGCATTTCATTAGATTATATCATGTATGAGGGTATGTGATTAGCATTTAATCAAGAGCACCAAGCCCTATATGTACCCTAGTGTTGGTGGTGTTAATTGTTGAACTCCCATGTCATGTCATTAGGAAAAATTACATTTCAATCAACTCAAAATCATCAATCAAGAATGTTAAGCTCTTTCTACCATATTTTAAGGCTTGCATTAGGTAGTTTGATCAATTTTGGGCAATTTTGACTAATGTCCCTAGATAATCGAGGTAGAGGAAGGCTAGACAAGAGGAGAATAATCTAGATTATAGATGGTTGATGCTCAAATAATTAATCATTAATGTACAATGGTTGTCATATCTATCTTGATTTATGTACAAATATGCATGCTTCCATATCTTCTACAATTAATTTGGTATTTTGGATGTTTTTTTAATATAAATGCAAAAAAATAAAATTAAAAAAAAATATATATATAGTAGACGCTTCCGAGACGCTTCGCTTCCTAGATTTTTTGGAAAGGACGCTTTCACATCCCCGCTTCCAAAAAACGTCCCCGCTTCGTCCCCGCTTCTTGCAACGTTGCCCAAGCCCCCCTAGAGCTCCTAGAGCTCATAGTCCAACTCAAGCGAGACCCTCATAATAGGGTCTGTCCACGATACCAAGCTTCTCACAAAAGGTTAAGAATTTGACCCTCCCCAAGGGCTTCGTGAGAATATCTACGACCTGCTCATCAATCCCAATGTGATGGATCCTTATGGCGCCTCGCTGTACCATGTCCCGGACAAAGTGGTAGCTAATATCAATATGCTTGGATCGACCGTGGCACACGAGATTCTCAGAAAGACGAATCCCACTTTGGTTATCACAAAGGATATCAGTGGTATCCAACACATGTCCAAACAACTCACTGAAGAGCTTTCTCAACCAAACAACTTCACAATAGGCCATACTCGTTGCAATGTATTCGGCCTTAGCGGTGTTCAAAGAAATTGATTTTTGCTTCCTTCTCATCCAAGATATCGAAGCATAACCAAGAGTAAAGCAACACCCAAATGTGCTCTTACGATCCACCACACTGCCTACCCAATCGGCATTGATATATCCAAGGAGCCTCATACTCCCGACAATTTATCTCAGCCCATGGTTGATTGTGCCCCGAAGATATCTCAAGAGATTTCTTGGCACCAATCCAGTGAATGTGATGAGGCTCGACCATATATTGACCAACGTGTTCACTGCAAAACATATGTTTGGACGGGAGTTCACTAAGAACATCAAGGGCCGCACTAGTTGACGATACTCAGTGGGATTTCCCAACTCGGGCCCAACAACACTTCCACACGACTTCTCAAAGTTGAGTTCCATCGGAGTAGTCACGGACTTGCAGTCCACCATCCCAAATCTCTCCAACAACTTCACGATATATTTTCCTTGAGAAAGTAAAATCTCACTTGGCTTTTGCTAGACCTCCAAGCCTAGGAAATAGTGCATCAGTCCTAGGTCCTTCATCTCAAACTCAGAAGCTAGCTCCCTCTTACATTGATGAATGAGAGGGTCAGCACCTGTCAGGAAGAGATTGTCCACATTGAGAACTAGAATGAGAGGCTTGTCATTATCAACCTTAAAATAAGGGTTTGGATCAACATCACTTCGAGTAAAGCGCAACTTCATCAAGCAGCTATCGATCCTCTCATACCAAGCCTTGGGGGCTTGCTTCAACCCATAGAGGGCTTTCTTCAACTTGCATACATATGTGTCTCTATCTTGGACTTCGAACCCCAGAGGTTGTTCCACATAGACCTCTTCCTTGATTGAACCATGTAAAAAGGCAGTCTTCACATCCATTTGATGGAGACTCTATCCTTGCCAAGGTTACTTAAAAGCGGGAGCGGGAGCGGGAGCGAAGCGCGGAGCGCCATTTTTAAAAGCTTCCGGTCCGGAGCGTTTTCGGGAGCATATATATATATTTTAATATTTTTTATATTTTTTATATTTTGATGCATATATGTCAACAAAAACATGTAGAATGATGAATTAGACATAAAAAACATAAAAACATAGATTGAATCATATAACATCAATCATCTAGAAGTTATAATCTTCATCAACCACGCCCACAAGTTGGAAGCATACAACATATTGACTCGAGTCTCGCGAATCATCAATATGAAGGTTTCAAGCTTTCAAAATTCAATATATAACATTTATCATCATTGATTTCAAATTTCAATATCTAACATTTATCATCATTGATTCATTGATTTCAAAATTCAATATACATTTATCATCATTGATATATAACATTTATTGTCTTTGATTCATTGATTTCAAATTTCAATATATAACATTTATCATCATTGATTCATTGATTTCAAAATGCAATATTTAACATTTATCATCATTGATATTATATAACATTTATCATCATTGATTCATTGATCACCATATAACTTTCATGAAGCATCATATTCATAATTCATAATGACTTGTAAACTTATAAATGCCAACTTCAAAGTTTCACCTTTCAAATTCAAACTTCAAACTTAAATTGTCATTAAATATATGAAAGAGTCAAGTTTCAACTGTTCAATTGTCAACAACAATTAGAAAAGACTAGTAAACAACAAATCTATTTTATCTACTGGCTGGCCCCTTGCCACACCCACGAGAAATGTCTAATTTGTGCGAGCCACGAGGAAATGGTGGTCTTCCAGTACTCTCAGGAGTACCACGACCATGACTAGAAGGTGGAGGCTAGATCTGCAAAGGAACAATAGTGTGATATCGAGAACTGGCACTGGCACTGGCACTGGCACCCGCACTGCTACCAGTAGATGGTGGGACTGGCCCTGTGTGTGGCGGTGCTGCTGATGCTTCATCATCATCCCTAAAAAGTTCTGCTTCCAATTCTTCCATATGTACCGTGTCGTCCTCCAAATTATCATCCTCTGGGTTGTTGTCCCAGACTCTGTATGATTGATCCTCATTTGCCCAATCACAGTAATGGCTCTACAACCTCAAGTTGTAATGCACATAAACCAAGCTTTCAGCTCGGTTTTCATTCAGCCTATTTCTTCTCACATTGTGTATGAAGCTGTAGGTGCTCCAACACCTCTCTGCAGAAGAAGTGTTCACAACCTGTGAGAGAACTTTTTTAGCCAACTTTGGCAAAAGTCCCATGCCGCCATATGCTTCCGACCATGTGATAGCATCAAATTTGTCCCCGTCTTCCATTGCATGGAAAGAACCAAAGTTAGTAGTGCAACTGAAGTATTTGCCTAATTCAAGGCGCAATCTAGCACACTCCTCCCTGTCAGGTACCAACTTGTCCAATGCCTTCATGTACCCCTCTTGTACTTCTGGATTTGTGTGAGCATAGTTATTAAAACCAGAACCGGTGATCGGACCGGTGGACCTAATGAACTGGGTTTCTAACCGGGAGCCGTCAGATCTCAATGAACCAGTTTAAAAAAAAATACATTAAATAATTATTTTTTAATAAAAAAAACTATTTTTAAGATTTGCAACCATGATTCCAAGCCAATAGAGATAAAATATGCAAAGTTTGCTCATTTATATACCATGCAAAGGTGAATATATCAAAATGGCACCGAGTGCAATACATATCATCGAAAAATACATAAGAAATGAGGCTCCAAATGGCCCATAAAGTCCAAAAACAATGCTACAAGCTATGAGGCCATTGGCCTAATACAAGACTACATATTAGTGATCAACAACATATTCACTCATCATGATCAAAATTATCACCACTACTAGACAAGGGATCATCAACATGAGCTACATAAATAATATGGCTCAAAGTTTGAGGACTCCTAAAACTCCTCTACAACTTTAGTAGTAGTAGTAGTAGCAAAAATAGACATCAAAACTACAAATCAACGAGCAACATGGTCTCTCATGAAACTCATCATTGATTCATCGCTACTAGAAATGGGATCATCAACAAGAGATACATAAACATCATCTAGCTCAAAGTCTTCAGACTTGGATTGCTCAACCTTATAACATGATAGAAATTGAAAAAGTGTAACATGGCTAACCAATGATTTTGGTTTGAGTGAAGGGTTCATCTCCTCAACCTTAAAATGCAGTAGAAAAAGATTAGCATGCCTAACCAGTTGTTTTCCTTTGATTGAAGGGTACATCAAGGTTCTTAAAGGACTTCATGCTCTTGATCAAATGCCAATATCATACCGTTACACATGATAGAATCAAATGGAAACATTGCAAATTCCCAAACCATGAAACCCTGAAAACCATTAAGTCTGTTGAATTTTGAGTGAAACCTAAAATTCTAGTTTCTCCATATGAAATCCAATGAGGTCGAAACCACTCTTAAACATCCCGAGTCATTTCATGGTAATGTTAAAAATTTAAGTAAAAGGATGAAAATGAAAAATAAAGGAAATGTCACTTTTACTTTAAGAATTTAACATTACCATGAAATGTCAATGCTTCTCTTACCTCCACATCAGCCCTAAAACCCATTTCTGGCCGTAAACAAATCGTTTTTTCATTGAAAAAATTTTTCGCCCAGCAGGAAGCGTTTTTTGTTTCGGGGAGCGTTCGGGAGCGAACGCTCCCTGAGCATTTCCGGCGTTTAAACGCTCCGACGTTTTTTAAAAACCCCGAAGCTTCGAGGAAGTTCGCTCCTGAACGTTCCGGAAGAAAACGCTCGAAGAGCGAGGAACGGGTGCACGGTTCGGAAACGCGCTCCCGAAAACGCTCCCCTCAGGAAGCGTTTTCGGGAGCGCGTTTCCGAACGCTCCCAAAACGCTTCCGCACGGAGCGCGTTTCGGAAACGGGAACGAGGGGGGGGACGCTTCCTCGCAACCTAGATCCTTGCGTTGCAGCAAGGGCAATGATCGATCAGATGGTGGTATAACGAGCAACAAGTGCAAATATATCATCATAATCTATGCCTTCCTTTTGAGAGAAGCCTCAAGAAACAAATCTTGCCTTGTACTTTTTAGCACCTCCATCGGCTCCATGCTTGATCTTGTAGAGCCATTTCAAAGTGACAACAGATTTGTCCTTCAGTCTAGGGACCACATCCCAGACATCATTCTTCATGATCGACTCATATTCCTCGTGCATAGCATCCTTCCAAATTTGATGCTTTACGGCTTCTTCAAAAGTTCCAGGCAAGGTTGCTAGGAAGTGTCCCCCCCCCCCTCGATCCCGCTCCCAAAACGTGCTCCGTTCGGGAGCATTTTGGGAGCGCGCTCTCGAAATGCTCCATGAGGGGAGCATTTTCGGGAACGCATTCCCGAGCTTGAAAAAACACTTCTTGGTTTCTAGGGAGTGCTCGGGAGCGAACGCTCCCCGATTGCTCCCTCCCTTTAAAAAACAATTCAGGAGCGTTTTTTAAATGGAGGGAGTGCTCGGGGAGCGTTCGCTCCCTAATGCTCCCCGGCAAAAAAAAACGCTCCCCAGTGCACGGAAAAAAATCGACGACGATTTTTTGGGAGGGAGGGGGGTTGGGTAATAAAAAGCCCTCCCCTCCTCATTTGTGTTATTGTTTGTTAAGAGAGCAAGAGAGAGCAAGTGCCAAGGAGAGAGCAAGGAGAGAGCAAGGAGAGAAGAGAGGAGAGAGCAAGCTGCAAGAGAGCAAGAGGAGAGAGCAAGGAGCTTGGAGAGAGCAACAAGGAGGATTGAAGGAGTCAGGACAAAGAGGTAGGAGTTAGGACTCTCTAATCTAGTGTTTTTTTTCTATGTTGCATTTTTAAGTTGTTAAAAAATGAAAACTTGATTTTTTTTCTCTATTTTGCATTTTAATGTGTTGAAAAGTGAAAAATTGAATTGTTTTTTTCTATGTTGCATTTTTTCCTATTCCCATTTGGCATTCCTCTATTTTTTTGCAGGCTAAAAACTTGAAACTTGAAACATCATGGCTATATGGCTTGGGGTTTTCTTCATGTTGGTTCCTTTTTTTGTAATAATGGTGTTGGAGAGTAGAAGAAAGAGGCCCATTCGAGAAGAGGAGGATGAAGAAGTGGGTTATAGTGGATTTGATGAAAATCCTGAAGAAGAGTATGCTGAGGAGGAAGGGGAGAGTGGAGAACATGAGGCCACAGAGACACCAACTAAACATGACCAAAGTCAAACACCATTGTGGAAATATGTTCAGAGGCAGGAAGGAGGGAAAGGGGGTGGAACCACTAAATTTCTTTGCCCCCATTGCAATAAAGAATACACAGGTTCATGCACCTGTGCCAGAAGGCAGCTTTGTGGGAAAATGCCATGGGATGGAGATAAAAATATAGGAATCAAAATTTGTGTAAGTGTGCCAGCAACAGATAGAGAGAAATACAGAAAGGAAGAGGAGGCTGCCCAATAGAAATCTAAAAGATCTAGGGGTTTCATTGATTCTTATGCACCATCAGTTCCATCACATCATGGACAAAGAAGTCCATCAACTTCCACCCATGGCAGTGGATATGGAGGCACACCTGGACCAAACATCTCCTTAAGGCGTAGAACCATATCCGATTTCCTTGATGAAGGGTCTAGGAGTGATGTGGATTAAAAATTTTTCCGTCTTCTCTATGCATGTGGGGTACCATTCAATGTTCTTCACTCACCTTATTGGCATGAAATGGTTTCTACCATTAATGATGCCCCCAAAGGATACAAGAGCCCTGGGTATGACAAGGCCAGAACTGTGGGACTTGATCATGAAAAAGCTAAAATAACTCATTCTTTGAATAGAATGACAAGTGCTTGGAATGAGCATGGGGTGTCCATTGTATCTGATGGATGGACAAATGTAAAAGGAAAGCCATTGATAATTGTTCTTGCTGTGTCTGTTAGTGGTGCAATATTCCTTTCAGCATATGACTATTCAGATAAATTCAAGACCGACATTAACATTGTAGAACCATTACTTGAAACAATTGAAACTATTGGACCATACAATGTCGTCGAAGTCATCACTGATAATGCTGCTAATTGTAAGGCAGCGGGAGCAATTATTGAGGATAAATACCCCAACATATTTTGGTCTGGGTGTTTGGTTCACACACTGAACATTTTGATGCATGATATAATTAAAAACAAACAACCTCAATACAGATGGCTTCGTGATTTGTACGAGAGGTAAAAAAATGATAAAATTTATTACAAATCATAGCAATACGCTTGGTGATTTGTACAAGAGGTAAAAAAATGATAAAATTTATTACAAATCATAGCAATACGCTTGGTGATTTGTACAAGAGAGGTAAAAAAATGATAAAATTTATTACAAATCATAGCAATACCCATGGGCTTCTCCGTACTCGGTCAAAATTGGAGTTGTTGAAGATAGAAAAGACTAGATTTGCTAGCTATTACCTCACCTTCAGGCACCTTTTGAAGGTAAGAGAGTCATTGGTAGCCTGGTGTCAACTCCACACTGGCAGGTATTAAAGGATAGGGCATCAACAATAGTTGACAGGCAAGGTTTTGAACAGGTGGAGGAGACTGCTCTTGATCCTTTGTTTTGGGCACGTGTGAGAGAAATTTTGAATTTCACCAAGCCCATTTATCACATGATTCGCTTTTTAGATACAGATAAGCCAGTGATTGGCGAGGTGTATGAGCAGATGGATAACATGTTAGGGCAAATAAAAGATGTTGTTAAGGAAATTTCAACTTGTATTCAATGATTCACAATTGTGTGTGTGCACGGTGGAATAAACTTAATGTTCCACTACATGCCTTGGCGTATATCCTTATGCCAAAATACTACTCTCCATCTTGGTTGGGCCAACTTGCACCTGAAGGTGAGGTTAGGATCAAACCTCACACAGATCCAGAGGTACAAGAGGGATACATGAAAGCATTAGACAAGTTGGTCCCCAACAGGGAGGAGTGTGCTAATCTGCGCCTTGAATTAGGTAGATACTTCAGTTGCACTGGTAACTTTGGTTCTTTCCATGCAATGGAAGATAGAGATAGATTTGATGCTCTCACATGGTGGGAAGCATATGGCGGCATGAGACTTTTGCCAAAGTTGGCAAAAAAAGTTCTCTCACAAGTTGTAAATACTTCTTCTGCAGAGAGGTGTTGGAGCACCTACAGCTTCATACATAATGTCAGAAGAAACAGGTTGAATGAAAGCCGAGCAGAAAGCTTGGTTTATATGCACTACAACTTGAGGTTGTTGAGTCATTATTGTGATCGGGCTTATGAGGATCAATCATATAAAGTTTGGGACAACAACCTAGAGGATGATAATTTGGAGGACGACACTGTACATATGGAAGAATTGGAAGTAGAACTTTTAAGGAATGATGATGAAGCAACAACAGCCATGCCACCGCTACACCCAGGGCCAGTCCCACCATCCAGTAGCAGTGCTGGTGCCAGTGTTCGATTTCCAGCTATTGTTCCTTTGCAGATTCAGCCTCCACCTACATCCTCATGTGGCCCTTCGCCTTCTAGTTATGGTCGTGGTACTCAGGAGACTACTAGAAGACCACCATTGCCTTGTGATTCTCACAAATTAGATATTTCTCGTGGGCGTGGCAGGGGGCCAACCAATAGATAAAATAGATTTACAATTTACTAGTCTTTTCTATTTTCTACTAGTTTTAAACTTTTTTATAACTGTTGAAGTTTGAACAGTTGAAACTTGACTCTTTCATATTTATTATGATAATTTTTGTAAACAATATATGACATTTTAAGTTTGAAGTTTGAATTTGAAAGGTGAAACTTTGAAGTTGGCATTTATAAGTTTATAAGTCATTATGAATAATGGATATGATGTTTCATGAAAGTTGAAAGTTGTTTCATTTCGTTTCATTTTATAACATTTCATTTCATGTTAAATATTCTTTGTTGTAATGGTTATTGGTTACACTTAGCTTACAAGTACAACTATGGTGATCAATGAATCAATGATGATAAATGTTATATATTGAATTTTGAAATCAGTGAATCAATGATGATAAATGATATATATCAATGATGATAAATGTTATATGTTGAAATTTGAAATCAATAAATCAATGATGATAAATGTTATATATTGAATTTTGAAAGCTTGAAACTTTAAGATTGATGAATCATTAGACTCAAGAGTGTTTCTAACTTGTGGGCGTGGTTGATGAATATTATAGCTTCCAGATGATTGATGTTATATGGTTCAATCTATGTTTTTATGTTCTTTTATGTCTAATTCATCATTCTACATGTTTTTGTTGACATATATGCATCAAAATATAAAAAATATATATATATATATATATATATTTAAAAATAACGCTCCCTGAAATGTTCCCGGACCGGGAGCTTTTGAAAATGGCCCTCCCGCTCCCCGCTTTCGCTCCCGCTCCCAAGTAACCATGGTCAACTTCTAGGCTTAGATTGTACAATAGTACTTGTGGCTGCTAGGTACCCTTGGTACCTACTCAGCTTCTTACTTTCATGGAATGTTCCCCTTGGAGCAATATGTCTCTCGGCATCTTCGAGAGTGTCTCTTAGCCATGAAGGTCTTCTTTTATTTGAAGGTGGATCTATAGGATTCATCAAACCTTCAACATTGGGCATTGGTTCAACCTTCGGTTCTCCCTGCCTTCCAACTTCTTCTTCTTCTTTGTCTTCCTTTGAGATAGGAAGAGCCCTGACTTTCTTGAGGGCAACATCTTCATCGAAGGTGATATCATGGCATATCTCCACTTCTCTTTGACCAGCCACGTAGATCTATATACCTTCGAGGTTTCACTGTAGCCCACAAACATTCCCTTCTTCCCAGAAGCATCCAGCTTGCTTCTCTTTTCTTTCAGCACATGAAAATAAACGGGACTTCCAAAAACTCTAAAATGAGAGCCATTTGACTTCTTACTAGGGAAGACTTCTTCGGGAGTTTTGGAGTCCAATGCGGAATGTGGGCATCTATTTTGAACATACACAACGGTGTTGGTAGCTTCTCCCCATGGAAACTTCAGAAGACCTTGATCATAAAGCATGGCACGAGCAGCTTCCAAAATGGTTCTATTCTTTCTTTCAGCAACACCGTTTTGTTTGGGAGTATACATAGTGACTCATATTCGGTTCCATTATTGGTCCTCAAAATTTTGATCTTCTTCCCTGTTTGATTTTCAACCAAGGCCTTGAAGGTACAAAACCACTTGAATGCTTCGTCCTTCTTCTTCAAAAAGTATATTCAAGTCTCGCGGGAGAAGTCATCTATAAAAGTGATATAATATAAGCATCCTCCCAAGGATGTTATGGTCAGCATACCTGATAGATCAGAATGTATCAATTGCAAAATATCAGATGTCTTCGTGACACTTGAGGGGAATGGTCCCCTTGTATGCTTTCCTTTGACACAACCCTGACATACACCTTCATGATCATCTTTAAAATCGGGCATCCCTGTTACCACCTTCCTTGCTTTGGGAAGGGCTTTGAAATGAAGGTGTGCAAACCTCCGGTGCCATAGCTCGGATTGAAGAGTTCTGTCACATGTCATGGCCCCCAGCGGACTTCCTCCAACCTGATAGAGTGTATCAACTCTAAAACCAAGAGTGAACGTTTCTTTGAAGTTCCTCTTCCACATACATACATTTCCATTGATGAATGCCACCTTGAATACTTTGTCTTCCATTGCCGAAATAGACACTAGATTCTTCTTCAAGTCAGGTACATACAACACATCTTTCAAGCGGAGGACTTGACCTTGATTTAGATGAAGGGTCACAGTCCCTGTCCCTTTCACAGGATAGGTGGCATTGTCTCCAAGGATAATTTCCAAATTAGTACCCTTTTCAATCAAATTAGAGAGGGCTTCCTTATATTCAGTGAAGTACCTTGAAGCACCATTATTAATCAACCAATTGTCTAGCGTATCAGAAGGAGATGCAACAGAGAGGGAAGATATAAGAATATATTCATTTTCCCTATCAACAACATTAGATCATACCTGGAATTCCTTCACCTCTTGAAAGGTCGCCCATTTCCACTTCGATCAGAGGGAGCCTTCCTCTTTCCTTTGAACTTGTTGTTCCTTTGATTTCCATTCCCCTTGAAGTTGTTGTAGTCATCATCTCCAGAAGAGTCCCTTATATTAGGGCACTCTCTTGCATAGTGACCAAACTTGTTACAAGTGTAACATATTCCTCTTCTTCCTCCTCTGGGACCCGCTCTTCCATGATTTTGATTTGACGGACCAGCATTGTTCCTCTTCTTTGCATGAGCAGAGAAGGTAGTAGGGTCACTTCCATTCCCATTTGAGGGTTTGTCTCTCTCCATCATTCTTGTCTCTTTTTGAGTGCATCTCGTCAACAATTCATCAAAATCACGAATCACATTATTATTAAGAATTGTAGTATTGAATACATACCAATCTCGGGGGAGTCCTACAAGAGCAATGAGAGTGAGCTCTCAGTCAGCTATGGCTTCTCCAATAGCTAAGATATCATTCTTGATTTCAGTGAGCCTCATGAAATATGATTGGATGGATTCTCCTTTGCCTTTCTTGATTTCCTTCAACTATTTCTTCAAAAACAGAATTTGATTAGCATTGCTAGCCCCGAACATGCTAACCAACTTATCATACATCTCTTTAGATGTGCCCAACTCAGAGATATAAGCAACCAAGTGCTTATGAATAGAATCCCTGATGATCTCCTTCGCCTTGACTTCCCCTTTCTTATACCTAGTCTTAGTGGCAGTCGGTGCATTTGATGGAGGCTCATTGATCTTTCCCTGCACATAATCCATAACATCTTGGTCTTCCAATTTCAAATCCAAAGACATTTTCCAAGCATGATAATTAGACTTGTCAGTCAGCTTTTCATCAGATTTGAAACCCTTGTATGATGGAGGCCATTGATCCCGGTCCTTGATTATTCAACATCTTCGGTGATTGCTTTTCACACTTGCTTGGGCTTTGTCTTCACCTCAGCTCTGATACCATGTTAATTTTAGATAACCATGGTATGTTCTATGCTTAATGCAGTTTACTTCAATCTTTTTTTCTTATTAGCCCGACTCAATTTCAAATTAGCAATCACATAGTCATTGAAATTTTGAATGTAAATGCTGATAGAACATAAAATAGATCAACAGAAGACAAGCCAATACAAGATACAAGAATTTGTAATTCTTCTTATTCAGCAAAGATAGAAAAAAATGTTTGTTACAACAGTCAACAGGATGCCCTAACCAACAAAGACTTTGTTGGTCAAACCGGCCCTTTCAACCTCCAAAGTAGGTTCAGTCAAACACATACAAATTCAGCCTTCCTTCAGTGTCACACATAGCCCAAAAATCAGCTCCCAAAACAGTCAACACAAGTCAAATTCCCGCCGTAAAAAATAGTCAACGCTGTGGTCAATGCTGTGGTCAAAGGTCAACATTTGACCTCGGTTTTTGTGCCATCAAATGCGGCTTTCCAAGATCGAAATTTCTAGGCAGAAAACGCAAGCAAACAAGGAGGGTTGATCCAAAGTCAGCGCTGGACAACGCTGTCCAGATTTGCCCTAAAATAGTGCTAAGAGCTCAGATTCTAGATTCACATGTGGGAGATAGAGAGAAGCCTCTTCAAGGCTGTACGAACCAATCAAATGAGAAAGATGTGTGAGATGAGTGAATGATGAAATGAGCATCATGTCTCTCCAATTTATATCCATGACTGTGGGTGTGTGACGCATCTGTTGGGGCTTGTGAGCTTGCATTACACTTCTAGCTGACCTTGATAATTTGCACATGTGTGGAAAATAAATTCAAAATATTAGCTCTGCTTATTCAAACAAGATGATCTTTAGATCAATCTTGCACCTCTCCGAAAGAGGAATCCAAAAAAAATATCATCTCCATCATATGAGCAATGCAACATGGAGTTTGGACTTAGTTTCCCAAAATTAACAACCTATTCTTTCTTTCAACAACTCCATTTTGTTCAGGATAGTAGGGAACAATGAGCTCCCTCTTAATTCTTGCTTCCTTACAATATGCAATCAATTCCTTGGAAGTGTATTCCCCACCATTGTCGGATCTTAGAGTCTTTATCTTTCTTTCGGTTAGGTTTTCTACTTCAACCCGAAACTCCTTGAACTTCAAATACTTCGTCCTTTTTCTTGAGAAAGTAGAGCCATGTCTTTCTAGAATGATCATCTATAAATGTTACATAGTAGAGATGACCTCCAAGAGTTTTATCAAACATGGGCCCACACACATCAGAGTGAATGAGGTCTAGTATTTCTTTAGACCTAGTTTCACTATTTGGAAATGGATTTCTTCTATGTTTCCCCAAAGAGCATCCCTTGCACACACCTTCATGATTTTCCTTCATATTGGGGATGCCATTAACTAATTGATTGAGAGTGGGAATAACTTTGTAGTATAGATGACCATACCTCCTATGCCATAGCTCAATAGGACTAATTTCCATATGAACCAAAGCTTGAGGAGGTGGAGTGATGACCCTATATAAGCTTGCTTCACAAGCCCCAATAACTCTAGCTTTATCAATGCTAGAGTCTTTGCCCCAAACTAATACTTTTCCATCAACAAAAGCAATTCTCTCTCCTTTATCTTCTAAACAAGAAATAGAAAGAAAATTCTTTTTCAAACCTGGAACATATAGTATGTTGGTGAGGTGCAACTTCGATTGACTTTCCAACTTCAACGATGTTGATCCCAGGCCTCTAACAACATAGCTTTTGCTGTCACCCAATTCCACTGCACGAGAAGATGGCTCCTTTGATAGTGTATGAAGTTTTTTACTTTCTCCTGTCATGTGTATTGATGTTCCATAATCAATGATCCATGCATTGTCATCATTAAGAGATCCTGTAAGAGCGACCAAAAATCCTTGACTTTTGACCTTGTTGAATAAGTAGTGGTTGACCTTCTTGATCCAACTTCCAACAATGTTGATAACCATTCTTATATAGCTTATCAAAGAGGGAGAATCCATGTCCAATCCTTTTGAGCCAACAAGGTGATCTTCAATCTTTCTTGATGTTAGCTCTGATACCATGTTGAGAAATCAATGCAAGTAGATTAGTGTTTGATTCCTCTTTCTTGATAATTACTTGTGAATTATGTTGGCTTCTTTTGCTTCTTTATTAGATTATCTTTCATCAAGCAATTACCAAATTATGTGTGTATGAAGATCACAAAAACACAAGACACAAGATGTAGGCACTATGCCAGGGAAAAACCCCTCTCTAGGGGAAAACCCTGTCAAAATTCTCTTCCTTCAATAGTATTCTTTGAGACTCTTTACCCTAGACATAGACCAAACCTTTCCTCCACACCAAGTCAGCCTTTCCAGATCTTCGACCGAACAACAACAACAACTTCGACTATGCAACAGTTCTAGCAACAGGCAGTAGCAACAACACAAAGAGACTTCGATCTCCCAAACTAGGGCATGGAATGGAGAGAGACCAACACCAAAATTTCGATTTTCTCTTTCTCTATCACTTTGACCCAACTCATATTCCTTTTGCCTTCCATGAGACCAACATTTGTGCCCCAAACCAACTATGGAGCACCACATGCTGACTTACATTGAAAATTAGGGGCCATCCCCTAATTCATTTTTATTAGAGCCCTCTCTCTCATCATGGCACCTATAGGACTCAATGTGGTCCTCCAATGGCCCTTCATCATCACGACGTCATCAATTCAACTTGCTTATGGATGGCTAATTCATAACTTTGATAGCTACTTGGTCGGATTGTGACCAAAACTTGTTCTTAGCTGCTCGGTCGACGAGCCTAATTTTTTTTTGAGGTTTGACGAACCTGATTGAACCTCATAGCCATTGATGAAGTCCATAGCTTAATACTCATAACCTTATGTCACAACTCAAGCTTGTAATTTTTCCTTGTAGTTTCCTAGTCCACAATAGCATTTTTTATGTTTATTGACATTGATATCTTACTATTCTATGTTATTTTTCATTTCAAAGTTAATATGTGTACATATAAAAAATGTATATAGATGAATCTAATGGTGAACCTCCTTCGAACTTCATTAAAAAATTTGAACTCGAATTGAATCTAATCATTGCTGAACCCAAAGTTGAACACGAACCATGTGACTTAGATTCTATTTAATGAGTAGCTCTCTCCATCATTTGTTATGGTTGGATTTTTGGAGTTTTCTCTCCTTGGAACTTAATAGGTTTATTTTTCTTGGAGCATATGTGATATGTAATGGTTTTTTTCTATTAATTTGAGGCTATTGTTCTAATGCTTTCTATTTTTGCATATGATTGTAGAGTTGCTAATGCTTGCTATTGATTGGCTGTTGGTGAAGGATGCAACTATGATATTGGAAGGGTTTTGTGTGAGGAGCTTCTCCATCCTTAATCCTTTGTTGTCTTGTTTATGGAATATTCTCTTGTATTACATTTACATGAGTGGTTGTTAGAGTAATATTCCATAGTAGGGCACACCTCATTGTCAAAGTTTTGATGTGGCATGTTTGAGATCCTCTTAGTATTTCGTCCTTCCATTTCCAGCAATGACGTGTTCTTCTTGTGGCATGCATATTTTATCCTGTAGTCTTATCCCTTTATTGAGGTTGCCTTCTTGGATTAGCCTCTTGGCTCCATTTGCCTTTTTTTGGATTGGCGCTTATCTTTTGATCCTTGTTTACTTGCTTATGCTACAAAAAAATGTTTTGCTAAAGCTATTCCCTTATATCAACTTGTGCCTTATTGTATAGTTTTAGCAATCCTACTTCTAGCTCCGTTGAGTTGGGAAGAGCCCACATAGAGAGGATAGGTTGCTCAGGTGACAATGGTGACTTAGTAGTTCCCCCATGGGTTGTACCTTATGGGTTAGGGCTTTTATCATTAAGTGCAAATTGGGGAGGTAACAAAGATCTCAAGACCTTGGATTTTAATGTTTTGTTCCAAGCACATTAGTGCTCTAAACCAGTACAATTATTGAGAACCCAACATGGGTTTAGGAACTGTAGAAATTTGGTCTGGAAACAAAGTAATAGGGATACAAATTAAGAGTGAGAATATTTGTAATGGCTAGTGTGAGCCTTTAAAGCCATGGTGAGAATGCAAGTGCCTAGTAAGCATTGAATAAATTTTGAGCCTTGATCTTTACCAACTCTACATCAAAATGAGATGTAGGATTTGGATTTTATATCTTTGAGAATTGGGGTTATTGAGTTCTATTCCAACGAGGAGTCTTTTTATTCAAAATTGCTTCAAAAATGTAGGAGAATTTTATTGATATGCGGTGAAGCTACCTAATTTCGTTGGTGATGTGGTTTTGTGGATATAATGTGAGAAATTAATATATAGATTTATAGTTACCGAATGTGACTACATAGGCATAAGGATACACTATATCTTGTATTTGGTACAAATACGAATCTCGTACAGCTTGGATATGTGCCCATATTAGATACAACTTAGATATGTCAAGAATCCCTATCTGATATGGCCAAGAGGATTTCTGGCTATATACATTTTTATAATATGTATTATGTGCCTAGCCACAACATATTTATTAGGCATTATATTAGCGGCCCCCCTGACCTACCTTTGTGGTCATTTGTTGAACATCAATAAAAGTATCTATCTTATCTATGCCCATAGGCTATTTTGTATACAAAATCATAATTTTGGAATAAATGTTCGACTCCTTGATTTTACAGTGTTATATTTGAATACTTGTAAAATGCCTCTTTTATGTTAGGGTGTCAACACTTTTGTTAGTTACTTGAACTTTAAATTTTCTACCTATTTGGTATAGATGGGGGTGTGCTCCTCTCATTTGTGTCTCTAATCTTTTTCAATAACACATGCAATTATTATAAATTTCATTGGTGAAGTCTTCTACCATATAATCTTGATTTGTAACTGCAATCCTCTCCTAGGTGTGCAGGCACCCCCAACCTTTTGTTTTTTTCTTGTTATTTTGTCATTTAAGCTTTACTGCTGTCTTATCTTTTCATATATGTTTCAAGTAATATTGTAGTTGCAGTGTTTTGTGCCATTTTTGATACTGGTGTCTTATGGAAATGGTGTTTATTGGCATGGGCATATAAATATAAATATTTTATAAATTGAGTCTGGTCTAGAAATATATATTGTACATGGTATAGTATTTACATACTGTACTGTCTACAGTATACATTATAGGCAATATTATATGATGTATTATTTTTATATATACAATATTATATTTATTATATGGACATTGCACTATATAGTATATACTGTGTTATATGTATTCTATACACAAGTGTACTATAAGTGTACGTTGTTGCAAATAATATGTATACAATTTTATGCCAATCAAGTAAGTATATGGTAACTTACTCTTCATTTTGTTCCTTAACAAGTGTGTTTTGTATGGGTAATATATATATATATATATATAGTTTTTATATGTCATATCCCAACTATTTTGTATCCGTACTTTTCTAAAAATTCTGTGTCCATTAAACTTATTACAAAAACCTATCTTATATTACAAATTACAAAAATATAATATATGTACAATTAAGAGCCTTAACCCGTCTTCTAGTCAAAGCTAGAAGAGCCAACATGTCAGACTAAGTCCCAATGCCCATTATCAGATTCCTAATACACTTTTCAAGAACATGACTTTTAGCGGCTATTTGAACTGCTATTTCATTCAAGAGTGTATGGAAACTATATGTAAATATGCTGCTTTGAAAGGGACAAGAGAAAAGAGAGAATTGCCAATCTAAGCATATGTCTGAAGGGCTGAAAGGACTGTAAAACACAAGGCTGAAGCACTAGGAAGTGCTGCTCTCCAATGGAGATGACAGTAAAACAAGAAAAATGCAGGCAGATGTCCTGACTCCTAATGTATGGAATCCTATGGACATAGCAAATCCACACTAATTTCTTGTTTCATGAATTTCCTTTATGCTAGATATTTTTTTTTTTAACTGAAACAGGTATTTTTATTGATAGGGGTGGGTTGGCCAAAGCCAAATCAAACATTACAGTTCACTGCATCAAGCATTACAATTCACTGTTTTTACATGAACGCCTTGTCCAATTAGGGAATAATTGCCATGTTCACTGCTCCTGCATTTATGCTGATCATGCTCTTTTCTAGAGTGCATCCTATATTTGCCAGTCTGTCTGCTTCTGTGTTTAATTCTCTGAGGATGTGGAAGATTTGAGCTGAGGGGAAATCCTTCAGGAGTCTGTTCACTCTTGCAAGCTGTTTATTTAACGCTGGATCCTTGAGCCCTTTCTTGTTTATTAGAGATTTTACCAGCAGCTCTGAATCTCCGAAGACTAAAATTTCACTTGGATTCTCTTTCCTGGCCAGTTGACAAGCTTTTAAAAGACTGAGAACTTCAGCCTGATTGTTGGTTTTTATCCCAAGTCCCCAACTGAAGTCCTCTTTTTTCCCATTCGGAAAATAAATAGCCCCTCCTGCTCCTGACCTGCCTGGATTGCCTTTTGAGGCTCCGTCAAAGAAGATAGTGCATTTTCCTTGTGTTTTCCACCACTTCTGAAAACTGTCCGAAGTGTCTTGAATCTGCCATTTTTCCTTGTGATCTGGACGTGTGATTGCTGAAGGTCTGGGCATGGGGGAGAAGCCTTCCAGCCATGCCCTTTCTTCATTTCGGAGGGAACTATCATCTTTGACTATGGAGTGTCTCGTTTCTAATAGAAGTTTCTTGGCCTGCTCCGCAGCGATATCTGCAGTAATTTCTTTTTGATTGAAGACAATTTCGTTCCGGGCAAGCCACAACTTCCAACATACATATTTTGGAGCTGCAATCCACACCTTGTGCCAAAGAGATTTGTCTGCAATGTTGAAGGGGTATCGAGCTTTCCATGACGAGAACATGTCTATGATCGAGCAGTGTGCAGGGGTTCTCACATTCAGACCTGTCAGGAAGATAGACCAGGCCTTCTGTGCATACTCACAATCAATGAACATGTGATCTGAGGTTTCCAATGCGTTTTTGCAGAGAACACATCGGTGAGGGCCAGCTATGTTTCTTCTGCACAGATTTTCTCCAGTGAGGATTTTGTTGTGAAACAAAGTCCAAAAAAAGAAATTGATCTTGGGAATGCTGAAATTTTCCCAGATCTGTTTCCACACTGTTTCAGGATGCGGAGAATCCTTTTTACCTTGCAGCTGTAAATATCCTTGTCTGGCTGTGTACACCCCCGTCTTTCCCCATCCCCATGAATCTTCCTCGTCCTTGTGCACTGGAGTAAAGTCTGTAATTGCAGCTGTAAGAACATTTAACTGGTTTTTTAAGTGCGCTGGGGTATTAGGCAAAGTCCAACTCTGCCAATTGCCATTGTGATCCCAATCTGCAATATCCTCGATTTTTCGAATTCCTTTTGAACTTAACCAAGCTCTTAATTCTGCAATTTCATTGTTACCTTTATGCTAGATATTAGTATAGCATGTTTGTTGTATTATACTGAAAAGATGAAATACATACTATTGTTTGTTGATGAATAAAAAGTCAAAGAGGTGAAATGTCTGCCATATTTTGTAATATCCTTCTTAAAGAGATTACCCTTGAGATGAAATTCTAAGTTAGGGTTTCAATAAACACATGACAGAACTGTATTTTTTTTAACAGTGTTGCAGTACTTCAATCAATATAACAGTGATGATATTTTATTGAATGCACAAGTAGGATAAACAAGAACTCAGACGGTTGGTTTTATCAGCAAACACTATAAAGTAGGGTCAATTCAACAAACAAATAACAGACTTACAAAGTCCACAGTTTCCCAATAGGGATATCAACACAAATATAGTTTCTAGGCTTACAGAACTGTAGCTATCCCCTTGCTGCCACAAGATCACACCAGCAGGCCTCGCTGCTACCCTGCACAGTTATTCAATCCCTGCTGCCTCAATCCATAGCCAACCAGCACCCTAAATTCACCTTGAAATACTCGTTTTCAGCCAACTGCGGCCTTAGATCCCTGAGCGTGGTCTGCTAGGTCACTCGCTGCCTTGAATTTGACCTGAACGTGGTTTCCTAGGTCACTAGGCCATTCTGCCTCAGAAGAATTGGTTTCAGCCATAATTTGGTCACTTGTAGCAAGGAAAGATAGAAGGATTGGGTAGGGTGGAATCTTTCACCATAGAAACCAATCAGAGAAAGGGGTCTTAAAAGCCTCCAAGAGTCTCAGCCCAAAATCGACAAGAGTAACAATCCATGATGTTCATAATGAATTTCCTCCCTTCCTTATATAGTTTCTCTTTGGGGCTTTTCCCTCCTAATTTCAAATTTAAGTGATTGCAAGTTTCCCTCCATTTGCCCCAATTTAATTTTTATTATCTAATGTTTCCCAAGTAACATTAAATAATAATTCCCCCTTTTGAAATGACTATAGCCTATGGGGTTAGATAGGCTACTACATCCTTCCTTGGGAAATTAATTCGCAGAAGACATTACATATTTTGTATTGTTTCATTTTCATTTAAACTGGTTTCTAAGAAGCTTGTTGTTGCATGATTCCACTAGTTTTCATAGTGCTGTTTCTAAATTGAATGCTATTGGTGTATGGGAGCCTTGGCAATATTGTTTGACACACATGCTACAAGGTGGGTGGCTTTCACTTGGTCGAGTGGTACACTCGACATTGGCTGTCTTCAAGTGTCGAAAATAAGCTCAGGTAATAGAAGTTATGGATAACTGTATTTGGAGATGTTAGACAACAAAAATTGTTTGTATTTACTGTTCTCTTCCTTTAAAGAAAACCCCTTTCATTAAATATTATAAAATTGGTCTGTTTGGACCGAAGTATGGTAGGATTCATCATGTAAGTTTGCCATAGTATCCAAAAATACTCAAAATAAATCGTGACCTCCTTAAGGAATTAGTTCAAGGCAACTGGCTTCTTTTTGGTATTTCCTTTTCCTTTGCATCTGCTCCTTGTTGACATTCTTTGGGCTCCTTTTTACCTGTGCTATCATAAGTTGCAAGTCCCTGAATATTATTCCATTAATTAAGCCATTTGCAAAGCAGGAAGCTCTTAAAGAACTATGGAAAGCAGCATTTCCTGATATTGAATTGCGGGGCCTTAAATCAGAGCAGTGGAAAGATATGGGTTGGCAAGGTCCAGATCCATCAACCGATTTTAGGTACGGTCTTCTTACCTTCCTCTTATAGCGTCTTTCTTTGTTATTGGGAAAATCTCTTCCCTAACAGGAGATGACATCTTTAGTAAAATCAGAATATTGTTAATGGTACTGAAGTGTGGTATCATATTTATTCTCCACATAGCCACCCTTTCTTCACTATCCATGAATTAGTCTAATCATGATTAATGAAGATTTTGGGACGAAGATCGCTGTCTGAAATACTGCAGGGCTAAAATTTGTACTTTTTACAAGTGAAAGAAATTTACCCTGTAAATCCCAGTCAATGTGTTGATGAAGGTCTTGCAAGGCCTTGCTACATGCACATGCATTGAGAGAGAAAAAATGTATGTACGTTAGAGGGGAAGATCTGCTATATTCTTCCTTTATATGATTCTCTAACAGAGCAATTTTATTATCAAATGTGTTAAGTATGTATCTGACATGAGAGAAATATCTACTAGTCATTGTCCTTGTGCATGCGTGACTGGATTTGTAATGAAAAAGCAAGAGGATATATAATGTCGAAATGAGACATTTTAGATGTTTCTCATTATTCAATTTTCTCAACAACATTATGTATTTGTTGATCACTAATAAATTCACAATGCTATGGCTTCAATGCATCTCTCTTTTTCAGGGGTGGTGGCTTTGTTTCACTTGAGAACCTTCTCTTTTTTGCACAAAAATTTCCGGTATGGGGCATTCTATTTTGTAAAGTGCTTCACTCTGTTATCTTATTTTATTCTGACATTTTCCTTAAAAGGTTTTCTGTTTATGTTCATCAACATTAATTTCTTTTTTGGCTTCTATCTGGTTTTATTCTTAATATTGCAGTCATCTTCAATTAATATAGCATTTTTTCCTGAATATTTATTGAGTGCAGAAATCCTTCCATAGGCTCTTATTCAAGCAAGAAGGAAAGAGGGCAACCTGGGAGTATCCTTTTGCTGTTGCAGGAATCAATGTTTCCTTTATGTTAATACGAATGCTGGATTTATGCTCAGGTCATTTCTTTGCCTTCAAATTATACATGCTGTATATATTTAATCCTCATTTTCTAGAATTTTTTCTTTTTAATTTGTATGTGACTTAAAAAGCGAAGAAGCTTCTATGTAATATGCAAGTAAATTTTGGTTTGGTCCGAAATTATGTAGGGTTGTCGTTTTTGGTGGACGCTTGTTGGCATGTATTCTCTCCACTTATAAGTAGACATGGAAGTTTTGAGGAAAGCAATTTTGTGTACCAAGTGGCAAAATATATTGAACGCCATTTCTAGTTTTCAGCATATTGTAGCACTTGAGTTCCTAACTAGTACTTTGTAGTTTGTATAAAACTATTTTTGAAAAGTAAACGTTGCCCGTTTGCATTGCTTTTAGAATAGTTGGCCTCAGCTGTTGTTAACACAATATACACCACTAAACAATAGGTTGCATCAAGCTACAAAAAGTATTTGCATTAAGAAATGAATAAGGGTGATGACATGCTATAAAAGACTACAAAAGGTGAAATTGAGTAAATTTGGACCAAATAAGTGTTGAATTTTCTACAATATGCATAGTAGAAACCAATCTTCTGATTTGATAATTACTACCTAATAATCTTCATACAGTTTTATTTTATGCCACTGATATTATTGAGCAATTATACACAAAAGATTTCAACAGTAATGCAATGAAAACAATAAGATCACAAAGAGATAGCCATGCACGATAGAGACAACAAATTTACCCTGAGAATCTCAAACTTGGGAGAAAACCCAGCAACTTCTCTTCGAGGAGAAATTATTCTTCAGCAAGGTTTATGATTCCAAAAATTGTCTAGAAATCTGTGCCAGAATCCAAGTCTAAACACCAGTCAAACCTGGTCAAAATTCTATCCACTCAATGCTGGTCAAACCACTCAAATAGTCAAATTTGGTCAAACTTTTGGCGTGGTCAAATTAGCTCCTGCAGTCAACTTCAGACTTGCAGTTGACTCCTGTGATCAACTCGGACCTATGGTCAAACCTGCGGTCAACTTGTCCTCTTATGTAGTCAAACTAGAGCTCTTCTTCAAATTTAGCCAGATATCTCGGTCAAATAACAGGTCAAACTTGGTCAAACAGTCAAGAAATAGTTCGGTTAGACCTCCAAAAATCTCTTTCTTTGACTTCGCATGTGTGGCTGGAATAGAAGATAGAATGTGTGATGATTTTGATTCGGTCAAAGTGGAGTAGCACATCATGTATTTATATAGGTCAAATGAGTGAATTTTGACCAAGGGACACATCCTTTCATGGTGAGGCTGACTTGACCATTTTGAGCCTACATGATGCTCATAAAATAAATTTTAATTTTAATTTCCATAATTCTTCTAGGCCGACTTAGAAGGCCTCTTGGCATGTAGGAATACCTCTTGATGCTACACAAAAATCAACACTCTCTCTTAGTGAGGGAGGTATTCTCCTTGGCTGCAATAGATTTCCCCTTAGTTGAAATTTCTTCTCCATAAAAAAATTTCATGAGCTTGCTATGTTGATGCTTGTCTATAGATAACTCCATCCTGAGTGGGCAATGTAACTCCTCACATGCACATCTATAGATCACTCCATCCTAGAGTAGGCAATGTGAGTATCTAGGGCCTTTTGCCTTTGGCCAAAGTCCTTTATGGCTCCTTAGGTAAACATATCAATCTTCTCTGGTCAAAGTCCTTTATGACCCAACTAGGTCCTTTTGGTTTCTTAGGAGAGAATCTGCCCTTGAACACCCTTGGCCAATTGGCCCAACCAAAGTCCTTTATGGCATCTAAGGTGAATTACATCTATCTCCTCTGGTCAAAGTCCTTTATGACCAAACCAAGTTCTTCTGGCTTCGCAGGAGAAGATTTGTCCAATCCTGTAATTTCCCTGGGCCATTCATCTCTTTTCAAAGTCCTTTATGGCCCAACTAAGTCTTTTTGGATTCTCAAGTGAATGTATCCATATCCCCTGGTTAAAGTTCTTTATACCCCAACCAAAGTCCTTTATGGCTTCAAGAGATGGTCTGCCCTAATCCTGCAAAGACATCAACCCTCCCTCTCAATGAAGAAGACATTTTGCATCACACCAAGCTTGTCTTTGAAGTACACAAACTTCACTCTAGACAGAGGTGTTGAAAACGTAACTAGTATTGGTCTTCATAATTGACATAATGTAATTCTTCTGTATTTGTAAAGAAAAGAAAAGAAAAATCATTGTAAATATGAAAGGAAAATTATTTTATAAGCACGGGTTTCATGCTCATTTGATTATGTTGATAGGTCAAAGCACCCGTTGAGTGCTTCTAGAGTTGAGTCATGAGTCATTGTACTTGTCATCATGTTCTAGACCCTTATTGGGCTTTTTGTATCAAAGAAGAAAAATTATTTTTATGTAAAATAGTCATGTATCTCTCCTCCACCAAGTCGGCCTCATTGAAGGGTTTCGACCTTACACAAGAGACTATATATATAGACACAACATTCGGCCTTGTGATACATCCAAGCAAGAATTCGATCTGAAATTTATATTGAAGAAAGAAGTGCGAAGAAGCATAGAAAGGAAGAGCTATCCATTGCAAGTGAATGAGAAGGCTAGCAAAGAAGAAGAGGACCAAAATTCTCCTCATAACCTATGATGCACTGGTTGTAGGGACGGGGGGACGAGTTTCCGGAACGGCTAGAGCGCACCCCCAAATTTTCAGGGGACGGCGGGTTGGGTACGGCAAGTGCGGCAACTATTTATTATTTATTAAAATATTAAAATTAAAATAAATTAAACATGAATCAAAATAAATAAAATACTAAAATGATAAATCTAAAGACTAATACTAATAGTCTAATAGTATCTAATAGTCATTGAGAATTGTGCATCACAAAAACAAATTTCTTCATCGTCCCATAACTTAAGTACTATTAGTTTCATACAACTTACAACCTACAATCTACTACTGTCTAATATCTACATAATCGTTCTATGATCATTGATGCATGATGAATCATTTCAAAATTTAAATAGCAGCTAAAGCGTAAAAGTAAATAGTACTAAAATTTAATAAAGATTTAAACATGAACAATTCATTAAAATTTAAATATAAATCTCAAATTAAGAGTCTAGAAGTAGAAAACCATGGATTATAAATTTATAAATTATAGTCATAGACTATAGTCCAAGAACCAAAATGACAAAAATTAAAATTTAAAAATAATATAGTCACTAGTGTAGCTGCCAAATGGTAAAATGGTAAACCTTAAATGTTTTAAGTTTGATAGGTATATGCGTTAGCCTTTAGGTTAGGGTAAATGTAATTTAGGAATTTACATTTTTTTAATTTAAAATTTTGAATTTTATTAAAATTTGTTTTAATTTTTTTTTATAAAAATGAAATATTTTAATATTTTTTTACCTTATGATTTGAAATTTTATTGGGGACGTCCAGAAGTCCCCGATTTATCAAGGGACGTTTTGGAAGTCCGCAAAAAGTCCCTGAATTTTCAAGGGACGGCTAGGGGACGACCTTGAAGTCCCCAAGTCCCCGATGGAGTCCCCAACAAATCCGGAATGTTTCCGACGAGTTCCAAAGTCCTCGGAATGCTGGAACGGAGGGAACAACATGAAATTATGGCGGGGACGGGTCCCCGTGCAACATAGCTCATAACATTCCACATGTGAAAAATTTGAGGTATACAAGCAAGTTGCACGGCCGAAAGTACAAGTCGAAGTTTCATACAAGAAGGAAGGCCGAGACTCTGAATTGGAGCAAAGATTTGGTTTTTCTTATGTTAATTTTGGATGGTATAAAGCTTGTTGACTTGGGGCATGTTTCTTTTGATTGAGGAAGAATAGTTGGAAGGTTGACTTGGTGGATGGAGGAGAACTTGGTGTTGATATGGAGGTCCTGGTTGTCTCATTTTGAATTGGTTCTTGAAGAAGAGTATTTTGGTTGGGTTTCTCCTAGAAGAGGGGTTTTGCCCTGGATGAATTCCTATATCTCGTGTTCTTTGCTTTGTGATCTTTATGAACAGAAAGGGTATAGAAGAAAGGGTATATCTCCCTAGTTAAGAGGGAGGGCATATTATGACAGTCATAATGAATACCTTGAAGATAGAATGAAACTGAAGAATGAATGAAAGTACTACAGATAGACTTGTAAACAAAAAACTTGAGAAGTATTGAGGTTGTATTTGGTGCTACTGAAGAAGTGAAAGGTGTACCTGGATAACTTAATAATAATATAAGTAGCATCAGAATGCTTGAGGACGCTGAAGGTTTGTGTTTACTTGTATACTTATTGGGGTTGTGATTGTGCAGGATCTCTCCGTAAAAAGGTTGAATGTTTGAAGCATGCTTGGATTGGTGGATATATATCTGACTAGGAGAGATGAAGCATCTTGTGGCAACAAGATGCTTGGGAGGAGATGTGGCCGACCTATGTGTTGATGTCTAGATCTCGAAGTAGGGAGGGTGGTGCTGGTGTTGGAGCTCCGACCTTGGTTACACACCTAGATCCCTGGGTTAGTGTTAGAGCTTAAAAGCCTGATGGTACCTAGAGTGGCTAAAGCTTGAGTACACCTTAGTCCCACCCGATTAGAGTACCCTGGTCAAGTATCTAATCTATAACACTGCATGTGCTATGATTCTACATAGAGTATATCATTTTGAGATCTTCCATGTACCTTTGTATATATGTAATTATGAATACCTCCCTAGTTAAGAGGGTGTGTTGAAGAATGTAACTAGTGTTGGTCTTCATAATTGCATTTGATGAAAAAAAAGAAAAAGAAATCTTATTATAAAAAAATTGACTTATTAAAGCATGGTTTTCATGCTTGGGTCAATGATTTTTAGGTCCAAGCCTCTATTGAAGGCTTCTAGGTTATGTATTGAGTCAATAGATTCATTGTCTTTCTTATTAGAGGCTTCTTGGGCTTTTGTATCATGTAAAGAGAATTATTTTTGAGTCAAAAGTGTTATTTGTCACCTCCACACCAAGTTGACCCTGTCCTCATGAAGTCGGCTTGGATTATGGATATTCGACCGAGCAGGAAGACTATATACTCAAAAAGTTTGATCTACAAAGAGAAAGAGACAGAAAATAAGACCTAAGTTCCATGAGAAGGAAGAAGCTGGGAAGAATAAAATTAAGTTCTTGGGCATCTCTCTCTCACATGTGCAAAGTTTATGGACTAAAGTTGGGGCCAAAATTTTTGAATTAGTTGTAGGTCCGAAATTTTGAAGTTGGGGGGTCGAAATTCTGGATCGAAGCTGTGACACTTGGAAACTTTGACAGAGATCATCTACTAAAAGGAAGGGCTGACTTGGTGATTGGAGGAGGTTTGTGTCTAGGTCTAAAGGGTATCAGATTGTCTCATCTTGATTTACTAGTGGAATTGTTGGACTGGGTTTTAAAGTATATAGGGGTTTTTCCCTGGCTGAGTGCCTACATCAAATCTTTGTTATTGTCATATCAAATCTACTCTACTAACATTTGTTGTGTTTAGCTCTCTTGAATCTTAAAAGATTCTTGTTTGGGGTGATTCATCATCTGATGAACCTACCCACCTTATACATCTCTAATTGTCCGCATGAAAGGAACCCTGAGAGGTTCTCTAAAAAACCCTAACCTAAGGGTATGTTGATTATGTGTGAAACCCTAAACCTATTTAGGGCTATTAATTGCTATATTGATAATGTCGTGTTCGAGATTTTGATATGATCATAGAAGCTCTAACTTATTAGGGTTGAAATGATGTTGTTCGAAATCTCGAACCTTTGAAGTCTTGATATAATAAGGGTTTTCTTTGACAATGAACCAAAACCCTAGGTTTTGGTTAGGTCTACAAGAAAAATCCTTGCCATGAAAAGTCCTAGGAATGAAAACCTAGGGATATGTTCCTTTGATTGAATCCCTAGCTTAGTCTAGGTCAATGTATGTTTAATATATTAAATATTGTCTAATCATATGATATGATTTCGCATGATGGTAATCTCCTAGATATATGAGTTGACCAAATTTCTAATGGTCATAAGTCCTAGGGTTTGGAGACAAGCCCTAGTCAAAGTTTGATGTTCTAGGATGATGATTGAAAAGTCTAGGGTTTTACATCTTAAGCTCTAGTAATGATTAAATTCTCTAGTATGTGTATTCATCTGAATCGATATAATGTTGCTGAGAATTTATAGATGAAAAATCTAGGGTTTACATCAAACCCTAGTCGAAGCTATTAATGATGTGTTTTAATGGTCAATTAAAATCTAGGGCTTGCAACTATGTCTAGTGGAAGTTGGTCATATTAATGACTAAGCTGTGATTGAATTTTATGGATTCTAGGATCCCTGTGGGGAGTCTAATATATATGAACTCTGAAAGATATTGGATACCTCTTCTTTTGATTACTAAATGACAGAACTAATCTTCTATCATCTTGATTGAATTATTGATGTGATTTAGGGTTTGTAACAAACCTAGATAGAAATTGAAGTAATGTAGTACAATCTCTTGATTGATTATGTAAAGTCTAAATGCTTCCGCTACTATAAAGTTTTCGCTATAATTAACTTCATGCTTCTACATAATTGGTTCTACTTGCTATCTAAGTTATGCAGGTACATCATATTGGTGAAGAAGTCCGTAAGAGAAGTTGATATGATCATCATTATGAGAGGAATGGAAGCCATGAAGGATTCTCCAACATCGAAGGAAGAAGTTAATCTCCCTATATTAAGAGGGAGCCTGGATAGAAGAACTCTCCCTAGTTAAGAGGGAGGGTACAACATAAGTCTTGGTTGGAGAATATATACTGGAAGAAATGTTGCTACATGTCCTACTGAAATTAGTTGAAGAGCAACATCGAAACCCTGAAGGTTTGCTTTGATTATATACTTGAATGTGTATTGCTGATTGGGGTTGTGTTTGTACATGTGAATCTCTCGAAGGTTTTGATAGCATGCTGGTTACCAATCAATTTGATTGGGAGAGATCAGTTATCCTTGATCTGCTGGATCAAGGGGTGTTGAGGCTTTGTGAGTGGAGCATTGCCTCGAAAAGACATCGGACCGACACTTTGTGTTGATGTCTGGTAGGGAGGGTGACATCGGGTGGATGTGCACCTAGTTCCCTGGGTTGATGGTTAGTAAGTAAGCCTGATGGTACCTGTAGAAGTAGAAAGCTTTAGTCCATCTTGGTCCCACTTAGATAGATTTCCCTTCGTCAGGAATCTAGTCCGTGGCATAGCGGTGCCTAAATCGTTGAGAGACCAAATTGATAGATTACCTTGGTCAAGAATCTAGTCGATAGCATTGCGGTGCCTAAATTTCTTCATAGGTAAAGTGAGATCTTTCATTTACTTGGTGCCTAAATCGTTGAGAGACCAAATTGATAGATTATCTTGATCAAGAATCTAGTCAATGGCATTGCAGTGCCTAATTTTCTTCATAGGTAAAGTGAGATCTTTCATGTACTTATTTTATATATGAATACCTCCCTAGTTAAGAGGGAGTGTTGAAGAATGTAACTAGGTTCGGTCTTCATTATTAATGTATTTGTCAAAAGAATTTATTATTATTATTAAATGACTTATTAAAGCATGGGTTTCATGCTTGGGTCATATTTAGTTATGGTCCCAATTGTGGACTTCTAGGTTAGTTGTTACAGATTTAAATTGATCCAATTTGGGCTTTTAAATCATGTAATATTAGGTTGTCAAAAGGCTCCTCCATCAAGTCATCTTCTTCAAGGTCATCGTCCTCGGTCTCTTCAACAAAATCTACTTCAAAGACAACCCTCAAGTCAAGTGATACAAGTCATCAAAAGTAGGCCTCAATATATCTTCAAGTCGGCTCAAATCAATACATAACACTTCAAACTGTCATGTCAGCTCAATAACTATGGAAAACAACTATATATGCAGGGGTATAGTTTCAGATTTCAAACTTAGAATTTCAGACTTCTCTCTGCAATCAAGGTTCGGACTTTATTACAGGGCTCAGTAAAATTGCAGTGGTGCAGTGGCTCGGTGGTATGATGGCAGGTTCTATGATATAATGATCTCTATGCTTGGTGATGTGACAGTGGTACAATGACTCGATGATGTGATGTTGTGACATGATACTATAACGTTGTCTATATTCTCGGTGATGTGATGCTGTGACATGATGCTATAATACTGTCTTTATTCTCGGTGATGTAATGCTATAATGTTGTCTCTATTCTCAATGCTATGATGATGCTATCCTTGTTTTGAGATTCAGTGCCATAATGAAGGTTTAGTTATAGTGCCTTGATGCTATCTCAGTCCAGTGCTACAGAACTTGGAGCTACTACAATGGTGATTACAGTGAAGATGGATCTCTGTGCTATCTAAAGAAGAAGAAGGATGAAGTTTTAGTGCAAGCAAGGGATGTCTCGGTGCTAACACAGTAAAGGGATGAATTGATGGAGGAAGCCTATAGTCTAAGGGTCTTAGTTGCACCATCTTTAATCTATTGAAGGAATAATTTTGATTGGGTTTTTCCCAAGGAGTGGGGTTTTGCCCTGGCAGTGTGCCTACATTGTGTGTCCTCTTCTATTTATTTGGCATTAGTCTTGATAATAAGAAAAGATAAAACACAAGAACACATAATAATAACTAGAAACATCACAAGATAATGTCATGATAAGAGAAACTAATTCACTGCCATTTCTTTAACAAGATCTTTGTTATCAATATCCTTAGAGGACATGCTTTCCAATTCATGAGTCTCTTTTTCGGCACTATCCTCAAAGGTATGCACCAATCACTTGATCCTGATGATTTGGAGAAGGATCAAGACATTCTTCCTCAAGCACAAAACCATATTCAATAACTTCCTCCTCTCGAAGGGCCACATCGAACATTTGGCATATGTCTTCATGAGATTGGAAACTCCACCCTTCATGCAACAAGAAGTGCGTAGTCAACATCGAAATAGAAGGAATTCTTTAAAGGTTACATGACTCAAGCCAATCGGTATTGGGGGAAATGGATAGGACAAACAATTTCATTTGGTCACAAGGTTGAGTTATATTTTACTTTGAAAGATACCTCATGAGCTTTACCACGTGATTGATTGTGGAATGTGGATCCCCATCGAACATTGCCATATTCTTCATAGATTTTGAGGAAGGATATCTCGGGATCCCTATCATTTCTATGGCGGGAATATATGTGGTCAACATGTTGCTGGGTCCTTGATGACATGTGAGTTGCTAAGGTGAATGAAATTTCCTTGACAAATGCTTGCTTCACCCTACAAGCATTGACCTTAGAGATCAATGAAGAACTAGGGCTTCGTTCTTCCAATGGAGTCGCCAAGAATGATATATCAAAATTGTCGTATGGAGAACAAGACACACGTCTCGTCCCCGACAACGACGCCAAAAATGTTATCGCTCAAACCAACAGAGGACCTAAAAGGGGTTCCTAAGAGGGCAACTACTAGGTCAAGGGCAACGATGGAGACTTAGCCCACTGTCACCACAGCTAAGGCTCCCTACTCCTTATAGACTTTCACCGATGGGAGGAGACTCTATGTTTTTAGGAAGCCACTTATAGAGGATATATCAACAAATATATGAGAAGTGACCTCTTAGACCCTTTCCTTAGGATAGGATGAAGAATAGAGATTGCTTGCTTTTTAAGCAAGGGACTTGATTTTCTAGGGAGAGGGGATGAGGATTGGAGAGTTGAGGAAGAAGAATATGGCTTGTAAAGGGGTTCCCAATCCCTAAAATCCTTATGGAACTTGGATTCTCGAGTTGTCCTTGATGAATAGTCTTTGGTGAAGAATGGGACCACACGAGGCCAAGTGGACCCAGCCCAGGTTAGGGGATGGATTTTGGCAACCAACGATGTTCTTAACCTGGCCAAGGTGAGAGGAAAGGATCAAACAAGAATTCTCGCCCAAAAATGTCAGATTGATCCTATTAGGTACTAGGCTTGGGATCATGTAAATTTATGTAGATGTTCTATGCTTGATGCAACTTTACTTTTTACTACAACAATCACATAAACAATCAAGTAAAATGCTGATAGAACATACCAGTGGATCTACAGAAGACAAACCAGAAACATATAAGTGTGTTGGTGCGTTACGGCGGTCAACAGGATGCTTCAACCAGCAAAGTCTCAATACGGTCAGCCAACCAGAAGTGTCACACACACAGCCCTTTAAGACAGCTCATCAAAAATCAACATAATTCAACAAAAGAATCCCACATCCAGATTTCTGGCATCATCTAGATTTACGGCATCATCCATATTTACGACATTCAGATTTACGACATCCATTTCTGGCATCATCTAGATTTACGACATCATCCAGATTTACGGCATCCAGATTTACGACATCATCTAGATTTACGGCATCATCCATATTTACGGCATCCAGATCAAGGTTACTTGGGAGCAGGAGCGAAAACGCGGAGCGGGAGCGCCATTTTTAGAAGCTTCCAGTTCGGAGCGTTTCCGGGAGCGTTTTATATATATATATATATTTACGGCATCATCTAGATTTACGGCATCATCCATATTTACGACATCATCCAGATTTACGGCATCCAGATTTACGACATCATCTAGATTTACGGCATCATCCATATTTACGGCATCCAGATCAAGGTTACTTGGGAGCAGGAGCGAAAACGCGGAGCGGGAGCGCCATTTTTAGAAGCTTCCAGTTCGGAGCGTTTCCGGGAGCGTTTTATATATCTATATATATATATATATATATATATATATATATTTATATTTTTTATATATTGATGCTTATATGTCAACAAAAACATGTAGAATGATGAATTAGACATAAAAAACATAAAAACATATATTGAATCATATAACATCCATCATCTAGAAGTTATAATCTTCATCAACCACGCCCACAAGTTGGAAGCATACAACATATTGACTCTTGAGTCTAAGCGAGTCATCAATCTGAAGGTTTCAAGCTTTCAAAATTCAATATATAACATTTATCATCATTTAAGTTTCAAATTTCAATATCTAACATTTATCATCATTGATATATAACATTTATCTCATTGATATATATCATTATCATCATTGATTCATTGATTTCAAAATTCAATATATAACATTTATCATCATTGATATTATATAACATTTATCATCATTGATTCATTGATCGCCATATAACTTTCATGAAGCATCATATTCATAATTCATAATGACTTGTAAACTTATAAATGCCAACTTCAAAGTTTCACCTTTCAAATTCAAACTTCAAACTTAAATTGTCATTAAATATATGAAAGAGTCAAGTTTCAATTGTTCAATTGTCAACAACAAATAGAAAAGACTAGTAAACAACAAATCTATTTTATCTACTGGCTGGCCCCTTGCCACGCCCACGAGAAATGTCTAATTTGTGCGAGCCACGAGGAAATGGTGGTCTTCTAGTACTCTTAGGAGTACCACGACCATGACTAGAAGGTGGAGGCTGGATCTGCAAAGGAACAATAGTGTGATATCGAGAATTGGCACTGGCACTGTCATTGGCACCCGCACTACTACCAGTAGATGGTGGGACTGGCCCTGTGTGTGGCGGTGCTGCTGATGCTTCATCATCATCCCTAAAAAGTTCTGCTTCCAATTCTTCCATATGTACCGTGCCGTCCTCCAAATTATCATCCTCTGGGTTGTTGTCCCAGACTCTATATGATTGATCCTCATTTTCCCGATCATAGTAATGGCTCAACAACCTCAAGTTGTAATGCACATAAACCAAGCTTTCAGCTCGGTTTTCATTCAGCCTGTTTCTTCTCACATTGTGTATAAAGCTGTAGGTGCTCCAACACCTCTCTGCAGAAGAAGTGTTCACAACTTGTGAGAGAACTTTTTTAGCCAACTTTGGCAAAAGTCCCATGCCGCCATATGCTTCCCACCATGTGAGAGCATCAAATCTGTCTCTGTCTTCCATTGCATGGAAAGAACCAAAGTTAGCAATGCAACTGAAGTATTTGCCTAATTCAAGACGCAATTTAGCACACTCCTCCCTGTCGGGTACCAACTTGTCTAATGCCTTCATGTACCCCTCTTGTACCTCTAGATCTGTGTGAGGTTTCATCCTAACCCCACCTCCAGGTGCAGGTTGGCCCAACCAAGATGGAGAGTAATATTTTGGCGTAAGAATATATGCCAAAGCATGTAGTGGAACATTGAGTTTATTCCACCGTGCACACACACAGTCATGAATCATAGCATACAAGTTGGGATCATTATCCTTAACAATATCTTTTATTTGCCCCAACATGTTGTCCATCTGCTCATAAACCTCCCCAATCACTGGTTTATCAGTATCTGCAAACCGAATCATGTGATAAATGGGTTTGGTAAAATTCAAAATTTCCCTCACACGTGCCCAAAACAGAGGGTCAAGGGCAGTCTCCTCCACATGTTCGAAACCTTGCCTGTCAACTATTGTCGCTTCCTTGTCCTTTAATAGCTGCCAGTGTGGGCTTGATACCATTGCAGCCAATGACTCTCTTACCTTCAAAAGGCGCCTGAAGGTGAGGTAATAGCTAGCAAATCTAGTCTTTGCTATCTTCAACAACTCCAATTTGGAGTGACTATGGAAAAGCCCATGGGTATTGCTATGATTTGTAATAAATTTTATCATTTTTTTACCTCTCTTGTACAAATCACCAAGCCATTTGAATTGAGGTTGTTTTTTTTTGATGATATCATGCATCAAAAGGTTCATTGTGTGAACCAAACACCCAGACCAAAAAATGTTGGGGTTCAGTAATTTCTCCTGCTGCCTTACAGTTAGCAGCATTATCAGTGATGACCTGTATGACATTGTATGGCCCAGTTTTTTCAATTATATCAAGTAATGGTTCTGCAATGTTAATGCTGATTTTGAATTTGCTTGAATAATCATATGCTGCCGGAAGATTGCACCACTAACCGACACAGCCAAAACACTTATCAATGGATTTCCTTTTACATTGGTCCATCCATCAGAGACAATGGACAAGCCATGCTCATTCCATGAACTTGTCATTCTAGCCAAAGAATGGTTTATTTTAGCTTTTTCATGATCAAGACCCACGGTTTTGGCCTTGTCATACCTAGGGCTTTTGTATCCTTTGGGGGCATCATTAATGGCAGAAACCATTTCATGCTAATAAGGTGAGCGAAGAACATTGAATGGCACCCCACATGCATATAGAAACCGGTAAACTTTTGAATCCACATCATTCCTACACCCTTCGTCCAGGAAATCAGATATGGTTCTACGCCTTAATCCAGGTGTGCCACTGCCTCCAAAACCACTGGCATGGGTGGAAGTTGAACCTGTTTGTCCATGACGTGTTGGGCCTGAATAAGAATCAATGAAACCCCTAGATCTTTTAGATGATCTCTGTAGGGCAGCCTCCTCTTCCTTCCTATATTTCTCTCTCTGTGTTGCTGACACACTAGTACAAATTTTGATTCCAATATTTTTTTCTCCATCCCCTGGCATTTTCCCACAAAGGTGCCTTCTCGCACGGGTGTATGAACCATGGTATTGTTTATTGCAATGGGGGCAAATAAATTTAGTGGTTCCACCACCTTTCCCTCCTTCATGTTTCTGAACATATTTCCACAAAGGTGTCTGAGTTTGGTCTTGTCTAGTTGGGGAATTTGTGTCCTCATGTTCTCCACTCCCCACTTCCTCCTCAACATAATCCTCCTCCTCTTCAGGATTTTCTTCAAATCCACCATAACCCTCCTCTTCATCCTCCTCTTCTATGATTTGCCTCTTTCTTCTACTACTCTCCAACACCATTATCACAAAGAAAGGAACCAACATGAGGAAAATCCCTAGACATATAGCCATGATGGAAACAAGTTTCAAGTTTCAAGTTTCTAGCCTGCAAAACAAATGGAAAAATGCCAAATGGGAATAGGAAATGCAACATAGGAAAAAAAAAATCATTTTTTAAGTTTTAAATCCAATAAAATGCAACATTCAAGAAAAAATCAAGTTTTCATTTTTAAACAACCTACAAATTCATCCTAGAAAATACAAATTGGATTAGAAGGCCTACCTCTTTCTTGCAATCCTCCTGTTGCCTTGCAGCTTGCTCCTTGCTCTCCTTGTCACTTCTGCAGCTCAGCTCTCCAGTTCTCTCCTCAAGCTCTTCTTGCTCTCTCTCACTCACTCAACAAACAATAAAAACAAAATGCCCCCTCACCCCCCACCCCACCCTTATAAACAAACAATTTTTTCATTGAAAAAAATTTCTGCCCAGTGGGAAGCGTTTTTTGTTTCAGGGAGCGTTCGGGAGCGAACGCTCCCCGATCGCTTCCGGCATTTAAAAAACGCACCCGAAGCGTTTTTTAAACGCCGGAAGCGCTCCCGAAAAGGTAGGGAGCGTTTTAATAGGTTCGGAAACGCGCTCCCAAAAACGCTCCCCTTAGGAAGCGTTTTCGGGAGCGCGTTTCCGAACGTTTCCAAAATGCTCTCGCACGGAGCGCGTTTCAGAAACGGGAACGAGGGGGGGGGGGGTGAAGCTTCCTCGCAACCCTGATCCAGATTAACGACATCATCCAGATTTACGGCATCCAGATTTACGACATCCATTTCCGGCATCATCCAGATTTAGATCATGAGGATGTGTGTGATGAGATGATTGAAATTTCCTCCAATGTTGACTTTATTTATATCAATCACTAAGGGTGTGTGACACATTTGCTGGGGGTGTAAAACCTTAAGGCCGACCTGCACATATTTTGAAAGTATTTTGTCTTCCATGGCCGAAACAGACACAAGGTTTTTCTTCAAATTACGTACATATAGTACATCTTGCAGGCGAAGGACTTGACCTTGAGAGAAGTGGAGGGTCACAGTCCCTGTCCCTTTCACGGGATATGTGGCATTATCTCCAAGGATAATTTGTAGATTAGTATCCTTCTCAACCATATCAGTAAGTGCTTCCTTGAACCCAATGATGTGCCTTGAGGCACCACTATCTATCACCTAGACATCCATAGTGTCGGGTGGAGATGCAGCAAAGAGGTCAGATACAAGAATGAATTCATTTCTTTTATCATAAAAAACATTTGATTCCTCATACCTGGAATTTCTTGACCTTTTGAAGGGTTGCCCATTTCCACCGGAGGGAGCCTTCCTTTTCTTGACCTTCTTGAAAGGGCATTCTCTAGCATAGTGACCTAGCTCAGAGATGTAGGCAACCAGACTCTTATGAATTGAGTCCCTGATCATCATCTTTGCTTTGATTTCCCCCTTCTTGTACTTTGATTTGGCAGCAGCAGTTGCAGTGGATGGAGGCTCTTGGATTTTACCTTGCACATAGTCCATGACATCTTGGTCTTCCAAATTAAGATCCAATGTCATCTTCCAAGCAAGGAAGTCATCCTTCCTAGTGAATTTTTCATCAGCCTTAAAGCCATTGTAGTTTGAGGAACCCATCCTCTTCTTCGGTGATTGCTACAAACTAGGGCTTTGTCTTCACCTCAGCTCTGATACCATGTAAATTTATGTAGATGTTCTATGCTTGATGCAAATTTACTTTTTACTACAGCAATCACATAAACAATCAAGTAAAACGCTGATAGAACACACCAGTGGATCTACAGAAGACAAACTAGAAACATATAAGTGTGTTGGTGCGTTACGGTGGTCAACATGATGCTTCAACCAACAAAGTCTCAATACGGTCAGCCAATCACAAGCGTCACACACACAGCCCTTAAAGACAGCTCATCAAAAATCAACATAATTCAACAAAAGAATCCCACATCCAGATTTTCGACATCATCCAGATTTACGGCATCATCCAGATTTATGGCATCCATTTCTGGCATTATCCATATTTACGGCATCCAAATTTATGGCATCCATTTACGGCATCATCCAGATTTACGACATCATTCATATTTATGGCATCCATATTTACAACATCCATTTACGACATCATCCATATTTACGGCATCATCCATATTTACGGCATCCATTTATGGCATCATCCAGATTTACGGCATCCATTTCCGACATCATCCAGATTTAGATCATGAGGATGTGTGTGATGAGATGATTGAAATTTCCTCCAATGTTGACTCTATTTATATCAATCACTGAGGGTGTGTGACACATTTGCTGGGGGTGTAAAACCTTAAGGCTGACCTGCACATATTTTGAAAGTATTAAAAATAAATTCAAAATAAAGGTTCTGCTCATCGGATTAAGATCAATTTTAGATCGATTTTACACCTCTCCGAAAGAGGAACCCAATACAAATATTGGTATCTTCATCTGAGCATCACAACATGGAGTTTGGACCTACTTGTCCAATTTTAACAGATCACCAGGGCAAAACTTGATCCTAGATATATCTCGAGATTCCACCGTCGGATTTCCTTCAAATTCGGAGGAGACCTAGGGGACCTACCAGCGCAGTAGACCCTAGGAGATTGAAATTTTCCTGTGGTTAGTTTCCCGGGAAATTGATGCCTTAGGTGACCTAATGAGACTAGACCTAGAAAAAAAGGGGAAAAGGTAAAAAAGGGGTTGAAATGATTACCCTTTGATGGAACAATGCCTAATTTCACTTTGGGATATGGAATCAAGGAGAATGGTGAAGACGGATTTTGTTTCTTGCTCAAGGAGGCTCCAAAAGTCAACTTCGTCCAACGATAGAGGTAAGAGAAGAAAAGTGAATTTAAATCATTTATACTTTGTTACAAATGGTGAAGGATTATAAAGATAACACGATCTCTAGGATGTTTCATAATTCCACATTAAACACATGTAGCAATTAGCCCTAATTCTAGTGAAGTTCCAATGTATGCAGCAAAATGAAAAATAGCGTTAAATTTTCACTTACATGTTAGAGAGTATATCCAACCAGCATCGCATTTGCAATATAAGAAGCTCCAAGATAGAAAAGAACCCAATCCATACATCAAAATTCATCCATTGTCCAAAAATATCCACCAAGGAAAAAATGCGAAGTTCTCTAATGAGAGACAGATCCCAATCCAAGTGATGATACAAATGAATCCATCCAACTCATATTTATATGCCAATTAGGAGTTCGAATTACCCTATGGGCCTACATTAGCCCTTGAAAATAAAATAATGTGCAAATTAACTAACTTTTGGTGACAAGCCCACTAAACTAGCTCACAAATGAAATAATAAGCCTCTCAGGAGGTCAAATAATAATCTATGCATGTCGTAGGGCCCTCCAAGAGGCCTGATGACGTCCATAAGTGCCATAATGATGAATAAAATCCCCAAAAGTGATGGACAATGGGGTGGCCCCTTGTTCTTCAAACAATAAACTTGTGGTGCTCCCAGTGGGTGTGGGGGCACACCAATGACCTCATGGGTCTCCATATGAGTCGAATATGCTTGTAGACCGTCTGTAAGGGCTCAGATGATGGAATGAATGCTGCCACGTCATCGTACAAGTCCTAGGACACCTGCCAAGTGTGTGGTGCACTTGTGTGGGCAACTGGGCATAGTGTACCAAATGCATCTTCCTCGTCCAAAAAGTGGATCTCTAGCAATCTTTGAACATCTCTGGGGATCCATGGAGTGTTGTCTACTGCTTGTGGAGGCCCATGGCTCTTTACACACACCCTACATGTGACAATGTAGCCCTCTGGAAGGTTAGGACCCCGTATAGGGAGACCAAACCCAAATGGACACCGTCTGCAATCCTGCATAAGGTCCAACGCGTCTCCTAGCCTTCCAGTTTAACAAGTCGTTAAAGTAATTGGGTAAAAGAGCTTACAAACCATGGACAACAAGTGGACACTTCATAGTGGCATGCCCTTCCATAGTGGGCTTTGGCATGTGCTAATGTCTCCAAGCTCCAAAAGGGGTTTAGCTAGTTACCTTATTAGGTGGTTTCTACCTTTAGAGGGAATAGTATGTCCAAGGTACATACCTCAAATGGTGGTAGAATGTGATAAAGAGGTGAAATGGAATAGGGAATGAGAGGGGAAATCCTGGGCCACATATCAGGGCATAAGGGTAGCTAGAAAAATGGAAGCCCACACTTCGGTGTATAATGTGTATGAGGGAGCAATCGTGGTACATGAGGTGCCTTGACCTTGATTTTTCCACGCTTCTTTATATGCCTTTTGCCTTTAATGATTTTTCTTTTATTAACTGTTCGGGGTTCAAAGGACAAGAGCATGATGTGTAAGATATAGCAGTGATTACCCCCTTTTTGGTAGGGCGGTTCATTGCCCTCCGGGGGTTGGGACAATCATGTGTTCCTGAATGATAAAGGAGGCTCATCTAGGGCCTATGGAACCAAGGTGATGACCATGGGTATGGGGTAGAGCTCATGTATTGGCTATTGCCCACGTCTAATTATGTTTGTCTCGACCATCTTTTGCATCTTGTGGTACGTTTTCCTGTTGAATGTGGCCATTTATGCTTTTACTTTTCTTTTTAGCTGCTTCAACCTCCGAGGCATCGATCTAAGCCTGACCCGAGATGGGGTAAAGGGAATGGGGAGGCTAATCCTATGTGGACCCAAAGAGGCAATGTTGACCCAGGTGGGAGAGATGATGAATTGGGGTATAGTGAATGGAAGGGGAGTAGTATATGTGGATAAGGGAGCGGGACCACACAAGCAAAGTCGGGGTTTCCCAAGTAGTACCACCCTAAAATCAAATGGTCAGTAAAGGAGATCCCACGGGACTAAATCCAAGGGTAACATCCAAAAGAGGTCAAGGGGACAGAAGCACAAACTAAGCCCTCTCTTTCCGCCGAATCCTCCCATCAATCCATGCCCATGAGTGTCCATGATAAGTAACCCAATTACCAAATGACAAGACATACCTTTAGGTTCGGGAGGCCCATCTTCAAACATACGATCAATACAGATGGGTGAGGGACCACATGGCTGGCTCAGGTGGCGTAGAAATGGCACAGCGAGCTAGTTGAGGGCTGCTAGCTGTCGGCTGAGGTCCATCGTGGAGAAAAAATTTCTCCTAGGGATATCACCCACGAAGTGGAGGGTAACAAGCGCCCCTGCAACTGCTGCTGCCACACGTGGGAACTTCGATCTTCTTCTAGAATCCTCCTCTGACCTTCACTTTCCTTTCCCTAACTTCTGGAGCTTGAGAGAGACCCTTGGTGACCTTCACTTGACCACTTTGCCTTCTTTTTTCCAAGATCAAACTTGTAGATGGAAGCCCTAGGTCTGCTACAAAAACCCTAGTCCTCTTTAGCATGTGAGAGAGAGAGAATTAGCCCAAAACAAATCTTCGTCCTTCTTCTTCTTTGCTACCTTATCCTTCCTCTTCCTTCGCTAGAATGAGTGGTGAGTGTGTATGCTTCAAGTAGGATGAGCTCTCTTCTATTTATAGGCTTCTTCAAGGGGTGGACGTGGCTTTTCCTTTAGGCCGATTTGCTAGTTGCTAGGCCGACTTGGTCTTGGAGGGTATTCCAACACTTTTAAAGACAAAAATAATTTTTCATTACAAGTTACAATGTGCCCAGTGGGGTCTTCAACTTATGACAATGACTCTTTTGACTTCTTGACCTAGGACAAATCCTAGAAGCACTAAATGGGTGCTTGACCTTTAAAATAAAATAAAATACCTTGAACATGAAACCCATGCTCCAAAATAATAAAAAATAAAAAATACTTATGAAGACTGAACTTAGTTACACAAAGAGTCGGATTGGTAACCCATCTATCTAGCATCATATCAACCAACATTGTCATATAGCAAGGCCTTGACTAACAACTCTATCCCTCCACAAGATTAGAGCACAATGCATGTGAGACCAATGGTTTATAAACACCATCATCGTTGTCTCTCAAGGTACATACTCCACTCAAGTGTTCACCGTGTATGACCTTCTTTGGACTATTCTTGACTTGGATAGCTAGTCCTCAAAGAATGTTGATCCACGACTACTCTTATGTTGGATGCCCTACCACATCCTCAAAGAGTATCAGATGCTAGATGGTTACCCAATCCTCCATTCTGTATTCCCAAGTGAAGACAAGAATGATGTGCCTATCTCTCCCTCTCAACTAGGGAGGATATATCAACCAAGCCAAGCTTGTCTCTCAAGTACACAAGCTTCTTGTTAGGAAGAGATTTCGTCAATATGTTAGCTACCTGTTCATCAGTGGAGATATGCTGTAGCTACAACACACCATTTTGTACTAGCTCCCGAATGTAGTGATACTTGTTGTTTATATGCTTTGTCTTTCCATGAAATACTGGGTCTTTAGACACTCATATACAACTGGTGTTGTCACAGTGTATCACTGTAGGGTCCATCAGTCCTTCAAATAGGTCGGATAACAGCTTCCTTAACCAGGCCGCTTCTCTGCTTACTTTACAAGACGCAACATATTTAGCCTCAACACTACTCAAAGCAACTGTGTCTTGCTTTCTACTCATCTATGAGGTCATGAAGGATCCCAAACTGGCACATCCTCCTGTAGTGCTTCTTCCATCCTGCTCGCTGCCTTCCCAGTCAGAATCTATGTATCCAACAAAGTGGACATCATTCCTCCTATCATATTTCAAGAAGTAGTGGATAGTTCCTCGCATATATCTCAGAGTATATTTTGCTGCTATCCAATGATCATGTTTTGCCTCCTCTTGGAATTGACTGAGAATGTTTACTGTAAAACATATGTCTGGTCGAGTATTCACCAAGTACATCAGTGAGCCAATCAGTTGTCTATATTTGGAAGGATCCACAGGGATCGATTCAGAACTCCTTAGTCTCTTCAAGTTTGTGATCATCAGAGTGGTCATAGGTTTGCAATCCATCATGTCAAACCTCTTCAACATCTTGATCACATACTTTCCTTGACCCAAATAAATTTCATCAGGTCCTTGCCAGACTTCTAGTCCCAAATAGTAATGCATCAACCCTAGATCCTTCATGTCAAATTCTACTGCTAGTTGCTTCTCACATTCTTCAATTCGCCTTCTACACATGTTAAGAGAAGATCATCTACATACAAAAGAATGATTATAGGTTCTCCATCTACAACCTTGATATAAAGGTTTGGATCAGTAAAACTTTTTGTGAATCCTATTCTTTGCAGGTATGCATCCATTCTAGCATACCATGCGCTTGGTGCTTGCTTGAGGCCATATAATTCTTTCTTCAATCTGCAAACATATGCCTTCCCGTCTTTAACTTCAAATCCCAAGGGTTGCTCTATATAGACTTCCTCATCAATAATGCCATTCAGAAACACAGTATTGCCATCCATTTGATGGATTTTCCATCCCATCAATGCTGCCAGAGAGACCAATGAACGAATCGTTGTATACCTTGTTGTCAGAGAAAATGTCTCTTCATAGTCGATGCCTTCTTGCTGAGAGAAACCCCTAGCCACAAATCTTGCCTTATATTTATCGATACTTCCATCGGTTGCATGTTTGATCTTGTAGATCTAGTTGGAAGTTACCACAGATTTGTCTTCGGGCCTTGGTACGATCTCCCAAACTCCATTCTTCATTATAGATTGATACTCTTCATTCATGGCATCCTTCCATTCCTGATGATTGACAACCTCTTCAAAAGTGGATGGTTCAACTTCTATTAGTTTTGTCATGTATGCAACATACCCAAAATATCTCTTAGGTTTCTTGCTTTCTCTAAATGAGCCTTTCACTGCCCCATGACCTTCTGCATCAAGTAGTGTAGATTTCGACCGGTTTGGTCTCTTTCTTGATTCGGGGAGGACCACAGGTTGAATGGGTTCACTGGGACCCCCATCTTCATGATGAGATTCTTCTTCTTCCTTGTTAACTTCAAATTCTGGAATTTCTTAGAGTTGGGAGGATCTTGAAATGAAGATGACCAAATCTTCTATGCCATAGTTCACATGGGCTAATTTCAATGTGAACAAAGGCTTGAGCTAGAGAAGATATCAGCCTGTAAAGTCTTCCTTCTCGAATACCAATTATTCTAGCATTCTCTATACTTGAGTTTTTACTCCATACAACAACCTTTCCATCAATGAAAGCTACTCTGTCACCCTTATCCTCTAGACTTGAAATGGAAAGTAAGTTCTTATGCAAACCTGGAACAAATAGGATGTTGTTGAGGTGAATGTTGCTTCCATTCTCCAGCTCTATAGAAGTTGACCCAATATCTCTCACGAGATAGCTTTTGTTATCTCCAAGTTCCACTGAATAAGAAGATTTTCCCTTTGATAAAGTCTTCACTTGTTTGTGATGACCTGTCATGTGCCTAAATGCCCCACTATCAATTATCCAAATGCTTTTGTCTTGAAAGGTTCCAGTGAGTTCTGAGAAGAGACCTTCATCCTTTTTCTTGATTACTTCCTTCTTTGTAGAGAATAAGAGACTCCATGTTTCCTTGATGCTTTTCTTGAAATAGCTTGCTACCTTTGAACACTCCTTGATGAAATTCTTCAATGTAGTGGAGATCTTCATGATGCCCTTAGCCAACCTTAGCTCTGATACCATGTTGAGAATTCAATAGGGAAATGATTATGTTTAATTCTCTTTACTTGATAACTACTTGTGTTTCCTTTTTACTTATTAGCTTTGTTCCTTATTATTACATGTGTGAAGCATCAAACAACTACCAAAACAAGAAGAACAATGACACAGTATATACGCTGCAAGCCAGGGCCAAAACCTCTCCTCTTGAGAGGAAAACACGTATATCTCTTCTCTTCCTTGTAGATTCTTTAGTTGACGAATTCCACGACCTTAAGACTGCAACCAATACCCTCCAAGACCAAGACCAACCTTTTGAGATGAAGTGCCAACCTCGATCTAGTCAAACCCAGTCAAATATCTTCCAGTAGCACTTCTTTGACCTCTTGTTGTAAGATTTTCGGCCTCCTACTGCAGATTTGAAATTTCGCCCCCCCTGCAACTGCTGCTGCCACACGTGGGAATTTCGATCTTCTTCTAGAGCCCTCCTTTGACCATCTCTTGCCTTTCCTTGACTTCTAGAGCTTGAGAGAGACCCTTGGTGACCTTCGCTTGACCTCTTTGCCTTCCTTTCTCCAAGATCGAACTTGTAGATGGATGACCTAGGTCTGTTGCAGAAACCCTAGTCCTCTTTAGCACGTGAGAGAGAGAGAATTAGCCCAAAACAAAATTTCGAAGTCCGAGATAGAGACACCCATGTATGCAGGTTGAAGAAATCCCTCTATGGGTTGAAGCAAGCCCTTAGGGCTTGGTATGAGAGGATAGATAACTACTTGATGAAGCTGGGCTTCACTCGAAGTAATGCTGATCCAAACCTTTATTTTAAGGTTGATAGAGAAAGGCCTCTCATTTTGGTTCTCTATGTGGACGATCTCTTCTTGACAGGTGCTGACCCTCTCATTCATCAGAGTAAGAGGGAGCTAGCTTTCGAGTTTGAGATGAAAGACCTAGGACTGATGCACTATTTCCTAGGCTTGGAGGTTTGGCAGAGGCCAGGTGAGATTTTCCTTTCTCAAGGAAAATATGTCGTGAAGTTGCTGGAGAGATTTGGTGTGGTGGATTGTAAGTATGTGTCGACACCAATGGAACTCAACTTTAAGAAGTTGAGTGAAAACGCTGCTGGGCCCATGCTAGCAAATCCTACGGAGTATCGACAACTCGTGGGGGCCCTGATGTTCTTAGTGAACTCTCTTTTGGACTGATGTTTTGTAGTGAACACTTTGAGTCAACATATGGTTGATCTTCATCACATTCACTGGATTGGTGCCAAGAATCTGTTGAGATATCTTCGGGGCACAATCAACCATGGGCTGAGATACATTGCCAAGAGTTTGAGACTCCATGGATATACTGATGCCAATTGGGTTCGCAGTGTGGTGGATCGCAAGAGCACATTTGGATGTTGCTTCACCTTGGGTTTTGCTTCGATATCTTGGATGAGCAGGAAGCAGAAGTCGGTGGCTTTAAGCACCGCTGAGGCCAAATACATTGCAGTGAGTATGGCCTGTTGTGAAGCTGTTTGGTTGTGAAAGCTCTTCAGTGGGCTGTTTTGGCATGTGCTAGATACCACCGTTATCCTTTGTGATAACCAAAGTGGGATTCGTCTTTTTGAGAATCCCGTGTTCCACGATCGATCCAAGCATATTGATATCAGGTACCACTTTATCTGGGATATGGTACAACGAGGCGCCGTAAGGCTCGATCATATAGGAATTGATGAGCATGTCGCATATATTCTCATGAAGCCCCTGGGGAAGGTCAAGTTCCTAACCTTCCATGAAAAGCTTGGAATCGTGGACATACCCTATTCTGAGGGTGGTCCTGATTGAGTTGGACTATGAGCTCTGAGAGTTCCAGGGGGCTTGGGGATAGCTTCTTGGAGCTATAAGCACATACGGGGCTAGGCTTGCCGAACCTTGTTGTGCTTCTGCCTCACCGTTATGATATTGAGTTGGTTCGCCTCTCTTTGATCTGTGCTCCGCACGCATCCTACCCATGGAGTTTCAGACTCATGGGAAGTACCTCTCATTTGGCCAATGAGGTGGGAAATGTGGATAGAGACCAATAGCAAGACTGATGGACGCATCGGAGATTGCTGTACTCTCTATGTCTAGGATGGCACGTGTCCAACACCTTGATTTGAGATCAAGTATGATGAGGATCTTACCTCTAAACTGACTTCGGGTCAGTAAATTAACTTCGGGTTAGTATGAGACACTTTTTGAGTCCAAGAGAGGTCTTTACCTCTAAGCTGACTTCGGGTCAGCTGAGTGTGATGCCTTTGTGACTTACCTTTTGTTATATTTGAGAAAGAGCCAACAGAGCAAGTTACGACAGGATGACGCACGATGTTTGGTGAAAGTACATGATGGTACTGATGGATGGCACTTGTGGACAAATGGAGTTCTCCCTAGTTGAGAGGGAGTGTTAATTTTGGGCAACTAGGTCTAAACTCCATGTTGCACTGCTCATATGACGATGGTCATATTTTTGTTGGATTCCTCTTTCGGAGAGGTGCGAGATTGATCTAAAGATCATCTTGATCGGATGAGCAGAACATTTATTTGAATTTATTTTCCACATGTGCAAGGTCGGCCAGATTTGTAATGTAGGCTCACATGCCTAATAGATGTGTCACACACCCTCATTGATGGATATAAATTGGAGAGACTTGGAGGTCATTTCATCATCAACTCATCACACATTCTCTCATTGTGATCTGATTGGTTCGATAGCCTTTGGAGGCCTTTTTCCCTTCACACGTGTGGAGTGAAGCTGCTGATTTCTGCAGATTTGTTTAGGGCTTTTTGTTGTAGTGTTGACCAGCATTGACCATGGTCAACCCTTGGTCGTTTGACCTCCAACTTCTACCAAAAATCGATTTTAGGAGGCCGTACTGCTGGGCACTAAAATCGAGGAATTCCGAGCTGTTTGAGCAAAGCCCTAATTTTCTTCGTTGACTTTTCTGCTACTGCCTGCATTGACTAGCGTTGACTTGTGATGAGCTGTCTTTGAGGGCTTTGGGTGTGATACATGAAGGATTGGCTGACCGAGAAAGACTTTGCTGGTTGAAGCATCCTGTTGACTGCCGTAACACAATAATATCTCATATCTTTGCTGGACAAAAGGAATTGTAAACTTGATCTATATTTGGCTTGTCTTCTATTGATCTATTGTTGTGTTCTATCAACATTTTACTTTCAGGTTTATGTGATTGTTATTTTGGCCTAAGAAAGATTGAAGACAAACTTAACAGAAGGTCCCTAAAACGGTACACTGGCTACATGGCCCTTATGAGCGAAGGTGTAGAGATAAAATCATCCTCTTTTGAGGAAGCAGTGCAACAACCAATTTGGGTTGATGCCATGGTTGAGGAGTATGACTCCTTTATCAGAAATAATGCATGAGTTGTCCCAAGACCAGAGGGGAAGTTAGTTGTAGGATCCAGGTGGATCTACAAGGTGAAGCAAGCAGTAGATGGGAGTGTGGCGAAGCACAAGGCAAGATTTGTGGCTAGATGGTTCTCTCAGGTGGAGGGGATTGATTATGATGAGACCTTTGGACCAGTCGCAAGGTATTCATCAATCAGATCCATCCTTGCACTCTCAATGCAGATGGGATGGCAAATACATCAGATGGATGTAAAGACAACCTTCCTCAATGGGGTGATTGAGGAAGAGGTGTACATTGAGCAACGAGAAGTTTTTGAGACCTTTGACAGAGAGTTGCATGTGTGCAGACTCAAGAGAGCACTGTATGGGCTGAAGCAAGCTCCTCGTGCTTAGTACACCAGGATCGACAACTATTTCAATGGGTTGGGCTTCACCAAGAGTGAAGTAGATGTGAACCTTTACCATATTGTGGTAGGAGGTAAGCTTTTGATCATTGTAGTTTATGTCGATGATTTGATACTGATAGGTGATGAGCAACTCATCAAGTCTTGCAAAGAGGATCTTGCAAGAGAATTTGAGATGAAGGACATTGAGCTCTTGCACTATTTCCCGGGATTGGAAATTTGGCAAAGAGATGGGGAGCTATTTATATCTCAGGGCAAGTATGCCAACGAGATTCTCAGGAAGTTCCACATGGAGGGCAACAAATCCATGGAGATTCCTCTAGCAGGAAATTGGAGGAAGGAGGATGCTACTTCAGGGAAAGTAGTAAATGCTATTGTCTACAGGCAGCTTGTGGGTTCACTCATATATTTGGTGAACACACGACCAGACATATGCTATGCGGTTAACCAACTTAGTCAAGCTATGGTTAAGCCTACCAAACTCTTTTGGAAGGCATGCAAGCATGTGTTGAGATACTTCAAAGGCACTATAGAGTTTGGGCTATGGTATAGATAGATAAAGGGAGTGAAGGTTCAAGGTTTCACAAATGCAGATTGGGCAGGGAGTCCATCCGATAGGAAGAGCACATCAAGGGGCAGCTTCAACATAGGATCAACAACATTTTCCTGGTACAACAGGAAACAGAGATTAGATGCACTCAGTTCAGTAGAGGCAGAGTACATGGCAGCTAGTCAGGCAACATGTGAGGCCATCTAGATGAGGAAGATACTTGTTGGTTTTTTTGGTCGACAGATAGATCCGACAGTGATTTATTGTGATAACAAGAGTTGCATCAAACTGTCGATTGATCCAGTTTTTCATGATAGGTCCAAGCATATTGATATTCGATATCACCATCTCAGAGATTGTGTGCAAAAGCGGATTATGTCATTAGAGTACATTCCCACGAAGGAGCAGGATGCATACATATTGACAAAGGCACTGTCAATAAGCAAATTCGAGTTCCACAGAAGCAGGATCGAGGTAGCAGACAATCCGTTTCTTGTTGAGAGAGGATGTTGAAATTGGAAACAAGAAAGGCTTGTAATTTAATTTTTTCCCTTAATTAAATTAAAAGGAAATTATAATTCCACATCACATGACAACTTGTATGAGTTAACTGAGTCAGGAAGACTTAGTTAGCTTAGTTAATTCGAGTTGAGGGTCAAATTGGAGGCATATAGAGTTATCCCTAAGTTTTAGGGGGTCCAGTTGCAGTTTATTTTGAGTTGTAATTAGCTAACTCAATTATTTGAGTTAAAATCAGTTTAACTAGTTCTAACCGAGAGATGAGCTAGTGATAGGTCCAGTGAATTAAATCTGATTTAATTCACATGCGTCATCAATCAGATAACTGATAATTCGCTATAAATAGCTATTGCATGTCAGTTCTAAGGAAGGCCCAGTTGATAGTGGAGTTAAAGGGAAGAGAACTATTAGTTGTATAATTAGAAAATTGTACAGGTCATGCATGAGGTCAACATGACACCTTAGATGAATTGTGCAATCAATTCTTGGGAATTTTCTAATTAATAGGGTCTCAATTACTCCAAGAATGCATAAGCAAGGCTGAGCAACCCAAAGCAAGAAATTGGTTAAGTATCAAACCATTCTTGCTGGGATTAGAGTGAGACAGTCAGAGATAGTGCAGAGGTTTCTCAGGAAGGGAAATATCATTGTATTGTTTCATATTCTTGACTTTATGCAATATACAGATAGCAGGGTTTGTAGATGAGGCTTTCCCTAGATAAGTCTTTGCATTGTGCGATTGAAATTCTCTCTTTCTTGTTCATGTGATTGTGCGATCGTAATTGGTTTCCACAATTTGTAAAATTGATTAAGTATTTTGTTTTAGCATATTACAAGATCAGTTGAATCTATTTAGATATTTATACACCTAATTAGAAGCATGAGTGGAACTTATGGGAAAAAGGAAAAAGTCATATAGGACAAGGCTCATCATACATCAGTTAAAAAGGAAACATATGCTGGATGGGGATACTCAAGATCCTCAAGATTCTCTGATGGAATCTTCATCAGAAGGTTCACCGATCTAGAGAAGAAGCAAGTGTTTCATCAGGAATTCCAACTTGTGGAATTCATGGGATGACGGTATGAAAAGAGGTAAAGCAGATCAAGGGATTAAAGTTCTTTCAATCAAGGAAGCTGCTGAAGGAAGTCTAGATGCCTAAAGGAAGAATGAGGTATGTATGCTTTTACTTAATTTGGAGTCATGTCATATGGTTGTAGACAATATGAAAGAATGCTCTACTTTGAGAGCATGATCTAAGGAAAAGGATCTCCTCCATTGAGAAGATATAGAAAGGCATGGGTCACACATTGACTAGATGAAATCAACATAATATGTCCTCATCTAAAATATGAGGTTGTTGACACAAATTGGAGGAACTATGAGCAAAAATTCCTGGAAGAAAATGTGTGAAGAAAGAAAGGAAGAGATCGTGTGTGTAACTATGAAGGCAATCAATGTCCAAGGACTGAAAGATTCGACTATGATATCTTGAGGAAAGATATGAAGACTCAGATGGAAGTCTGAAAAAGGAGATCCTTGAAAATGGATATCTGTTGGAGATGGATCAATATGTATGCAGGATGCTGATGCAAACTAAAAGATGTCACGATGAAAGATGATCACAAAGCTAATTTTGATTTAATGTTCATTTCCTATTTTTGAATGATATCTGGATGGGCTTATGCACAGTTGCCAAGGGAAGAGCTATGGACGTCTTCCACTGCTGATGACCATGTAGTAGGATGAAAGATCCTTAAGGAAACATGGCATGAAGAAGGCAACATGGCATGAAGGACGGCCAAATATGGATTGATGGATCATTTTCCGATAAAAGGAATAATGACATGGCTCAAGGATCAAAGTGATGGATGGTCTGTGCCCTACGAAGAAGTCTCAGTGAATGTAGACTCCATGCTAAGAAGAAACTCATGACATCGATGGAAGGAGTTCTACAAGCAACTGGTTGTTCCATCATCTCCACTTGAGGACCTACCGTAGGTCTCTAATTAAGAGGGAGTCTGGAAGCAAGTTTCTTACTTGGAAGAAACTTGGAAACAAAATTCCTAAGCCAAGAGGGAGCTTAGGTACATTCCTTTATTGGAATATATATGTCCCCGCTAATTAAGAGGGAGAGATAGACACATCATTCTTGTCTTCACTTGGGAAGACAAAATGGAGGATTCGGTAAACATCTGGTGTCCTATACTCTTTGAGGATGAGTTAGGGCATCCAAGATAAGAGTAGTCGTAGAGGATCAATATTCTTTGAGGAATGGGAATCCAAGATAAGAATAGTCCTGGTGGAACACACCCTGAGAACCCGGGTGGGGTATGTTCTGAGAGAGATAATGATGAGGGTGTCTATACATCATTGGTCTCGCCAACATCGTACTTAGATCTCGTGGAGAGATAGAGCTGTTAGTCAAGGACTTGCTATGTGACAATGCTGGTTGATATGGTGCTATACAGATGGGTTACCAATCCGACTCTTCTTATGAGAAATTCTCCAAACTGAGAATGACCAAGTACCATTATGAATACCTCCCTAGTTAAGAGTGAGTGTTGAAAAGTGTAACTAGGTTCGGTCTTCATAATTGTGATTTTATGTAATTGATGAAAAGAAGAAAAATAAAATTATTTATGTAATGCTTGTCTCATGGGTTTCATGAGCAAGGAATTTTATTTTTAGTAATGGTTCCCATTGTGAGCCCTTAGGATTGGTCATAAAGTCAAAAAGAGTCAATGTCATGTTTGAAGGACCCTTCATGGGCATGTTACATTGGTATATGAGTCAATGGAAATGTCAAATAGCCCTCCAAGACCAAGCAAAAGCACCTTCTTCAATTCGGCCTTAAATAAAATAATTAACTTTCTCCAACGGACATGTCGACTTAGCCATTGCTCAAGTCGGCTTATTATGGAGGCTCCAACAACTATAAATAGGGCAACTCAGCCTCATTTCAGAGCAGGAATTTTGGTCATCATCAAGTCTGCAATAGGAGGTGCGAAGTTCATCTAGGAGACCTATAATCAAGCCAAGGAAGAGAGAATATAAACCGAGGTATTTTCTAATCTGTTTTTGGGTTTGATCTTCTCCACACGTGTGAGGAAGAAAGAGGTCAGTTTCTGCAGAAGAAGCCAATAGGAATTACAGTCCTCCTACGTAGCCGAATTGAAAGAGGGGCAAGTCAAAGGAGGAGTCAAGACAAGCTAGAAAGAGACTCTATCCTAAGCAAAGGTATCAAGGACATTTTCCAAAAGGAGAAGCTAGGGTTTCCAAATTAGGGTCGAAGATTGCAAACCTAATTCAAGGAGGCCAAAATAAGCGAAAGGTCTAAAGAAGAAGGAAGCCGAAGTTGAAGAGAAGCAGAGGAGGAAGGGGCAAAAGGTTGACTATCGTTGACTAAGGATCTCATCAAGGAAGCTTTGTGTCTTTGTCTTGGAGTGGCAAATAGGTCAAGGGTCTTGGTCTTGGTATTCGTCAATTGAAGTCTCTATAAGAAGAAGAATTTGTTTGGGTTTTCCTCTCAAATGGGAGAGGTATTGGCCTTAGTTGATAGCCTATATTCTGTGTCTTTTGTCTCTTTATGGTTTGTGCATTGGTAGCTGTTTGATGAAGAATAGCACTATACTAACATAAGTAAAAGAAGATCCTAATCTAAGAGGTAAAAAGTATTCACAAGCAGTGATCAATAGAAGAGAAATCACTTAATCTCGATGCTCTATATTTCTCAACATGGTATCAGATCCAAGGTGACAAAGTCAAGGAAGGGCATCTTACCAAGGGACACTCAAGGTTCAAATCTCAAGAAAGACATCAAAGCAAATTGAAGGATATCAAAACCCTAGATTGAAGAAGAACAATCTTGGGATCCTCTAGTCATCATCAAAAGACCACGTAGACCCTCATCAAATTGAAGAGATCTACAAATCAAGGTAGCTTGAAGTCTATACACCAAAGAGAAGCACTTCTAGGACAAAGATCACTTTGTCATCTTGTAGAAAGTCAAAATCCTAGAAGCTTTTTTAGGATCTGTACTCAATCATCACTGAAGGAGTCAAAATATCTTGAAGGCTAAGGAGGTTAGATCAAGGGGCTTTGTTCGAGATTATAAGGCAATTTCCTCTCATTGAAGCAAGGTTCTTCCCATTGAAGGAGTCCATCAAGAAGTCATTATCAACTATGTGATCTCTCTCTTTGAGGGGTCAAGGATCATTCTTGAAGAGATCTATCTTCATCAAGGAGAAGGTTTGTATCATCTATATCATCATCAAATACAAGGAAGCAGCAAGTGGAAGAAGTATCTTAACAAGTAAGTATATGTCCACATCTGAATCTGTCAAAATGTCTTTTTGCAAGGGAAGCCACAAATTGGTTGGGCTTCAAAGTATCTTGCATGGAAGAAGAGGACAGATCCAAATCTCATTGAAAATGAGGTCATGGATCATGTCAAAGGATCTATAATAAAACCAGCAAAAGAACATGCTCAAGAACTTGCAAAATTTATGAAGGGGGAAGTTAGGGCTCAAAGGATTCTCATTGAATCCATCAAGGATCCCCTCATCCCATATGTATCAAACTTGAAACTTCAAAAGAAATATATGACGAACTGGTAGAGTTGTATTCCGTGAGCACTGCAGGGGAAGTTATCTCACTAAGGAAAGAACTCTACAGGCTGAAGATGTCTAAAGAAGAAGGGATGGCCTCATACTTAATGAGGATATCTGAAATCAGGGATCAACTTCAAGATCTGGGAGAAGTAATGTCTGACAGGGAAATGACTACAGTAGTAATAACTAATAAATGCACTAACGGAGGAGTGGGGTAACTTTACTTCAAGTATTTATGAGAAGAAAGAAGCTACTTCATTCCATGAACTGTGGTCATTATGCAAGATTGAAGAATCCAGGCTAAAGGCAAAATCTGATGTGGGATCAGGTGAGCAAAATAAGGCATATGTTGCAATGACAAAAAGAAAGGGAAAATTTGGAAAATTTAGTCCTCAGAAAAAGAAGAAGAACAAGGCTAAGATTCAATGCTATGGGTGTCCTGAATATGGGCACTATAGGAGATGAGGAGACAATAGACCAACCCATGACCCCATTCGCAAGATTGTTTTGTCTTAATTGCATCCAACTGGAAAATATAATGTGTTAATGAGAGAGCACAGCTTTACACTGTAGATGCTGGTCTATTATCCCCATCCTGAGATGTGCTTCCACTTCCAATCTCTCCTCTGTTTAGTGGTTTCAGAGAATCATTATCCATTTTATAGTCTTTGCTTATCGATTCTTCCTTAAATTTGTCAAATTCATAATGCATGCTTACCCCAGTGATGATACGATAAATTAATTTCAGTAACCCTTCCTAGCAGACATAAACTTGCACTATCCTTATCATGTATTGGATTAGACAAAATATTTTCTATTTCACAGTACAGGACTTTATGCATGCCTCAACTTGTTGACTTTGTGTCAGCCACAACATTGGCCATGTCAAAATGTGAGGTTATTCTTGATCCTTAGTACCTGGTTAAACCACATATGTTCAGTACTGTCTTCCATGAAGCAAATCCAGGCAATTCAAAGGTTGCACTACCCTTAGTCGTAGTTGATGAGGTGAAGGTAACGAACCATTTTCTGTCATAATACATGGCTTTGTCACTATGAAAATACCTTTAACTGTAGTTGCTTTGTTTTGGCTACCACATTGGCATTTTGAACTGGTAACGTAAATACTATAATAATTAAATAAAAATCAGTGCATGCTTGGGTGGACTAAGGGGCTCATCTTGACAAGACTAAAACATTTTGGTTTTGGAATCCTGCCTTTTAGAATGCACTGACAATGCAGAATTTCTTCACTTGCAGAGAAACCAAGATCACCATCTGGGATAAACTTTTTGAAGATGCTTGCAGGTATGCATTAAAGCACTTGAAGATTTGCATCAAACTTGAAATATTGGACAGACAATGTTGGACCGAGTTGAATAGTTTCTGCGAAACAGTTCAGTTTATAGGCATCTTCATATGTAACTTTTCTGGATTTGACTGCAGAAGATGAGATGGCATTTGATTTACTCTACTGTGTAGCATTCGAGATGATTGATGCACAATGGCTTGCTATGCACGCTTCATACATGGAATTTAATGTATGAAGTTTTTTCTCTTTTCTTGTATTGTTGCCTTGCATTCAGATGCATTTACTTACTACTCAAAAAACAAATCTCCGAGGTTTGAATGTGCTCATTTTTACAGGAGGTTCTGAAAGCTGCACAGGCACAACTAGAACGAGAACTGTCTCTGGAGGATATTAATCAAATTCAAGATCTGCCAGCATACAATCTCTTGTACCAGTAGTTACTATATCATTTTCTCATTCTGTGGTTGAATGGGAATCTAATTATAATTTTCTTCCTTTTTACCATGTGCGGATGTTTGGCTCGCTAGCCTTTCCTTTCTTTAATTTAAATTGAAAATAAATGCAAGACAGCCAGACTGTGTACATTTTATTTCTACGGCTTCTCTTGAAACCATGTAAAAAGTATACAGCATTGTACCATATTTGCAATGGCTTTGTTATCATGTAAAATAAAGATGTGTGGGCAGAAGATTGTACCCATATCTCATTTCTTCATCTTTTAATTGAAGAAGGGATTCATGGTCAACACTGACAGGGATGTATTATTGCCTCGTTAGCATAAACTAACCTCCTGCCAGAGTGAATATTCTGTTTGTGGAAACTTTAATCCCGGTGCTATTAAGATAAAGCCATGCCGTGCTTTTTACTTTGTGAAGTTGCTGATATGATGTTGGTCCTTCACAATAAAAAATAAATAAATAGTCACTTTGTCTAAACCAGTTTTTGGAATCTGACAGCTTGCCCCTCTCTTTTCTTACATTAGGTCTATAGCGATTAATACAGAATGTGCATGCTCTATGCTAGCTTAAATCAAATACAAAAGTCGTCATTTAAATTATTATTTTAAGACCATTTTCGGGAAATTGTGACGTATAAGATGTGCCTGTTCGTCTAACTGAACATTAGCATGACTGTTGATTTTAAACCTATTGATTGTGCAAGTTTCTGAATAAAAGCCTCTTACCAAATGGACTTGGACCTGTACTTTCGAAAATGCAGGTTAGGAAAACTTAACAAAAACGTCAGGATGAAAGCATATTGGATTTTATTTGAAGAATTTAGGAGGCTTGGATATGAACCTTATATTTATGACACTCTTATGGAATATGTAGAACCATTGTCTTATATAATTGTAATTCTATGAATTGTGTACATATTTGTCAACAAATGCATGCAACCTATGTTAGCTTTCGGGGTTACTCTTGAGACATTTACACCATGTTTGGGGTTGCTTCATAGGACTTGGAGTACATAGTATATGATTAGCCCCTCAATGGTCTATGATGGACTTTGCACTGTTGAGATAGCTTTAGTGATTTCATGAACTTAGTTGGGTGCTTGCATGACATTCTTCTTTAGGGCATTGGAGATCTTTGGACAATGTGCTGATATTCTACATGCTAGCCACATGGAGGTTGCTTGCTTGGAAAATGTGTTGCTTTGGACAATGAGCATTTGGCATTCAGGAGGGCATTGATCCCTAGACAACATGGGGTAGCCTGGATGGTTTCCTGGATGCATGGAGTTGACTTGGGGATGCTTTGGTTGCAACAATGTTCATATGGTGTGAGTGGAGCCACTGGAGCACATGTCTTAGGAGGAGCATTGGAGTCCTTATTTAGTCACATGTCGTTATTTAGTTTGTTTCAGGAGCAAGAGGGAGGCATGAGTGTCAAGCTAGGGGATTATACTACTTATGTATGAGAGGAGTTGGTTCCATTTCCTTCTAGATGGCTTTAGGTGATTCTCTTAATTTTAGTGATGTTTTGTTTGTTCATTGATTGAAGAAGAATATTCTTACAGTTTCTTGTATGGCAAATCCTCGTCGTATGAGAGTTTGATGCTCATAAGGTCATTGTTAGAAATTGAACCCAAGTTGTGGCAAAATGAGTTCAGGTTGGAGGTCTTTATATGTTCTAAGTAGATTTGGTCAAGCATGGTCTTTTGGTGCATGGTAGTACTAATTATGTTAGTTATGGCACATGTGTGTTGGCCATTTGGATTATGGGGTGCTTCTTGTCTTGTGGAACCTAGTGTAGGGATTTCCATACTTCAAGATAGAGAAGGAAGGTGCCAATGAAGAATATGCTTTTGGTAAGCACATTAGGACTATGTTTCCTTGCATTGAGCATAGATAAAAAAGATTATTGATCTAATCTATTCAAAAGTGTGCGGACCTATGTTTTTTGCTTCCTTGATAGGTAGTTGATTTTATGCCCACTTTTATAAATGATTTATCTTATAGGATGTGGATCTATGTTTCGAAGACTAAGGGTAGGTTGTTCAACAAGTTCACATAGCTCAAAACCTTGGTTGAAAATTAGGAAGGAAGGAAGGAATATTTCACTTGGATAATGAAGTTGAGTATACCTTCATGAAGTTGGAGTCTTTATGTAGGGAAATTGTTGGAGAATGTAACTAAGTTCGGTCTTCATAATTTGTACCATCATGTATTTTATGGAAAAAGCAAAAGAAAAGAAAAGAAAATTGTTATTATTATTTTTCTAGACAAGCATATTCTTCATGCTTCTAGGTTTTTGAGTCAAAGAGTCAAAGTCCTATCTGGACCTATTGTAAACGAAAAATAAAATGAATTTTCAAATATGTAAATTTGGGTCAAAAACCCCTTTATGTGCCAAGTTGGCCTACATATCAAGTCGACCTTGCCCCAATGGATATCTCTATTCACACCCCTATGAACTATGTAAATAGAGGGAAGTTGGAGCTCATTTGGACACATACACTTGACGGATTGTGGTATGAAATATCGCAGAAGTGACAATGAAGAAGTGTTGGGCCAGAAGTTTGAAAGAGAGGATTTCTTCTTAAGCTAGAATTTATGGAAGTTCTGCCTTGGTACATCTATTGTTGCTGGTCTCTTGCTGATGGATCTGCTGGAAAGAAGGAAGGCTTGACTTGACATCTAGAGGTGGAAGTTTTTTGTGGTTATGGGTCTTGGATATCTCAATTGAACTAATTCTATACGAAGAGAATTTTCCGGGTTTTGTCTTGGCTTGGGGCCTATATCTTGTGTTCTTTTGTTTTTGTGCTCTTCATGTTCATGTTATGATAATTGTTTGATGAAAGAGTCATAATTAAGAATAATAAAGAAACAAGTTAAATTCACATGCAATTACTATGGATAGAAAAATCTAAATTAAACTACAAGCCTCTTGATTTTCCAACATGGTATTAAGGCTAAGGATTGAAGTATGAGGCCAAAAGATCACCTTTTGTTGTTACTTGAAGAAAATCATTACGAAGATCAGTGGCATGAATTGTGATATCCCTAAAAAGAGGATTATGGCACCATATCTCAGGTTTGATTAAATATCTCTCTGGCTCGTATTAAATCACAGTGGGTCCAACAATAGCTCGCACAAACTCATGTGGTGGCTCGCATACATTTTGTGGGCTCGTTGACTATATAACTCTATGGATCAAAGATTCCTTTGTGGCAACGTATTATTTCTGAAGCTTATAAATGGTTTGCAATATTTCAATAGATCGTTTTGACGCTTCAATTCAGAAAAGATCTCATCTCAGTGCTTCGTTTAAATCTCCTGAGGTTCGCATTGATAAAAGGTGTCTTGCAATATGTCAGAGACTAGCATCTATGACTCATGATCTATCACATCACAATTACAATGACATCGCATCATTCTGCTATGTGGTATTGTAATGTGACCTGATTTATATGACTCGTGTATGTAACTGTGGTTCCTAGCTCGTCAAATTTTTGGGATGGGTCTCAATTTTTCAGTAACTCGCAACAACAATTTTGTGATATTGCTAATCTAGTGGCTGGCACAAAAGAGTTCGGTAAATGGCTTCAATATATATTACACCTGTGATAAATTGAATTTAAGACAATTTGGATCTGTGATGGTTCATTATAGATTGCTCGCATTAAACAGTTCCATAGATCGATCTTTGAGTGAAATTGTATAACTTGCTAAGGCTCGGTCTATACAATGATCACATAAGGTTCGAATAGAAATATTGGAAAATGATATCATTCTCGCACAGTGATCAAGTTATGGTGGAAGATTGGCAAAGGCAAAAGGAGATGAGATCTTGTTCTCTATTGTACTCTGTGACATTGCAAAAGGCTCTAATTAATCTCTATAAATATGATACAATTTAGTATGCACACTTCAATAAAGAATGTAGTTCGCAAAGATCATGATTGGGGATGGTGGATCAAAGTCCCTTGACAAAGTTTGAGTTGCTGGCAAAGGCAAGCAACATGATTCACAAGAACTGGACATATTACCTGTTACTGCTCTTTGGGGTGTTGACCTTTAGCCTCATTTTTCACCCTATATCATTATTCCTCCTTTTGACGGAACCCTTGGTGCTATTCAACAAGACCTATAGTGACAGGGAGGTTCACGAGATCATAACAATGCTCACCATTGTTGTCGTGTTTCTAACGAACGCTGGGTCGTTTCTCATCTCAACGCTTATAGTTGGATTGGGCATCGTTTGCACTCATGATGCATCTAGAGTTCCTGACGACCTGTTTTTAGATGAGCAAAAGCCGACAATTGGATTCTCGGTGGTGGTGGATCCCAACCCTTGGTTGTTAGCCATGTTTGAAAATGGTCTTATGGCTTGTTTGGCGACTTGAGGGGAGTTGAGCTACTGAGGTTGCAAAGCAAAATATTGGTGGTTTGGACTCATTTGGATACAAGTGGCATGCTATTTTTGTTAGCTTGGGAAAATATATGTGTTCAGATCTAGTTATCTCCGTGTAAGCTAACCACTCAACAAAAGGGTTCTATAGTTGGAGATGAAAAGACACATTTGTTGGAAGATTATACTTGACACCTGAAGAGAATCCACATCTCTGCAAAGGAAGAAGTAAGGTAAAATTTGCAGAAGTACGTATAATTTTCATATGTATTTCTTGATTTATGTCAAGCTCATGTTGAATTTAAAGGGTTTATATATTCTTTAGGGTTTTGCAGATTATAGGTTTGTAGGACTTATGATGTCTTGAAGATTTTTTGGTAGGGTTTCTAAAACCTAGTTTAGAATAATCTAACCCTAGAAGTGAAAACCATAACCCTAATTGATTGTTCCCTCTAAGAAACTGTAGTTGTTGACATCTAGTGTTTGCATATCTAAGGATAGTTTAGGGTGTGTGGTAAAACCCTAGCAAGGGTTGAATTGAATGAATCCTAGGGCTTGAAAGTCGAAACCTTAGGGTTGATGTTTCCGCTAAAACCCTAATAAGGGTTAGAACAAGAAATATAGGGTTTGTAACTAGAACCCTAGAAGTATACCTTTATTAGAAACCATGGAAACCCTAGATTATCAGAATTGACATCATGCTCTTATCTTTGTATATTTTGCTTGCTTGTACTTGCGTGATCTGCAGCCATATAATGAAGGATGTCAAAGCTATGGAAACAAAATGAGAAGGATGAAAGAACAAAGCAAAGCAACACTCTTGCTTGTTGATCACTCCTTGAAAATGATGAGCATGCTCAAAAGAGGGAACTGTAAGGACCCTGATGGACATGATGTTGAGACTTCCAACTGATGAGTTCTTTCCAAGAACACATTGATGATTGAAAGATGAAGCACAATCTTGTTGCAGTATGAAGATAAAGTGTGCAAAGAAATGTTGACTTCATAGGGAGAAACAAAGCCAAATTTGACACCTTGACTAGGAGGCTATTATAATTTGACAACCCTGATAATGAAAATATGTTTGGGATATGATGTGGATCCCCAGTGGGACATATTACAAAAGAATGTGAAGTGGATGGAAGGAGAATTCATTTGATGATATTGATCAACATCATATAGGGTATCCTGAAGAAGAAAAGAGAGTTGATAATGCCAACTCCAAGAAGGAAGAAATTACAGCTTGCTCCATGGGCACTTTGATTAAAAGTGAAAGCACAGAGAAGGATTCTTATGCAATATGAAGATAGACCACATGGAAGGATGTTGATCTCAAAGGATAAAACACCAAAGCAATATCTGATAATAAAAAGGCCCTCATGATGAGGTAATTATGATTTTAATATTTTGGTATTGGTTATCTAATTGGTTTATGGCTTTGCTACCTGGAAATATGTTGTTGAGGCAAGTATATCAACAACTATTTGTTTTGAACTCAATTCAATATATACATGAATTGAGTGGATATTTTTGATAAGCCTTGGAGGATTATATGATCAACATGTCTACATCATCTTGGGATTGAAAGGTAGCAATACAAAAGCATAACTCAATATGTATGTTTCGATGACAATGAAGACCACTTTTGTAATTATAGGAAGCTATGATTAGCTCTACTTCAATTGGCTCAATATAGTGCATCTACTATTGATGAATAGAGGAATGTGATATGAAAGATTGACGGTGTGAAGAAATTTTAGCTCCATTAAAAAATCTCTTTATGACGAGATGCAAAGGGGAGGAGGAGCCATGCAACTACTACTTGAAGATATCCATGAAGAATTAGTAACTTATGTATTGATGAAGACAAGCTAAAGAGCTTCTGGTTATGACTTGTTGAAAAGTGTAACTAGGTTCGGTCTTCATAATGGCATGTAAATATGATTTTATGTAGGAAGATGCAAAGAAGAAAATAAAATAAATTTATTATATTACTTGCATCATGGGTTTCATGAGAAAGGGATTTTATTTTTGAGTTAAGACTCGCATTAAGAGTCTCTAAGAGTTTTGTCATCTTGTCATAGAGTCATTGTCATGTTACACTTTGTAAAAGGTCACACTTGTCTATGTAAAGTAGTCCTCCAAGACCTTGTCACTAGGCTTCTCCAAGTTAGCCTAAATCTAATGAAGGTCCTCAAAGATGAAGTCGACTCTCCTCCAATGATAATGTCGGCCTAAAGGACATAAGCCAACATGTATAAGTAGCCCTACTCAACCTCATTTAATAGCATCCAATTCGGTGAAGATTGCAGTCATAAGTGCGAAGTGTAGGACTACAAGACATGCGAAAGAAGAAGGTTACTCAGGGAGGAAGAAAGGTTATTGTGGTTTGGTCTTGGGTCATTCTATACATCTCGTGCAAATCAGAAAAGGTCGAGGTCTGATCTAGGGCCTGTTGTAGCATCAAGAGAATTCATATTGGGAATAATATCACTCATAAAAGGACCGAGATAAGGAAGTTGAGGAGAAGACTTCAAGAAGCCAAGGAAACATACTTGTCTATGTTGAAAAGTGTAACTAGGATCGGTCTTCATATTGACAATGTAATTATGTATTTATGTAAAGAAGAAGACAGATAATAAAATGTATATATTTTATGCTTGCTTCATGGGTTTCATGAGCAAGATTTTTATTATAGGTCAACAGACTTCTTCTTGATGTCTATTAGGATTTGTCTTCTGGTTATAAATGTAAATTAAGAGTCATGTATATGAAGAGTCTAGTCATTAGAATATGCCAACAAGACCTTGTCATGAAACTATGAAGTAATGGCTCTAGACAACCCTCATGTCTACCTCATCAACGCTGGAAGATGTTCCCTCCAAGTCGGCTTAATAAACAATGGTGAAGTTGGCCTGCAAAACAACTTGTAGGGTTGGCCTAAATTTGGACAGTGCACTATTTATTGACTGATCTGCGGTTCATTTGAGTACAAGTGTTTTCAGACAACTCTGAAGTAAATGCGGATTGCTTTGAAGAAGAATGTAAGGATCAATTTCATATAAGTATGATATAGACATCGTGGTTAAGTTCTGAAGAAGAAGAGTGCAGATCACAATGAAGAAGCTACGGATTAATCTGAAGGGAGCCTGTGACTAAATGCGTAGCAATGTTTGTGGCTTATCCATAGTAATGTGCACTTAGAAAAGTCTGAGATATACAGTCTATCTGTGGAAGGCACTCATATGATGTATTGTGATATAATGCGAAAGACTGAAGTTTGGTTTGATACAGTGTCTAAGGGCTATATAACAGTGCAAGAATAGAAGGAAGGTAAATATGTGATTTACCTTCCTATCTACAATACATAAAAGAAAGTAAGTATCTCAAAGGAATAAGTTTTAAAGGACATGCAAAGTAAAGTATAAAGTCTTAAGTGACTTTGTCTCCAATATCTGAATAAGCGAAACGTAGTGTTTGGGTAACCAAGAATGGATCAAGGAAGATAAAGGTCGAGCTCTTTAGTGTTGATGCAGGCCAGTGCATATTGGTGCATAAAAGAAGGATGACCATTGGAGGACAACAAAGAAGCAGTGACAAGGTCTTGGAAGCATACATAGGTCAAGGGTATGAGTCTTGGTCATGGTACTTGTCATTTGAAAGTCTATAAAAATAATTTCGCGTGGGTTTTCCTCTCTAAGAGGGAGAGGTTTTGCCCTGGCTCGAAGAGCCTAAATTTGTGTCTCTTATATTTTGGTAATTGACTTGATGAAAGACTAAACAAGCTAAGAGGAGAAGAAATAAGTAAATCAAGTAAGCTCACAAGTAATTATCAAGGAGATAATTTGAATTAATCATCTCCCTACCAAATTCTCAAACATGGTTTTAGAGCTAAGGTGCTAAACACAAGGGCTACTTGACAAGAAGACACACAAGGAAGCAAAAATCAAAGTTTGGGTTAAAAGGTCAGATTAGTTTGCAAGGTAGATACTTCAAAGGATCTAGTAATCAAGAAGATAATCTTTGCCATCAAAGATTTATATTCAAGATATTGTTGGAAGAGACATCATCTTTTTGGAAGACATCCTTTATCATCAAGGATTCAAGATCACCTACATTGGAGAATTCAATCTAAGGAGTTCCTATCTTCATCATCATCATCAAAGAATCTGCTAGAAGGAGAAAGTTATCCTACTCAAGTAAGTATCTCTAACCTTATCTAAATATGTCAAAATAACTTATTGCAAGGAGAGCAACAAATTGGTTGGGTCATCAAACGTTAGTGCATGGAAGAAGAGGACATATTCGAATCTAATTGAAGATGAGGTTATGGGCTACATCGAAGGATCTACAATTCAACCCTCAAAAGAAGATGCTTCAACTCATGCCAAACACATGAAAGGAGAAATTAGAGCCCAGAGGATTCTCATAGAATCCATTAAGGACTCATTCATACACTATGTATCAAAAATAAAAACTGCAAAAGAAATATATGAGAAACTGGTGGAGCTATTTTCTGTGAGTACTGCAGGAGAAAAAATATCTCTAAGACAAGAACTATATAAAATGAAATTGTCAAGAGAAGAAGGAATCACTTCATACTTTATGAGTATTTCTGAAATAAGAGACCAATTGCAGGAATTGGAAGAAGTAATGTCTGATACTGAGATGACTACCATGGTGCTGAATGCTCTACCAGAAGAATGGGGAAACTTCACTTCAAGATGATACGGGAATAAAGAAACAACACCATTCCATGATTTATGGTCTCTATGTAAAATAGAGGAAACAAGATTAAAAGCCAAAGTTGATACATGATCAAGTGAAAGGAATCAAGCCTTTGCTGCCATGTCCAGGATGAAAGGAAGATTCAGAAAATTTGTTCCTCAGAATAAAAGAAAAAATATGGATAAAGTATGATGCTTTGGATGTAATTAACTTGGGCATTATAAAAGGGATTGTCCTAACTTTGGAAAGGACAAGAGGAAAAAGGAAGAAGCCCATGTCGCAGATATAAGGGAAGAACCTGATATAAAGAAATCTAAGAAAGAAGAAGCGAGAGATATCTATTATGATTGAGATAATCTTCCTCTTTAAGTGATTTCTGTTGGTTGTAAATTAGTATGACAGGAAGCAATGTATATTAATAGCATCATGATAGAAGCATGGTAGGAGCTCTTGGTGAAACAACTCCTGGAAAACCTCACTGATAAACAACATTGATGGAAGGCAGTGACCAAGATCAAGGGTCATAATGGAAACAGGTGCTGGCATTTTCTAATGGAGTTCTCTATGGATTCACTGATTAGAAAGAAAGAATAAAGGTTTTATCGAGAATTCTATGCTACAGAATTATGGGATTAGGATGTGATGACATATTGATGAAGCAGGTCAAGGGAATTAATTTCTTCGTTCCAATAAAATTGCTACACGATGACTCAAAGGGAAAAGGCATGAGGTACATATATGTATATGCTGACACTGGATGATTTGAAGTCATGTCACATGGTTGTAGGTAATGGACTTCTATCTTTAGAAGTATGATCTATGGAGAAGGATCTCTTATGGTGCACAGGTTTCCACTAAGAGATGAAATTAAATATGTCCTTAAATGGAATATGAGGTAGTTGTATACAAACAAGGAACTGGATACTGAAATTTCTTGGGTATGAAGCTATGCGTAGAAAGAATTGAAGAGATCATGAAGTGCAACCATGTAAAGAGGCAGTTATCATACGGAAGCCAAGAATATGTGACTAGGAGATCCCCTGGGAGGATATGTAGACTCTGATAAAAGTTAAATAAAGAAGAAGACCCTTGACAAGGCATATCTTTAGGAGATGTGTCAATCTAAATAGAGGATGCTGGTGCCTACAGGAAGATGTCATGGTGAAATATCATCACTGAGGTAACTTTTGATTTAAAATTTCATATGTATATGTTTATCAGGATGAGTTTATGCATGGCTGCCAATCATGTGGAAGGATTTAAGGTCCTTGAGAGATGATTCGAAGAAAAGCAGCATGGCATAAAGGTGGTCTAGATAAGGAAGTCTGATGAATCACTTTCTGATAGCTGACATGATTCAAGGATGAAAGTGATGGATGATTTGTGCACTATGGAGTCAAAGGTTGAATATTCCTCAATATCAAAATCCATGACATCGAGGGGAGGAATTATTCATGAGCAGTTGCGTGCTTCACCATTGCTGCTGCAGGTCCCTGGTTGAGAGGGATCCTGGTGATAAGTTTCTTTCTTGGAAGAAACTTGAAGTATGTCCTTCCTGAGTTAAGAGGAGTGACGTATATGATTCTCTAATACATGTGTCATGCACTAGACCAGGACTAACAAATGTAAGTCCGAGTGAAGGCCATGTGGAGAGAATGGATAGACACATCATTCTGGTCTTCACTTGGGAAGACATAATGGAGGATTGGGTAATCATATGGAATTCGATACTCTTTGAGAATGTGATAGGGCATTCAAGATAAGAGTAGTCGGGAACCGATATTCTTTGAGGGTTGGCTACCCAAGAGAAGAATATTTCGAGAAGGTCATACTCTGGGAACACCTGGGTGGAGTATGTACCTTGGAGATACAATGAATATGGTGTCTATAAGTCATGTGTCTCGCCAACATTGTAGCCCATTTTCTCGTTGAGATATGGCGCTGTTAGTCAATGCCTTGCACTAGGAAAATGCTGGTTGATATGATGTTATACAAATGCAATTACCAATCCGATTCTTCTTATGAGATTCTTCAGTTTGAAAGTGACCATGTACTTGTATGAATACCTCCCTAGTTAAGAGGGAGTGTTGAAAAGTGTAACTAGGATCGGCCTTTGTATTGACTATGTAATTATGTATTTATGTAAAGAAGAAGACAAAGATAATAAAATGTATTTTTGTTATGCTTGCTTCATGGGTTTCATGAGAAAGATTTTTATTATAGGTCAATAGAATTCTTCTTGATGTCTATTAGGATTTGTCTTCTGGTTATAAATGTAAATTAAGAGTCATGTATATGAAGAGTCTAGTCATTATAATATGCCAAGAAGACCTTATCATGAAACTGTGAAGGAATGGCTCTAGACAACCCTCATGTCTACCTCATCAACGCTGGAAGATTTTCCCTCCAAGTCAGCTTCATAAATAGTGGTGAAGTTGACCTACAAAACAACTTGTAGGGTTGGCCTAAATCTGGACAGTGCACTATTTATTGACTAATCTGCGGTTCATTTGAGTACAAGTGTTTTCAGACAACTCTGAAGTAAATGCAGATTGCTTTGAAGAAGAATGTAAGGATCAATTTCGGATAAGTCTGATATAGACAACGTCGTTAAGTTCTGAAGAAGAAGAGTGCGGATCACATTGAAGAAGCTACGAATTAGTATGAAGGGAGCCTGTGACTAAATGCGTAGCAAATTCTGTGGCTTATCCATAGCAATGTGCACTCAAACAAGTCTGAGATATATATAGTCTATCTATGGAAGGCACTCATATGATGTATTGTGATATAATGCGAAAGACTAGAGTTTGGTTTGATGCAGAGTCTAAGGGCTATATAGCAGTGCGAGAATAGAAGGTAAATTTGTGATTTACCTTCTTATCTACAGTACGTAAAAGAAAGTAATGTATCTCAAAGGAATATGTTTTAAAGGACATGCAAAGTAAAGTATAAAGTCTTAAGTGACTTTGTCTCCGATATCTAAATAAGCGAAAAGTAGTGTTTGGGTAACCAAGAAGGGATCAAGGAAGATAGAGACTGAGCTCTCTGTTGTTGATTTAGGCCAGTGCAGGTTGGTGCAGAAAAGAAGGAAGACAACAAAGGAGGAGTGACAAGGTCTTGGAAGCATATATAGGTCAAGGGTTTGAGTCTTGGTCATGGTACTTGTCATCTATAAGAAGAATATCTCGTGGGTTTTCCTCTCTAAGAGGGAGAGGTTTTGCCCTGGCTCGAAGAGCTTAAATTTGTGTTACTTGTATTTTGGTAATTGACTTGATGAAATACTAAACAAGCTAATAAGAGAAGACATAAGTAAATCAAGTAAGATCACAAGTAATTATCAAGGAGAATTTGAATTAATCATCGCCCTACCAAATTCTCAACAGTCTAGGGTAGCTCAAGTATAGAGACCGAGATTCTCTAGGTCAAGCCAAAAAGTGCAGTGCAGTGGAGTGCAGAAGAAGGGAGGAACGAAGAGCTACCAAGAAGTGCAATAAAGGCTAGGGACAAGGTTCTTGGGAGGATACTTGTGTCTGTTGAAAAGTGTGACTAGGTCAGTCTTCATGTTGTCTATGTAATTATGCACTTATGTAAAGAAGAAGACAAATATAATAAAATTTATTTTGTTGTACTTGCTTCATGGGTTTCATGAGCAAGATTTTATTATGTAGATAGACTTCTTCTTGATGTCTATTAGGTCTTTGTATTCTAGGTATAAAATATAATTAAGTATCATATTCATGAAGGATCTAGTCTAGGAATATATGCTCCAAGAACTTGTGTAAGAAGGGAACCTAACAGATCTCAAACAACGTTGGAAGACAAGCTCTACAACCTATATCAACGCTGGAATAAACCTCTCTCAAGTCGGCCTAATTCACAATGAAGAAGTCGACTCCAATTACCAAATGAAGGGTCGGTTCAATTACAAGTGTCGATAACTATATATACCCAGCTGGACTACGCAAAAAAAACTATAGTAAAAGAATTTCAGAAATTTTTGAAAAAGTGTGGATTATCTCTGGGAAAAGGACATTTTGGGGATTCTGAAAGGGAACTTCAGTGCAATTTTATTGGAAGGATTTTCAGTGCGAAGTTGGAAGAGTGTCAGGGCTGTTTGCTATATATGACGGTGCTACTGTGCGTATCACAAGGTGCCTCAGTTCTGATGATCCTGAAGCTACAAAATGTTCCAGAAATATAGACCTGTCTAAATGCATGAATAATAGCATCTTGAAATGCAGTCTGTCCAAGTGTATGAAAGAAATTCAAGTGCGGATCTGATCAAATATAACGTGTAAACTATTCTAAGGTAAAGCTACTGGTAAAGTGTGATATTGGCATTCAGTTCAAGTTCATGAAGTGAAGACAATGACAAAAGGAAGAAAATAGTCTTAAAGGAAAATAAGAGTGAGGAAGGTAAATTTGTGATTTACCTTCCTAACTATAATTCAGTTGCAAGTGAATTCAAGGTGAAGATAATTTAGTTCCAATATTTGACTGGGAAATAAGAAGTGAATCTTGGAGACCGAGTTCTCTAGTGTAGAACAATGCAGATTGTTGAAGAAGAGAAGAATCAAGTTCGAAGAAGCTGTTTCAAGGTCTTGGAAGCATATCTAGGTTAAGGGTCTGAGTCTTGGTCACGGTACTTGTCATTTGAAGAGTCTATAAGAATAATTCTTTGTGGGTTTTGCTCTCCAAGAGGGAGAGGTTTTGACCTAGCTCTAGGAGCCTAATTTTGTGTCATGTTTATTTTGATAATTGACTTGATAAAAGAATAAATAAGGTAACAAAGAGAAGACAGAAGTAACTCAAGTAAGCTCACAAGTAATTATCAAGAAGAGAATTTGAATTAATCTCCCGAACTCTAAATTCTCAACATGGTTTTAGAGCTAAGTTGCTAAACTCAAGCGCTGCTTGGCAAAGGAGACACTCCAGGAAGCGAAGATCAAAGTTTGGGTTGAAAAGTCAAATCAGTTTGCAAGGAAGACTCTCTAGCTACTTCAAGAAAGATCTCCTATCTCATTTAAAGGATCAACTCAATCAAGAAAGTAATATTTTGCCATCAAAGATTCACATTCAAGACATTGTTAGAAGGAGGACTTCAATTTATGAAGATATCCTTTATCATCAAGGATTCAAGAACATCTACATTGAAAATTTCTATCTTAGAAGAAACTCTTGACTTCATCTTTAAACATAATCAAGGAAGCTGCTGAAGGAGAAAGTCACTCTCTCAAGTAAGTATCTATGACTTTATCTAAATCTATCAAAATGTCTTCTTTGCAAAGAAAGCAACAAACTAGTTAGGGTTTTAAACTTTCCTGCATGGAAGACAAGGACAATGAAGTCATGCCAAATACATGAAGGGAGATATAAGAGCCCAAAGGATTCTTACAGAATCCATAAAAGACTCTCTCATCTCCGATACATCAAATCTAGAATCATCAAAATGAATATATGAAAAATTGGTGGAGCTATCCTCTATGAGTACTGCAGGAGAAGCAATCTCTCTGATCAACTGCAAGAACTAGGAGAAGTAATGTCTGACTCTGAGATGACTACAATGGTGCTGAATGCTCTGCCATAAGAATGGGGAAAAATTCACTTCAGGTTTATATGGGAAGAAAGAATCCACACCATTTAACGATTTAAGGTCTCTATGTAAAATAGAGGAAACAAGATTGAAAGCCAAAGCTGTTACAAGATCAAGTGAAGGGAATCAAGCCTTTGCAACCATGTCAAGGAAGAAAGGAAGATTCGGTAAGTTTGGTCCTCAGAATAGTATGGACAAAGCACAATGCTTTGGATGTGATGAACTTGGGCATTATAAAACAGATTGTCCTAAATTTGAAAAGGACAAGAGAAATAGGGAAGAAGCCCATGTCTCAGAAATGAGAGAAGAACCTAATGCAAAGAAATATGAGAAAGAAGAAGTGAAGGATCTCCACTATGATTAAGATCATCTTCTCCTTTAAGTTATTTATGTTGGTTGTATGATAGGAAGCAGTGTAGCATCCTGATCAAAGCATGGTAGGAGTTCTTGGTAAAACAACTCTTGGAAAACCTCTCTGATAACTATACTAATGGAAGGCATTCATCAAGATCAAGGGTCATGATGGAAACATAGTTATGGAATGTGCTGACATACGAATAAATTAGGTCAAGGGAATGAAGCTCCTCATTCTAGTAAATCTGCTACAATATGACTTAAATGAAAAAGGTATGTGGTATGCATATGTTTATATGCTGACACTGGATGCTGTTAAGTCATGTCATATGGTTGCAGGTAATAGACTTCCATATTTAGAAGTATGATCTGTGAAGGAGGATCTCTCTATGCAGTGACAGATGAAATCAACATAATATATCCTCATGGAATATGAGGTGGCTATATATGAACAAGGAACTGGAAAATGTGTAAGTTCCTAGGAATGAAGAATGTGCAGAAAGAAAGAGATCATGAAATGCAACCATGTCAAGAGTTCGTTATCATATGGAAGCCAAGAATATGTGACTAGGAGATCTCCTGGAGGATATGTAGACTCTGACAGAAGTCTGGTAAAGAAGACCCTTGAAAAAACATATAATTAGGAGATGTGTCAATCTGAATAAAGGATGTCGATGCCTACAAGAAGATGTCATGGTGAAAGATCATCACTGAGGTAAATTTTGTCTTAAAATTTCATATGTATATGTTTATATAGATGAATTTGTGTAGGGATGCTAATCATAAGAAATGATGTATGATCCTTTGAGATGATTCGAAGGAAAACAACATGGCATAACGGTGGACTAGATGTCAAAGACTGATGAATCACTTTCTGATTGTGGAAATAACTCGTGACTGAAAGTGATGGATGATCTGTGCCCTATGAAGCCAAAATTTGAAGATTCCTCAATATCGAAATCCATGACATCGAGGGGAGGAATTATTCATGAGTAGCTGGATTGCTGCTGCAGGACCCTGGTTAAGAGGGAGCTCGGTGGTAAGTTTCTTACTTGGAAGAAACTTGAAGTATGTCCTTTTTGTGCTAAGAGGGAGTGATATATGTGATTCTCTAATACATGTGTCATGCACTAAACCAAGACTAATAACTGTAAGTCTTAGTGAAGGCCATGTGGAGAGAATGGATAGACACAACATTCTGGTCTTCACCTGGAAGACAAAATGGAGTATTGGGTAATCATCTAGCATTCGATACTATTCGAGAATGAGATAGGGCATTCAAGATAAGAGTAGTCGAGGACTGATATTCTTTGAGGTCTGGCTACCCAAGAGAAGAATAGTCCAAGAAGGTCATACTTTGGGAACACCTGGGTGGAGTATGTACCTTGGAGAGACAAGGACTATGGTGTCTATTAGTCATGTGTCTCGCCAACATTGTAACCCATTTTCTCGTTGAGAGATGGGGCTGTTAGTCAAGGCCTTGCACTAGGACAATGTTGGTTGATATGATGCTATACAGATGCGATTACCAATCCGATTCTTCTTATGAGATTCTTCAATTTGAAAGTGACCATGTACCTGTATGAATACCTCCCTAGTTAAGAGGGAGTGTTGAAAAGTGTAACTAGGCCGGTCTTCATGTTGACTATGTAATTATGTACTTATGTAAATAAGAAGACAAATATAATAAAATGTATTTTGTTGTACTTGATTCATGGGTTTCATGAGAAATATTTTATTATGTAGATAGACTTCTTGATGTCTATTAGGTCTTTGTCTTCTAGGTATAAAATATAATTAAGTGTCATATTCATGAAGGATCTAGTCTAGGAATATATGCTCCAAGACCTTGTGGAAGAAGGGCACCTAACAACTCCCAAACATGTCTAAATGCATGAATAATAACATCTTGAAATGCGGTTTGTCCAAGTGTATGAAAGAAATTCAAGTGCGGATCTGATCAAATATAGCGTGTAAACTATTCTATGGTAAAGCTGTTGGTAAAGTCTGATATTGATGTTTAGTTCAAGTTCATGAAGTGAAGACAATGACAAAAGGAAGAAAACAATCTTAAAGGAAAATACGAGCGAGGAAGGTAAATTTGTGATTTACCTTCCTAACTATAATTCAGTTGCAAGTGAATTCAAGGTGAAGATAATTTAGTTCCAATATTTGACTGAGAAATAAGAAGTGAATCTTGGAGACCGAGTTCTCTAGTGCAGAACAATGCAGATTGTTGAAGAAGAGAAGAATCAAGTTCGAAGAAGCTGTGTCAAGGTCTTGGAAGCATATATAGGTTAAGGGTCCGAGTCTTGGTCATGGTACTTGTCATTTGAAGATCTATAAGAATAATTCTTTGCAGGTTTTCCTCTCCAAGAGGGAGAGGTTTTGCCCTGGCTCTAGAAGCCTAATGTTTTGTCGTGTTTATTTTGATAATTGACTTGATGAAAGACTAAATAAGGTAACGAAGAGAAGACATAAGTAACTCAAGTAAGATCACAAGTAATTATCAAGAAGATAATTTGAATTAATCTCCAGACCTCTAAATTCTCAACAGTGTCAAGGGTATTTGTCATGATGTTGGTATTCGTCAATTGAAGATCGATAAGAAGAATTTCTGATCGGGTTTTCCTCTCAAAGAGTGGGAGGTTTTGGCCTTGGCTTACAAACCTACATATTGTGTTTCTTGTATTCTATTGTGTATTTGATAATTGAATTGATGAAAAGAACATAATAATAACACATCGAAGAAAATATCATAACGAAGAACCATACAGTATATCATAGACAATTATCAAGAAGAGAAATCTCCAACTAATGATGCCCTAGATTTCTCAACATGGTTTCAGAGCTTAGGTGCTAAAGTCAAGATGGGGAATTCAAGCAAGAAGACAATCAAGTATAAATCTTCAAAGGAAGATCAAAGAAAGTCAAGAACACCAATCAAGAGATCAAGATCCTCATTACAACCCTGACCGATGAAATCTTCACTAGCAAGAGCCTTGGAACTGTCATCAAAAGGAATCAAGAAGAAGAACCAAAGTCCTAGAATCATTTCCAAGAAATAAAAGGGATCGTGAATAAATCTCTCTCTCTTCTCTATCAAGAAGCAATCTTCTATGCATATCAAGAAAGAAAGGAAAAACTACTCAAGTAAGTTTATGACTTCATCTGATTCTATCAAAATGTCTTTTTGCAAGGAAAACAACAAATTGTTTGAGGCTTCAAATTTCCTTGCATGCCAAGAAAAGAACATACCTAAATCTCATTGAAAATGAGATAATGGATCGTATTAAAGGGTCAACAACCCAACCTCCAAAAGAAGATACTCAAGCACATGCTAAATACACGAAAGGAGAAGTGAGAGCCCAAAGGATTCTTATAGAATCCATAAAAGACTCTCTCATCCCATACGTATCCAAATTAGACACTGCCAAAGATATATATGACAAATTGGTAGAGTTTTTTCCTTGTGAGTATGACAGGAGGAGTAATCTCATTAAGGAAAGAACTTTACAAACTAAAGTTGTCAAGGGAATATGGAATAATTTCATATTCATGAAGATCTCTCAAATTCGAGATCAACTGCAAAAACTAGGAGAAGTTATGTCTGATAAAGAAATGACCACAATGGTACTGAATTCTCTACCGGAAGAATGGGGCAACTTCACTTCAAGTATCTATGGGAAGAAAGAAGCCACACCATTCCAAGATCTATGGTCTCTATGTAATATAGAAGATATCATGTTGAAGGCAAAGTTTGATATTGGATTAGATGAACAAAATCAAGCCTATGCTACTATGTCAAGAAGAAAAGGAAGATTTGGTGAATTTGATCATCAAAAGAAAAGGAAGAACATGAATAAGGTAATATGCTATGAATTTCAAGAATATGGACATTATAAAAGAGGTTGTCCTAAATCTAAGAAGGACAAGAAGCTTAAGAAACTTAAAAGTGAAAGGTCTCTACTATGATTGAGATAATCTTCTTCATTGTAAGGTATTTGTCCGTTGTAAAATTATAGATATTAAGCATTGTAAATTAGATATGATGCATCATATTAAAGAATGGAATCATGATAAAAGCATTAAAAGTAAGAGCTCGTGTCATAGAAGGATGTTTGGAACAAAATCTATGACAGTTAAAATATAGCTCTTGGAAACCTCACTTAAAGCTCAAATGACACTCATGGAAATAAAAAGAAGTCATCTAGGGAAAGCCTCATCATACATTGGTCAATAAGGAAACATTTGTTGATAAGGATATGAAAGATTCTCTAGTTTCTATGATGGGATCCTTATCGGAGGAATCATTGATCAAGAAAGGAAGCAAATGTTTCATCATGAATTCTAACTTGTGGAATTCAAGGGATGATGGTGTGATGAAATATTAATGGATCAGGTCAAGGGAATGAAGTTATTTCATTCAAAGTAAAGCTACTACAGGAAGTCTACACGACCCAAATAAAGGATGAGGTATATATATATGCTTACACAAGATATTATGGAAGTCATGTCGTATGGTTGTAGGTAACATGGATGACTACTTCTGTCTTGAGAAGCATGATCAAAGGAAAGGAATCTCCTCCTATGAAAGGTTGCCGGTAGGCATGGTTCACCCTAGATGAAATCAACATAATATGTTGTCATATGGAGTATGAGGTAATTGAATACAATTGAGGACTTTGATTGGAAGCTCCTGGGAATGAAATGCGTGAAGAATAGAAAGGAAGAGATCGTAAGATATGAAACCATGGTAAAGGCAATCATCATCCTAAATTCAAAGAAGTTTTGACTAGAAAATCTCTCGGAAAGATATGAAGACTCTGATGAAAATCTAAAAAAAGATTAAGACCCTTGGTAATGGATATCTTTGGGAGACGTGTCAACCTGTATGCAGGATGCTGATACCTATAGGAAGATGTCATGAGGAAATACCACAAAATTTATTTTGATTTAAGTATTCATCTTGAACAAATATCTCGATGGGCTTATGCAGGATTGCCAAAGGAAAGAATTGCGGATGACTTCCAAGAGGACCATATAGAAGGATGTAAGATCCTTCCCAAAAATATGGCATGAAGAAAGCAACATGACATGAAGCAAGGCCAACTGAAGACTGATGTATCACTTTCTAATGATAGGAATGATGACATGACTGTCTCATGGATGAAAGTGGTGGATGGTCTGTGCCCTATGAAGAAATTCCAAAAGGATGAAGACTAATAACAAAAGAAGAAATTCATGACATCAAAGGAAGTATCTCTTCTAAGCTGCTAGTTGTCCCGTTATCTCCACCTAAGGAGCTGCTGTAGGTCCCTAGTTAAGAGGGAGCCTGTGATCAAGTTTCTTGGAAAAAACTTGGAAATTCCTAAGGCAAGAGGGAGCTTAGATACATTCATGGTATAGGAATGAGTACATTCCTTTATTGGAATATGTCCTCCCTAATTGAGAGGGAGAGATAGACACATCATTCTTGTCTTCACTTGGGAAGACATAATGGAGGATCGGGTAATCATCTGGAATCCGATACTCTTTGAGGATGAGATAGGGAATCCAAGGTTAGAGGACCGATATTCTTTGAGGACTGGAATCCAAGATAAGAATAGTCCTGATGGAACACACCCTGAGAACCTGTGTAGGGTATGTTCCAGGAGGGACAATGATTAAGGTGTCTATAAATCATTGGTATCACCAGCATTGAGCTCATATCTCGTGGAGAGATGGAGCTATTAGTCAAGGCATTACTATGTGATAATGCTGGTTGATGTGATGCTATACAGATGGGTTACCAATCCGATTCTTCTTATGATAAATTATTCAGATTGAGAATTACCAAACACCATTATGAATACCTCCCTAGTTAAGAGGGAGTGTTGAAAAGTGTAACTAGGTTCGGTCTTCATAATGGCATGTAATTATGATTTTATGTAAGAAGATGCAAAGAAGAAAAACAAAATAAATTTATTGTATTACTTGCATCTTGGGTTTCATGAGCAAGGGATTTTATTTTTGAATCAAGACTCTCATTAAGAGTCTCTAGGAGTTTTGTCATCTTTTCATAGAGTCATTTTAATGTAAATGAAGTCATGTTACACTTTGTAAAAGGTCACACTTGTATATGTAATGTAGTCCTTAAAGACCTTGTCACTAGGCCTCTCCAAGTCAACCTAAATCTAATGAATATCCTCAAAGATGGAGTTGGCTTTCCTCCATTGACAATGTTGGCCTAAAGGACATAAGACAAAATGTGTAAGTAACCCTACTTGAACTCATTTAGTAGCATCCAATTCAGTGAATATTGCAGTCATAAGTGCAGAGTGCAGGAATAAAAGAAGTGCGAAAGAAGAAGGTTACTGAACAAGGAAGAAGGGTTACTATGGTTCGGTCTTGGGTCACTCTATATATCTCGTGCAAATAAAATAGGGCCAAGATATGATCTAGGGCCTATTGCAACATCAAGATAATTCATATTGGGCATAAGGTCACTCATAAAAGGACCGAGATAAGGAAGACGAGGAGAAGACTTCATGAAGCCAAGGAAACACACTTGTATAGGGTTGCTAATGCATAGAGACCGAGATTCTCTAGGTCAAGGCGAAAAGTGCAGTGCAGTGGAGTAGAGAAGAAGGGAGGAATGAAGAGAGACCGAGAAGTGTAGTAAAGCCTAGGGACAAGGTTCTTAGGGGGATACTTGTGTCAAGGGTCTTTGTCATGGTCTTGGTATTCGTCAATTGAAGATGTATAAGAAGAATTTCTGATTGGGTTTTCCTCTCAAAGAATGAGAGGTTTTGGCCCTGGCTTACAAGCCTACATACTATGTCTCTAGTATGTAAGTAACCTTACTTGAACTCATTTAGTAGCATCCAATTCAGTGAATATTGCAGTCATAAGTGCGGAGTGTAGGAATAAAAGAAGTGCGAAAGAAGAAGGTTACTGAACAAGGAAGAAGGGTTACTATGGTTCGGTCTTGGGTCACTCTATATATCTCGTGCAAATAAAAAAGGGCCAAGATCTGATCTAGGGCCTGTTGCAACATCAAGAGAATTCATATTGGGCATAAGGTCACTCATAAAAGGACCGAGATAAGGAAGACGAGGAGAAGACTTCATGAAGCCAAGGAAACACACTTGTATAGGGTTGCTAATGCATAGAGACCGAGATTCTCAGTCTAGAAAGTAAAAAGTATGTGGAAGGGAGGAGGGAAAAGAAGGGAGGAACTAAGAGAGAGACCAGAAGTGTAAGAAAGTCAGGGACAAGGTTCTTAGGGGGATACTTGTGTCAAGGGTCTTTGTCATGGTCTTGGTATTCATCAATTAAAGATGTATAAGAAGAATTTCTGATCGGGTTTTCCTCTCAAATAATGAGAGGTTTTGGCCCTGGCTTACAAGCCTACATACTATGTCTCTTGTCTTCTATTGTGTATTTGATAATTGGCTTGATGAAAATAACATAATAATAACACATCGAAGAAAAGATCATAATCAAGAAGCATAAAGTATATCACAAGTAATTATCAAGAAGAGAAATCTCCTAACTAATGATGCCCTAGATTTCTGAACATGACTTCCTAATTGAAAGGAAGTAAGAAATCTCCTCTATTTTTGATAGGGAGTAAGAAGTCTCCTTAAATGTTTAAGGAGCAAGGATTAATTCTCTGATTGAAAGGGAATACATATCTCCTCCCTGGTTGATAGGGAGTGATGATGTACATTATATTCTCTCTTTCATGAGTCATGCACTAGGCAAGGACTAACAACCATACGTCTAGTGAAGGCCATGGAGGGAGAATGGGGTCTAGAGTATTGGATAAGCATCTAAGACTAGTAATCCCTAAGGATTGGGAATCCAAGATATGAAGTAGTCTTGTGGGCTGACACTCTTTAAAGACATGACAAGTATCCAAGACAAGAGTGGTAGAAGAGGACCAATATTATTTGAGGATTGGGAATCCAATACAAGAATGGTCCTAATAGGACATACTTGGTGAATATCCAGATGGGGAATGTTGTTGAAATGTGTAACTAGGTTATATCTTCATAATATCTTATGTACTCTTTATTTTATATATTTGATTATTATTATCATTTTATAAAACACGGGGTTTCATGCTCAAATTCAATTTGTTTTAGGTCAAAGCACCCATTGTGTGCTTCTAGGAGTCAAAAGAGTCATTATCATATGTAATAAACCTTATTGGGCTGCTATAAAACCAACTCACAAAATAGAAGAAAAGAGAGATCAATGACTTAAAAATAAGCCTCTTCGAGGGGGCAACCTCCTTTACATTACATAAATGAACAATTATTGGATGATACACATGAAAAAACCTACCTTCTATATATAGGAGTCTAAAGGGTCACAATATAACAATATGGGGACCATATGGGCACAACAATAACAATAATGGGGCTACACCTATGGGGAAAAATAATAACAATATGGGGACTACATGGGCACAAAAATAAAAATAATGGGGCTACACTAACAATAATAAGGGGATACACTAGTATTATAGGGACATTACATGCCCCTCTCTTTCAAACAAGTGTTTTTCTCGACGCTTGATTATTTCTGGATGCTTCTGTATAAAATTAGCATCCTCCCATGTGGAATATTTAGTGGGTAAGTTCTTCCACTACTGAGATATTCTGAAATTGATCGATTTCGTAATTGTATGTTAATGAAATTATTTTTGAGTTAAATGTGTCAAAGTACCCCTCCAAGATGAATCCAACCTTGATATGATGAAGTTGGCCTCATTAGGTAAGTTCATACTCCAAGGAAAACTATATATAAGTGCCACTTGAATTCATTTGAGACACCATCAAGCAAGCTTGATCACAAGCACAAGAAGGAGACCTAAAAAATCAAGCGAAAGAAAAGAAGAAATCAAAAAAATATGAAATTGGTAGTATGATTTTTGATACTCTCTCCTCTAGATGTGCAAGGAACTAGGGCATCATTCTTGTTGCAACAAGATTACAATGCAGTCATCTTAAGGAGCCAAAATTTGTTATTATAAAGGGTCAATTTTGGAAGCCTCATTCCCAAAATATTGAAGCACCCTAGGTGAAGGAAGAAGGAGATTGCTTCCACCATTTTGTCCCACACATGCGAAGTTTTAGCTACTGCAGGAGGGAAAAAAATTTCAAGATTGAAGAAGAGGACGAAAAAGTGTTGCTGGGGTCGAAGTTGAGGATTTGGAGACATTGAAAGGAAGTTTGACTTGGTCTTAGAGGGGTCTTGGTCTTGAGTCTATAAGGTCTTGGAATTCGTCATTTGAACTTTCTATAAGAAGAGAATAATTTCTTGTGGGTTTTACTCTCTAGGAGAATTTTTAGCCCTAGCTAGCAGCCTACGTCTTGTGTCCATTTATTCTATTGATCTTCATGTTTTGGTAGATTTTTGATGATAAGAACAACATAACAATCAAGATAAGAAGAATCGAATTATAATTACATCAAGTTAAAATAAAATAACGTCACAAGCAATTATCAAAGTCAAGGGAAGTCACATTAATATAGCTGACCTAGATTTCTCAACATGGTTTCAGAGCTAAGGTGACAAGGAAAGGAAACTTGAATATCCCTTAATTAAAAAATGATACATAAGGGATGAATATAAGAGTAAGAACATCAAGGAGATCTAGTCATCACATCACAAAGACCTTGTTGCGGGAAAAACTACCCTAAGGTCTGGGTTGAGGGACCTAACAGAGCAGAAGGCATACAATCACAAGAAGCAATCAAATTCAAAGTCCTAATGCTTAAACTAGTAAACTAGGGATAGGTGACCTTACCTGTATGTCCTACGTTTAAGATCATTCCCGCAGGGTGCAAACCCTCTTCTACACCTCATGCTTCAAAACATGCAACTCATTCAAGACAAAGCACAAAGACTAGTTGTATAGCATATATATCCTAAATTATAGTATGTTAGATCATATAAATTCATAAAAGAATCATGAAATAACGATTACAAGATCATTAACATGTATATGAAACATATAATAACATGACATCAAGAATGGGACAAAGCTTCTTTTATTGATGTATGTAAAAAGAAAGTGGAGATATCACCTGAAATTAGCCATGGATCCAAGCGAAACCGTCCTCCAGATCCGTCCAGCCCAAGCCTCAACAATATTCTTCCATAAGAGGTGCACAAAGGATATCACATAAAGGGGGTGAACATCACAAGGAAACAAGGGTTTCCTGAACATGGGAAGTGCAGGAGGCACAAAGATAATCAAACTTGAGCTGAATTCAACCATGTGAGAAATCGTTTGATTACCGGTAATTGATGTATACCATTAACAAATGTGAGACAAATCACCGATAATGATGAAGAGATTCAAGGTGCCCTAGTACAATCTAACAAGTGCGAATGAATGAGTTGAAGTCAAACACTTGAGAGAATCTACCAATCAACAGACATTTATGTATTCTCACTGTCGATAGCAAAGGAATTATGGGAATTTTGAGGTCTAAAATGGGCCTCCTAAGAAAAATGTAAAACCAAAATAAACTTGATAAGAACCAATAGGATTCAAGATGATGATTTCAACCATGGGGGATTATTCACCATTTTTTAAGTAAAAGGGTAAAAAGATTAAAAAATAATAAAATAATTAAGCTACTTTTTCAACTCGTATTTTCAACTTATCTCCCAAATTTTTTACTCAAATTTCGAGCGGGAGTACACATTGGATGAAAAATTTAATTCCTCATCCAAGAGTACCCATGTTGCATACTTTCGATGGACCTTGCTACACGAAAAATGAGAAATACATGAAAAAAAAACGTAACTGCAATCACGTTTTTCATGTATTTCTCATTTTTCGTGTAACAGGGACTATCGAAAGTATGCAACATGGGTACTCCTTGGATGAAGAATTAAATTTTGCATCCAACGAGTACTCCTGCTCGAAATTTGAGTAAAAAATTTGGGAAATAAGTTGAAAATACGAGTTAAAAAAGTAGTTTTTTCTTTTTTCCCTCTAAAATTTGATGAAGTCATCAAATATTATTTTATTATTTCCACTATTATTTTATAATTTCCTTAGGAGGCCCATTTTAGACTTCAAAATTCCCCTAATTAATCGACCACTAATGGCTGCAAACCCTAAGGTACTAACAAAAGGACTCTAGACCTTATTCCCAGAGAAATTTGTTGGAGTCGACGGGAAAAGATCTGCTGGAAGGAAGGCATTAAGGAATCCATCGATAGGGTCTAACAGAAACCAAGGCACTGCACGAATCATAGGTGTGATAATTAAAGTTGAATTCGAACACAAACGAAACCACTTAGTCAAAGACCCATGTTGTTGATTAAATGTTGAGCACAAGGTCACCTATCAATGATGTAAATAGGGCCAGGGTGTGGCTCTAGGTTTACTCTCAGAACAATTTGTCGAAGTCGATAAGGGACAAACCCGCTGGCAAGAAGTCAATGGAGACCTTCTCAAACCAGCACTAGAAAAGGACCAAATAGCTGATGTGATAGAACAATACTCTGAAACACCAGGGATGTCCGACTGAAAATTGAGTCAAGAGACACTACAGAAAGGACGACTCAGGTTAACTTCCCTTGAACAAAGAATGACTCATTTTGACTATGGAAGCATATGGTAACTTTGTATAAGTTTGTCATGTAGGAGGCACAGACAAACCCTCCATATGATTGGATGAGATAACCAGCCGGGGGAGTACTGACTCGATAACAAGGTTATGGCTTCTCCTAAGTCAAACTAAACCCATCCCAAAATGTAGAAAATATTTAGCTTTTTGTGCTTTGTTCGAGGGTGACACAACTGACTCTTTAGCTGCCATCAAATTTGGAAGTAATGTCTCGAACCCGCTCTTTTGGGATATTTAATTTTTTGTCTTTTTCATATTGAAAGCCTGAAAAAAATTAAAAGAATTCCTATAGTACAATGGATAGAACGAGTGTCGATAAACGGATGCACTAGTTCCTGGGATAGGAACAACCCTATGCTGAATGCAAGGTGGTGAAACTGGTAAGTGACACTCAGAGGAATGTTCCATCCATGGGAAAAGGTGTCGAGTTGTAGAGGCTAAGTGATTGCATGGATGACTTTGCAGAAAGACAGGGTCAAAATATGGCTTATACACGAGTCCAAGTGAAGTCGGCTTAAGGCCAAGATATACAAATGGTCAATAACAACTCAACAAAAAAATGGGAGCCTCTAGGGTATAAAGCCAGAAAATATAGCGAAGAAGAATAATAATGAAGCTTCAACACATAATTCATGGTAGGACTAAAGAGGACTCCTAAGTCTACACAATTTGCAGCATGAGCGCCATATGCTAGCAAGGATCTAACTAAGAATCCCATGTAAAGGATGGCTCTACCATCATATCATGATTTATAAGTCGGCGAGTGAAAATGGTTAAATAATCATAACATAATGGGGTCGAACCTATGGCAAGATTTCAGTATGGAGGCTAGTATGCATAAGTGCAACAGAAAGTGAATTCCCTAACCTATATGCCAGTTCTGAAAAAAATACCTGCCATGACAGGTCAACGGTCATGGAAACGAAGTAGTAATGGAATCGTCTCAAAATTGTCAAAATAGACCTAAAAACAACCTATCCCAACAGTTACAAGCCAAAAGGTCATAAAGTTGTGAACAAATTCAAAAAATAAACACAAAACTTTAAACAAGTAAATTGTGATTTTTTTTTGAATTTTGGGCATAAATAGGCATTTTGGACTCACATTTGGTCATTTATGCCTTGAAGAATTTGTGAAAGAGCTCTGGAGAAAAAAATCCCTAAATTTGAACCAGACCAATTATCAACCAAATCAACCCAAATCTTCTAGGTAATCTTCTCAATCAGCTTAGTCATTAATTTAATCTTCAATTCAAGGAATTTTTGAGGAATTTTACTGTAGAATTTATGTTTTTTATGAAACCCTCTGCGTAAACGCGGGTTCATAATTTTGAACTCGTGTATAAACGCCACTGTATAGGAAGTAAATCGCGTATAAACGTGACTGTACAGGAAGTAACTCGCGTATGCGCAGAGAAAAATTTTAAAATGAAATTCTAATGGTTTTTGAATGAATTGATCCAGGATGACCATTAGCTAGAGAGAGAGGGAGCATAGCACAATTGACAATGAGGTCATGGAAGACCAATTATCCTTGGATATACTTTGAGGATGCAGATTTCTCAAGTTTTTTAAGATGCCAAATATGAAAACAAACACTAGGTTTCTTGAAATGCTTATAAGTTATTGGGACCTAGAGGATGACTGTTTCATGATCAATCAAATGTCATTAAGAATCGATATTGAAGACATTTATTTCATAGCTGGACTCTCTCAAAGAGGGGAACCAGTAAATTTGCAAGGCAAGCCCATATGAGGGCTAAATGTCGAAGATTATATTTCGGTATACTGTGCTGAGGGTACTCAGAAGGTCGGGACACAGATCCAAATCAAAGGTGTGCAAGGGTTGAACAGGAAAATACTTCTTTTCACCATTGTCAGAGTAGCCGGATCGGCTTCCTTGCACCAAGCTTCATGAGGAAACATGAGTTTGGCAGTGGAATGCCTGATTACACTTTATGATTGGTGCACAACCTTATTGAAAAATTTGAAGAAACAATTAACCTCCATCCAGAAGAATAAAACAAAACACTTTTGTTATGGGACCATTTTATGCACATTATTCTTTAAGAGAATTCCAGGGCTTCGCCCCAAGATTATCTCTACTATCAGCAGCCCTCAAGATCCACGGATAGCTAGATGGGCTGATTTGATGAAGAGGTTGGCGGGTGGCGAGGTCCCCAAAACTACTTGGGTCCTGGGATGATGAGTTCTTCCTATGGTGGGGAGAACAAGTCATCGCGGTAGAAGATTATCCATATACTGGCATGGATTTCAGGGGAGATGCTGGTTTTCCCTTACCACTCGGTGCAGCATGGGGGGCGATTCGTAAGATCACACAATTATTTTTTATTATATGATTTTTTTGATTTTCAATAAAGATATGAAAAATCAATAAAATATTTTTGCTTGGACAATTTACTTATAAATTTATGATCATGTTACAGTTGTTGGACCAATCAGACTCGAGGGCTTCCCTAGGCACAGGTGCCGCAGAAGACCTAGGGAGAGTACTCCATGCTATACAGAGGAACCTGGAGGGTTTGACCTGCCATGTCCCATTCTGGGAATTTTGAGATCTAAAATGGGCCTCCTAAGGAAATAATAAAATAATAGCTAAACCAATAAAATAATATTTATGAATTTTCAATTCACTTTTTGCACCACAATCCATGTAACCATAGTTAAATTCAATTCAATTTTTTTATCAAAATAAAATTAATAAAAAAATTGTATTGATGTGACTATAAATAAGAATGAGCTTTTCAAGAAAAAATCATTATCATTGAACAACTAATGCATTTGTTCTTTGTACTTAAATAACTTAAAATAAAATATAAGTATAAATTTATAAATTCTTGATTATATTATATGCTATTAATTAAAATTTATATTATTTAAATTGTATAATAACATGTAATTAATTATATATAAAAAAATAATAATATAATAAATGTATAGGGATATGCATTGTTTCTTTCAAGAAATATGAGATGACAATAATATTATTTTATTTTAAAAATGTGAAATAACATTTATTATTAGTACTTTACTTTATTACTTTAAACGTACTTAGAGCACTACCATGGTTAACCATGAGTTTTTATCCACCATTGAGAATGTGACAAGTAAGTACATTTAACTCAAGCAATGCCACTCCAACCATTAGGGATGATGTCATCCCCTAAAATGTGATTGGTTCTCATAAAGTGAATTTTGATTGTACATTTTCCTTAGGAGGCCCATTTTAGACCTCAAAATTCCCCTAATGTTATGGATGCAGTGGAGGACCTTCCCGAGGCTATACATAGACGTGTGGTCGGTGTACCACACTATTGGGTGCGACTGTTCTGCCGTGTGGTGACATATATAGTGTTCTTCCGTAACACCTACCCAGGGCAGGGCCCATAGGGATAGACTTTTTATGATGACCGAATGACTGTAATATTTTTTGATGATGAACATGATCGGGCATAAGCCCTAATTTTGTAGGACATGATTGTCCGATTTTTGTATATTTTTGAACACAACTCTGATATATATATATATAATGATTTTTATGATTTGAATGTCTCATATATGCAATGATGATTTATGTTTTTTAATATTTAATGTATTGAATTATTAATATGCCAATCAATTTCTTGATTATCTAATGAATTTGCAAACGAATTTTCTGAACTTGGAATGTGAGTGTATGTAACATAGTGAAATGAACGTTGCAACAAACACACTCTCAGAAATAATCGATGTAAAAATAGATCTCTGACACGATAGGTGTTGTTTAATTGTGAAACCACCAGTTGTGAATCCAAGTACATTACTAACGAATCAATACCAAGATACATTGCCTCCGAAAGTAGGTTAACCACAACAGTATATTCTACTACATTATTTGAAGTAGGACCAATGCATACGCCCCTTGAGACTAGCAACTGACCGGATGGATAATAGATTACCCAAGCCATGGAAGCAAGATTCTGGGTATGTTGACTAGCACCAATGACAAATCCAAAGTGACTCATATCATCCATAAACACCTGCCAAAGTAGATCAAAAACATCAAAGTCACACCAAAAATCGATAGATAGATATGCACAAAAAATACAATAGATACAACCAAAGAAAATTCTAGGCAACAACCTAGGCATAATACTTCTTCAGACAGAGCCCATTTCTCGGCTTCGCTAGCTCGTTTCCGTCGAAATCAACCGAGGCATAAGATCCCTTCTTAAGGACCTTTTTAACAATGAAAGGGCCATACCACATGAATTTGAATTTTCCTATCCCCAAGGCATCCTTGTCCTGATCATAGAACAAAACAAGGTCACCTTAAGAGAAAACCCTATGTTTGACAACCTTATCATACTGAACCTTCACCCTTTTCTTATGGGCCTCATTCATCGTAGCTGCATCTCAGCGCTGCTCATTGAGATGTTCTAGATGAACAAGGCGTTCTTTGAGACTTGAAGTGTCAGGAAAAATCTCAACAACCAGCTTAAGTGAAGGAATCTCACACTCAACATGAAAGATCGATTCCAAAACATAAACCAGTTGGAAAGGAGTGAACCCGGTTGTAGTCTTAACATACATCTGGTATGCCTAAAGTGCAGGATACAACATGACATGCCAATTGGACATAGCTTTATTGATTTTCCGTTGAAGGATAACCTTCAAGGATTTATTTACAGCTTCAACCTGTCCATTGGCCCGAGGATAATATGGAGATGAATGCTCTTGCCGGAAACCCAATTTAAGAGTCAATTCATCCATCATGGTGTTCTGAAAATGACTGTCATGGTCACTGAAAATATCTTTGGGAATACTGAATCGAGAAATGACTTGGTTGAACAGAAACATGGCTTCTGTTTCACCAGCGTTCGCAAAAGTAGGCATAGCCTCGGCCCACTTTCTAAAGTAGTCCACTGCTACGATAATGTACTTGTGACCCTTCACCGAAGGCGAGTTACAGCTGTAGTGCCCTACTCTAGTTGATTTACAGTGATATGAATTTTAACATTATTTAGCCCTAAGACCCGCACTTTATCCTTTGAGGACCTCAGGTTGAGGATCTGGACACATGACTCTATTATTAGTGGATGTGATGGTTATGTATGTCTTTATTGTTACTATGATGATTATAGCACTTATGGATATGCATGTTCTTTATTGATATGATTGTAGCATTAATAGATATGCAGGTTCTCTATTGATATCATGATGATGATAGATTTTATGGATAGATATGTTTTCTATTGATGTTACGATGATAATGCCTTTGATGGATATGTTAATTTACCATTGATGTTATGATTATGATAAACATGATGGATGTGTCCCATATGTAGCTACTTACATTAGTTCTGATTCAAAATAAACAATGATGTGAATGACTAGGTCATGATGATGTTTCTATTATGATAACGACTAACACTGAGAACTTTGTTACTGATGATTATTGAGTATGACAGGAAACCACCAGAGGCACTCGCATATGATGAGTGGATAACATCTAGTTTGATAGAAATTAATATTTTGTCTTTGAAATTCTAAGTTCAGTTTGAAACTTATTATATATATCACATATACTCTGATGATATGTTAGTGGTTGCAGGAACATGTTAGTTGCTTGGCCGAATGACTCACATATGGGTGATGGGGTTGTACAATTGGATGGAACAACATGGGAGGGGTGGAACAGTGTTCCTGATCTCACCCGCTAGCACTCCCGCCGTGACTTAGGCTGGAAAGGTCGAAATACCTTCGCCTTGAAGATCACGATGTCGTGGGGGCAGGTCCCAAATTGGTTCGCTCACGAGGATTTTCTGGGGGGCACGCATCAAGGCGGATTCCTTAATACCCAACACCATTAGTCTCACTATAGTGGGCAACATACGAGATGATAGGGGTCTCTGTCGTTGCACATATAATTTCCCCTCGTAACCACTGGATACTTGAAGGGCAAGTGGTGTGGCACCCTTGGAATTTCAAGAGAAATTCTTGAAGGGCACGACCGACTTGGCACCCTTGGTATCAAAAATAAATTCTTAGGCATGTCACCCTTGGAACTTCAAATGGAAGTTCTTGAAGGGCATAACCAACTTGATACCCTCGACATCATTAAAGAAACTAATAAATATAATCAATATATGAAAACCCAACTAATTCATACTAAGTGATATAGGATGTTAGAACCAAAGGAATTAAATCAAGAATAAAACTTAAGGTAAGGGAGGAATAGGAAGAGATAAAATATTTTACCATGATAACTCTACCTTTTCCATGATTAAACCAAAATATTAAGTGGATAACGTACAAAAGTAACTTAAATAGGCAAAAGGGGGAAAGAGAGACATAGAGTTAAGTATAAAGATTTATTAAAAACTTCATTAAGAGAAGAGGGTGGTGAATTAAAATAAGATTAATAAATTAAAATGTGAGAAATTTAGAGAACTTCCATGTGGCAAGATCCAACATAAGAATATTCATCTAAAAGAAAAATTGAGGTAGTTAGGGGACCAAATCTGAGACTTATCAATTAACTTCAGTAATAAACACAAATTAAGGAGTAAAAAGGGGGAATGAAGAGACAACTAGGAGAAGAATTAGGAAGTCTTGTTGGGTTGAGGGAAATACTATTTTTAAATGAATAATTAAGTAAATTATTTTTGGGAGAGCCTTGATGAGAGGGTGACACATGGGTGGGTGAATAATCAAATTTTGGGGTGATAAAAAAATAATTATTTATGCATGAAATTCCAAGTGTCACCTATGAAACCTTCTATAAAAGAAAGGGAAAGGGAAGGGAAAAGGGCTTTTGGTTTGCCCTATTGTTGGATGGAGGAGATTATGTCATTTTGAGTGGTTACGAGCTATAGTTGAGTTTGGTGGGATAGATTATTATAGAGAGGGGACTCTTGAGCCAAGAGGGGCTCACCTCTATCAGCTAGCACATTCTTTCGTTGTACAACCCCATTGCAGCTCGAGGGTCCGCGGGGAAGGAGAGTATCCAAGGAGTAGGCTGGGAGGTCAACTGGTGGGTCATTACATTCGGATTAAGCACGACAACATTCAGACTTGGAGGTAGACGACAACAAAGGAGCTCAAGTAGCGGCAAGTCAAGTTTGGTTCTGTCTAAGGGTGAACGGTACATGTGTTAGTTATATTGTTTTTAATTATGTTGATTTTAATTGTGCCTATAATCAACAAGTTAAATATATGTATGTGTTATGAAGTTAAATATATGGACTTGATATACATGATTTAATTTTACTGAGTTTCAAACTTGTATGATTATGGGTTCATTTCCTAGTTACTGTGTAAAAAAAAATTAAAAAATAAATTTTTTTTTAAAGCCTAGAGCTCATCTAGTATATTATAGGGTTGGTCTCTACACTTGGTATCAGAGCAAAGGTTCCACCTCTAGGACCTATAGGCCCATAAAGTATTAAGGTTCCTCGTAAATTTTTGAGCCATGAGTTTTGTAGTCTTTGTGGACTTAGAAATCCTTAATAATTATGATGGAGGAGCTAGCCTTCATATGAAAATTTTGAAGAAACCAACTAAGGTTCTAGTTAATAATAGTAAGATTGACGTATATCTTAAATATACTATATATAGAATTTTCTTGCCTGTTTACAAGAGTTATTGGCCAATAATCTATCAAATTTGTTCCTATTTTTGTATGTATTACATTATTTTATTAAGGAGGGAGCTTCATTCTATTGGGCTCATACATTTTCAGTCGATTTGGAATTTTAATTAGACAAAGAAATTCTTCATGACTTAATATATTGTTTATGCTATTGTCTATTATAATGTTTGCAAGGCAACACTCCAATTTTGACATAGATATAATATAATTTTGGTATCCACCATTATGGAAGCACATTACTTAGTTCTATTTTCATCAAGTACATTTTTTTTGTTTTTTCTTGTAGAATGTAGAAAAATGCTTATTAGTTCTTTGGATAGTAGATATTCTTTTGAAGCCTTGTCTTTTCTAAAAGGAAAGAGTGTTTTTCATGTTCAATAAGACTTCTCATTCATTCAACTATTGGGTTTGAAGGGAAGCCCTTTATGCTTCCAATTTATGTATTCGATAAGTTATTCCTAGTATAAATATGATGAAAATATAGGCACTCAGCCCATATATTTAACAAGAAGAGGAAGAAACAATTTAGACTACCACCTATAAAATTTGGCCACCTAAGTATTAAAAGTATCACTCATTTGAAGATTAAAAAAAATAATAAAAAATAATAATAATAAAAATCTCTAGCCTTTGGACAAGCAATAAAACTAAATCCCTCTCTCAAGCAGCAACGATTTTCTGCACGTTTTTGCAATTTCGGACCTTTTACTTAAAGGATATTGTAGTCTCCAGATCCCATAACAAGCAGCTTTCCTTGTGCACGTTCATCACAGATTTTTCTTTTGCCAACCAGTAGACTAGCTGCAAGGTCGAATAGGAGCACTGCACAGTCCTGAATGATGTTTCTGCTAGATTTGTTGCAGATCTCCTCGGCCAAAATTTGCAGTGGAGTTTTCTTGGGCGAGATTTTGAAAGCACCTTTACGCTTTTCGGTTTCGCCATCGATGTTGATTAATGGCCCAGGGGAAGTCTCTGGTGAGACAGATGGAGGGTTTCACACCTCCTCTGATAAGAACCATCTGGATAGAGACCGTAATATAATGCCTCATCGTCTTAAAGAAGTGGAAGGCCTGGGTCCAAATACAGGAGTAGGCACCAAAAGAATTAAATCGATGTGTGTTAGTTTAGTATAATCACCAATTGGTGAATTTGTCGAGGGTTGCAACAAAATGAGATGCGGTGGTCCCTTTGTCGGAGAAGAGAGAGTTCGACATAGACGGAACCCTATGTTATGTTGCCCCGGAAAGCAATTTGGTGGGATGAGTCGGAGACGGGAGAACCTTTCCGTGCCTGCACGAATGGAAGAGATCAATGTGGAGGTCGGATGATGCAATGCCCTCTGAAATGGTGGGCAGCGGAGCCTTCTGCTTCGTTTTAGAGCCGTTCCCCGACGCTGCCTCCTTGGCGCCTACTAAAACCACGACAGAATCAGAGGTCGTGTCGGGCTGAGCTCTGGCTCGATATAGAGGGCAAGTCGAATGCGAGTGGAGCCACATGTCGATACATTCGATGTGAAAGCTGTGGTGGCATTTTGGGAGAAATATTCCTTTCTAGTTCTCTTCGAATTTGCACAGACAAACTGCACACTCGAGTACAATTTTGTTATTTTCTGGTTGATAGAGAAATGTGGGAATCACTTCTATCGCCGACTTGCCAAGGATGACTCTGTGTAACCTCGGGGAGTTCTGGTCACCGACAAAGGCCAAATGGCGACGTCGGAAAGAGCTCCGTCGGCTCCAGACGTAGCGCGCGTATATCTGCAGCCCAAGAAAGTTTCGAGATATTGAAAACATCCTTCTGCATATCGTCTTGGCCATTGCTCTTTTTGAATCGCTTGTAATTCTCACAAAACAAGGATCCACCATTCATGGAGACACAAGTGCAAACCACCACCAGATTAAATCCACAACTAAAATCAAACAAATCTCGCATTCGTAGGAGCAGACGTTGGCGTTAAATCATGTGTCCTGCACATTCAAGAATTACTAACAGTTTCCGAACTATTAAAACCGCATATTCTCCACTTCTCATCAACATCTCTCGGCGATTCACTGGGCGTTGATCTCCAGACTTATAAAACCCTCCTCAATCTTCTCCTCCACTTATAGTTTCTCTGTTGCAAAAAGACTTGATTCACTCTTCCCGCTCCCAACCTATAAACTAACGCCCACAATACCATGGGCGCATAATCTAGATTTGTTTTGACAGAGGCTTCCGCGAGATATGCGGGATGCTGCATTATCTTCTTAAAGACAATGACTAAATCCCCTGATTCATCAGATTCCATTCCTGATTTCAATCTTGGACTCCAAATCTCGCGGCGTATCTAATACGTAACATCAATCACGGGCTCCATGTCTCCCGACGTGAAAATACAAAATTTCGAGCATAGTGGACAGGGCTTTCAGCATGCAAGTATAATAACTCTGGTGAAACATTGATTGTAACATAGGCATTGGAGAGAATTTCATTTGATTCTATATGAATCAAAAGAAGCTGCCCAAAAAACTTTCAGGTCCCTTCATTGCCTTTTAATCCCACACCAACATCATAGAGCTTTAATTTTGACCTGAATCTGGCTTTCCTGTGCCTTTTCGTTTACAATTTGACTTTCGTTGTTGTCCAGGTCTATTGAATGCAAACTAAGGCTGTCAGCAGTCACAAAAAAAAAAAATCAGAAAAATCCTCATGATAAAGGGAAAAGTATTTGATACTTGACCACACAGATCTTCAACAGTCGTGATATATTTTTCCTCTATGTTGGCTTCAAAATACCCCTTGTTTCCAAGAATGTGCTTATGGTCTCCATCATATGCATTTACAGTTTTGTTATGTTCACCCTTTTGAGAATCAAGGTTGCTGTTGGACTCATTTATTATCACCCTTTTGAGAATTAAGGTAGCTGTTGGAATCGTTTATTGTCAGATCAAAATTGATCAAAACCCTTTTTACAGTAACAAGAAAAGAGAGGATATATAATATTTTGTTTCCAAGAACAGAGTTGACTTTGTTTCTGTCTTTGTTACTGTACAGGTTGTAAAATTCGCAGCTTCCTTGTCCCTTATTTATGTGATTGTCATCCAGCTGTATAAGAAATGTTTGGTTAATGCCTGAACTGTGGTTTGAAACTAAGGGTTTGACCTCATTCATTTCCAATCCGCTAGGTTCAAATTATTTAATGGAGCTAGAATTATCTTCATGGCATGTCAAGGCATCTTGCTCTAAGGCTGTTTCTTCTACATCTTTGTTATCTTCATTGTTGTTGCGACAACGATGTCCTTTTGGAATAGTAGAAACATCATCATACTTTGGAAAGAGCTACAATCCCTCGATCAAGATTGGGATTATCTTCAGGGGGTTTAGATGCACTTTTGATTATATCACAAGACCACAGTGAGAGCAATGGAAGATTATTGCCATGGTTATTGAATTTCATAACAGATGTTCAGCATTGCTCCTTGAACGCTATGCATTAAACCAAACATTTTCCCTATTAAGAGTATATTATAAGAGTAAATTGTAGGAGTTGAACGATGCCCAGAAAATTTGTGTGCATGACTGCCTTGATAGCTTTAGGATCCGTTATTCAACTTGATAATTATTTTGGACATTGTTACCTAACCCTGGCTCACTGCTCTTTGGCCCTTAATTGCTGAAATTTCGGTTTATGTATATCATGATTTATAACATGATATATACAACGTTCCAAAGAACGAGATGTAACAAATTAACGTCTTCGAAACCTTTAAAATATGTCTTATGTTATTTTTGGAACTTTCAAATTAAGGGCATTTTAAACCTTTCAAATCTTTCCTGGTACTTGACATCTACTATAGGCACATTGTTCATTCACTCCATCTCATTTTGTTTGCTTATGATATTATCCCCAGGATGATTTTGACATATCTCTTGAAATGCAGACTAATCCCTTGCCTATTTGTCGTTTTTTTTTTTCTTCAATGCATATTGGAGCCCCTCAGCTATAAACTGTAGTTTAACTTTGTCATCATCCTTTGGATCTGGAAAAGAACCATTGTTATACCTTGCAACAACTTGTTATTCAAAGAACCATTGTTATACCTCGCAACAACTTGTTATTCATTTCATGTGCGTTTATTCTGATTCACTGTTTTTGAAATGGTCTGTATGATCTTGAAATGCAAACGATTTTATTTTGGATTCTAAAATTTCTCAGACAAAATCTGATGGTAGGAATTATTTTCTGAATTACAATCGATTTGCTTTAAATTATAAGATAGTCCAAACAGAGTTTCTGAGTGCCATTATAATCGAATCTTTCAATGTCATTGCAGCACAAAAGATTAATATCTCTTCTATTTCTTAGCGAAGACCCAGCAGTGCTAATGGTGAGCAGTCTCGTTATTAGAACAACTAGTCTTTTTATTTTGTTTTCAGGATGAAAAAAAAAAAAACAGAGCTTCTTCATTAGAACAGCTACAATGAGCTGTACATATTCTGGGCATTAACGAATTTATAACAACTCTACCATTGCCGCGTGGGTTCATTATTTCATTATTAATGGAACTGTGAATCTGGAATGTAATGTTACACGAAATCAACCAGTTCTTCGTTCAGAAATTTGATATGCTCAAGGTTCTTCATAAAGTCGATCTTAACCTTAATCCAATTCGGCTTATCTGAAGGTTCAAAAATAAAGTAAATATTTGATCGTTGAATTATCAGCCAAAGTTGGGAAGTGGGTTTGGGTCAACGCTAAACAGTATTGAGACATTTTAAAATGAAGAGTAGCTTGTCTAAAATGGGAGCAAACAAGGAAAAAAGGGTCTCAAAAGGAAAGTACTCGTGTCCTTGACAAGAAACAACATTCAAACAAGGTCACTTTGCAAGCATATGGCAACAACAAGTCCAAAGGAAAAGGAAAAGTCATTGATGATTATACCTTATATAGTCCCACATCCACACCTCTCCTTTGGTCATCTGAGCTAATCAATGAATATGATTTTGATATTACTTACATAAAAGGAACAGTAAATAGGGTGGTTGATGATTTAAGTAGGAGGCCTCGAATATTTTCAGTGATTCCCTTAAAGACAAATTTGAGGGAGAAGTTGCTTGACTTGTAATTTAAGGACACCTGGTACAAGGAGGTTAGCAAGAGTTTGAGGGAGGACGAAATGAGAATCCCAAAATATGAAGAATACTCCCTTGATAGTGATGGACTTCTACGATTCCGGGGAAGGATATATGTGCCATCGAATGAAGATATACACCAGTTGATCTTGAATGAAGCACATCATGCAATATACATGGCACACCCTGGTGTTAAGAAGATGAGTGCAGACCTGAAACCACTTTTCTTTTGGAAATGAATGAATAAGGACATTGTAAACTTTGTAGCAAGATGCTTAGAGTGTTAGCGAGTAAAAGCTGAACACAGACATCTAGCAGGGTTATTGCAACCCCATGAGGTACCAGAATCTAAATGGGAAGTTATATCAATGGAATTCATTGTGGGACTACCAATGACCTCAAGACGACATGATTCAATATTCGTAGTGGTGGACACATTGACCAAGAGTGTCCATTTTATACCAGTTAAGACTACATATAAGACACCAGAGATAGCGAGAGTTTTTATTGATGAGATTGTAAGATTACATGGAGTTCCCAGGAAGATCATATCAGATAGGAGAGCAGTGTTTACAGGAAAGTTTTGGACCAGTTTCCAAGAAGCCTTGGGAACCCAATTGAACTTCAACACTGCATACCACCCTGAGGCAGATGGTCAAACAGAGAGGAATAATAAAATCCTCGAAGACATGCTATGAATGTATGTGATGGAACAACAAAAGAAATGGGAGGAGTTTTACCTTTGGTGGAATTTTCTTACAATAACAGTTATCAAAGTTCCATCAAGATGGCACCATTTGATTTCTTATATGGAAGATCGTGCAGAACACCTCTTAGTTGGGACTGACTAGAGGACCGAGTATTAATAGGGCCATAAGTGGTGCAAGAAATGGAAGAATAAATGACTATGATTAAAGGGAGGCTAAAAGAAGCACAAGATCGACAAAAGATTTATGCTGACTCTCATCGAATAGACCGAAGTTATGAAGTGGGAGATAGGGTGTTTCTGAGAGTAAGGCCCCAAAAGAGCTCTATAAGATTTGGAAAGGGAGCAAAATTGTCTCCATGGTTTGTGGGACCTTTTGAGGTTTTAGAAAGGAAAGGGCCGGTAGCATATAGACTTGCATTACCTCCATCCCTAGCACGTATTCATGATTGTGTTTCATGTTTCTGTTTGGTGTCATTATATTTCAGATCCATCACATGTTATTGACTTAGGTCACTTGCAGGTTTCGAATGAGGGAAAGGTGATGGTTGAACCAATTCGCATATTGGAACAATGAACTTTGCAGCTTAGACGACGATTATTGGACCAGGTTAAGGTCCAGTGGGACAATTACAGTCCTAGTTCAGCCACTTGGGAGGATGCCGAAGAGATGCATCACCGTTTTCCTTGTCTATTCCAAGGACTTCGAGATGAAGTCCACTATTAAGAGGGGGTGTATGTAGTGCCCTACTCTAGTTGACTGACAATGATATGAATTTTAACATTATTTAGCCCTAAGACCCACACTTTATTCTTTGAGGACCTCATGTTGAGGATCCGGACACATGACTCTATTATTAGTGGATGTGATGGTTATGTATGTCTTTATTGATACTATGATGATGATAGCACTTATGGATATGCATGTTCTTTATTGATATGATTGTAGCATTAATAGATATGCATGTTCTCTATTGATATCATGATGATGATAGATTTTATGGATAGATATGTTTTCTATTGATGTTACGATGATAATGCCTTTGATGGATATGTTAATTTACCATTGATGTTATGATTATGATAAACATGATGCATGCGTCCCATATGTAGCTACTTACGTTAGTTCTGATTTAAAATAAACAATGATGTGAATGACTAGGTCATGATGATGTTTCTATTATGATAATGACTAACACTGAGAACTTTGTTACTGATGACTATTGAGTATGACAGGAAACCACCAGAGGCACTCGCATATGATGAGTGGATAACATCTGGTTTGATAGAAATTAATATTTTGTCTTTGAAATTATAAGTTCAGTTTGGAACTTGTTATATATATTACATATACTCTGATGATTTGTCAGTGGTTGCAGGAACATGTTAGTTTCTTGGCCGAATGACTCACATATGGGTGATGGGGTTGTACAATTGGATGGAATAATATGGGGGGGATGGAACAGTGTTCGTGATCTCACCCGCTAGCACTCCCGCCGTGACTTAGGCTGGAAAGGTTGAAATACCTTCGCCTTGAAGATCACGATGTCGTGGGGGCAGGTCCCAAATTGGTTTGCTCACGAGGATTTTTTGGGGGGCGCGCATCAAGGCGGATTCCTTGATCCCCAACACCATTAGTATCACTATATCGGGTAACATACGAGATGATAGGGGTCTCTGTCGTTGCACATATAATTTCCCCTTGTAACCACTGGATACTTGAAGGGCAAGTGGTGTGGCACCCTTGGAATTTCAAGAGAAATTCTTGAATGGCACGACCGACTTTACACCCTTGGTATCAAAAATAAATTCTTAGGCATGACACCCTTGGAACTTCGATTGGAAGTTCTTGAAGGGCATGACCAACTTGACACCCTCGACATCATTAAAGAAACGAATAAATATAATCAATATATGAAAACCCAACTAATTCATACCAAGTGATATAGGATGTTAGAACCAAAGGAATTAAATCAATAATAAAACTTAGGGTAAGGGAGGAATAGGAAGAGATAAAATATTTTACCATGATAACTCTACATTTTCCATGATTAAACCAAAATATTAAGTGGATAATGTACATAAGTAACTTAATTAGGCAAAAGGGGGAAAGAGTGACATAGAGTTAAGTATAAATATTTATTAAAAACTTCATTAAGAGAAGAGGGTGGTGAATTAAAATAAGATTAATAAATTAAAATGTGAGAAATTTAGAGAACTTCCATGTGGCAAGAGCCAACATAAGAATATTCATCTAAAAGGAAAATTGAGGTAGTTAGGGGACCAAATCTGAGACTTATCAATTAACTTCAGTAATAAACACAAATTAAGGAGTAAAAAGGGGGAATGAAGAGACAACTAGAAGTAGAATTAGGAAGCCTTGTTGGGTTGAGGGAAATACTATTTTTAAATGAATAATTAAGTAAATTATTTTTGGGAGAGCCTTGATGAGAGGGTGACACATGGGTGGGTGAATAATCAAATTTTGGGGTGATAAAAAAATAATTATTTATGCATGAAATTCCAAGTGTCACCTATGAAACCTTCTATAAAAGAAAGGGAAAGGGAAGGGAAAAGGGCTTTTGGTTTTCCCTATTTTTGGATGGAGGAGATTATGTCATTTTGAGTGGTTACGAGCTATAGTTGAGTTTGGTGGGATAGATTATTATAGAGAGGGGTCTCTTGAGCCAAGAGGGGCTCACCTCTATCAGCTAGCACATTCCTTCGTTGTACAACCCCATTGTAGCTCGGGGGTCCGCGGGGAAGGAGAGTACCCAAGGAGTAGGCTGGGAGGTCAACCGGTGGGTCATTACATTCGGATTAAGCACGACAACATTCAGGCTTGGAGGTAGACGACAACAAAGGAGCTCAAGTAGCGGCAAGTCAAGTTTGGTTCCGTCTAAGGGTGAACGGTACATGTGTTAGTTATATTGTTTTTAACTATGTTGATTTTCATTGTGCCTATAATCAACAAGTTAAATATATGTATGTGTTATGAAGTTAAATTTATGGACTTGATATACGTGATTTAATTTTACTGAGTTTCAACTTGTATGATTATGGGTTCATTTCCTAGTTACTGTGTAAAAATAAAAATAAAAATTTAAAGCCTAGCGCTCATCTAGTATATTATAGGGTTGGTCTCTACAATAGGTAGTAAAATCAATTCCCCACTTAGTGAACAGACCGAAAGTGACAACAGGAAAGAGCAGAGTTGGATGAGCACGCATCTTCTGAGTTTAAACCTGACAAGGATGGCATTTTTTGATTGCCTCAACACAATATTTGAAAATCGAGGGCCAAAAAAATCCGACACAAAAAATATTTTGGGCTATAGCAAGCCGAGATAAATGCCACCACAAGCTCCACCGTGGAAATCATTCAACACAACCTCAACTTCTTCGAGAGTTAAGCAACGTCTAAGGATTGAATCAACCCCACGACGAGAGTGTCACCGATAATAAGATAACTTTTTGCTATTTGATGCAACTTTTGACGCTCATCTTTCAAAAAGCGAAGGAAAACGTCGAAGTCTATAGATAAAAAATGAGATCTCCATACCAAGGATCTTGTGAAGAGATGAGGAAAAGATGTTCATCAGGGAATGAATCCTCATAAATAATCTCATCTCCACAAGGCAACTCAGAGATTAACTCCGCAAATACCAAATAGTCTTTGGATTTGGTAGACAAAAATTCGAGATCGAACTCTTGCAAAATGAAAATCCATCAATTGTATTTTCCCCCAATCACACGCCTACTGAGAACAAATAAAAATGGATTCACTACTTCCAAAAAATAATTTTTGCGAAGGAGAATGTAATGCTTGAGTCACTGGAAAGCATGGAAAACTGCCAAAGCTAACTTCTCAATGGGAGAATATCACAGTTCAAGACCTACCAAGCCTTGACTTAGGTAATAAATGACATGGTCACAAAGAGAATCATCCTCTTGAATCGGAACCATACTTATAGTAGATTCTGCCGCAACGAGATACAAAAGGAAATCTCTGCTATAATTAGGTGGACTCAATAATGGAGAAGAGATCAATGCATTTTTCAAAGCATCGAACGAGCATTGAGAAAATTCATCCCACAAGAATGGAATTCCCTCTTCAACAATCTCATAAATCGTTTCGTCACCTCAACATAATTAACGATAAATCTCCTTAAGAAATTTTATTTTCCTTGAAGACTTTGAAGTTGACGAATAAAATACGGGGGAGGAAACTGAAGTATTGCCTCAGACTTGAAGGGATCTACCCGAATCCCTTCAATAGATACGATGAATCCCAACAATCGACTGGGTGTGATGTCGAAAGCACACTTATTAGGGTTCAAACGAATTTTATAATGACGACACCTTTCAAAAACCCTTCGAAGATGAGAGGGATGATCAATTCTCTTTCGAGAATGAGCAAATAAATCATCCAAATAAGCTTCGATGATATGCTTGATGTCGTGGAAAGCATAAGACATGGCCCGCTGGAAAGTAGCTGCAACATTTTTAAGACCAAAAGGCATCTTTTTGTATGCAAATGTAACCCAAGGGAAAACAAAAACAACCTTGTGCTGATCTTCAGGACGAATGGTAATCTGATTGTATCCCGAGAAACCGTCCATGAAGGAGAAAATCTCATTCCCCACACACTCATCAATAATATGATCAATAAATGGTGTGGGGTGATTATCCTTCGGACATGCCTTATTCAAATCCCTGAAATCAATGCAGACACGGATCGTTCCTTGTTTCTTGTCCACATACACTGGAATCGAAACCCACTCAGTTAAAGGAATGGGGTATATCAAACCCACCTTGAGCAGCTTCTCAACCTCAGCCTTAATAGATGCGGCTTTCCTAGGGTTGACTGGATGAAGCTTCTACCGCATAGGCTTAGCATTCTCGCAAGTCTTGATCTCATGTTGGACAATAGATGGATGAATTCTAGGAATTTACTCATAAGACCAAGCGAACACATCACAAAAATCTCTAAAGAGATCGGTATAAGTCTGAATCTCTTCAGGGGAACATTAAGCTCTGATGAAAACATTTTAAATAACATTGGGATCCCTAGATATGTTCACCGATATAGTCTCAGAAATGACAACCATGTTCCCTTCAATAAAAACCTGTGTTGGAGCTAAAGGGTTCAAGATCGGGTGAACAGGACCAGAAGAGATAGGGCTAGACAATCTCGATTCAACTTCTCGCAAAACTGGTAGAAAATAGGACCGATGATGAAAATAATCCCACGGTATTTCTACACTAGTCATTTCTTCAAGGATAACCTCTTCAGATGGAAGAACAATATTAAGGCAATCTTGAGGAGAGGATGAACAAAGAGTCCAAGTCGGAGCCACATCTCCATCCCAATCCTTTGGTCAAAGAGAAACTGGAACGGAATCTACAAAGTCAAGAATAGATTGATAAAAATTCTCTGCTGTACACATAAGGAATGCCATTCCACCCACTTGACCTTCCTCTAATGTGGAATTAAGAGAAGGTAAGGTCCAAGGATCCGAAAATTAATGAGTACGAAAGAACTCTCTTTGAGTAGGAACCATGGAAGATGAGATAGAATTAATACGATTGGAAGGAGGCGAAATATCAAAGGTATCCATGGCAATGAGGTATACATTCCAATCCCCAAATTCTCCATAAGTTGCTTGGCATCATTTACCAAGGGAAGAGTCGAGTCAGAATATGCATTTGGATTTATCGAAGAATTTTCCATCTGATCGACAATGAAAATCCTCCCTTCATGGGGAAAACACAAGATGCGAAATAATGATGAAGAAATAACATCCATTTCATAAATCCAATTCTGCACCAATATAAGGTTGTAGTCCAAATTGCTATCGACTATCTTGACCTCAATATTGACAACTTTACCCCCAACACAGATCGACAAAGTCAGATCAATGCCATGTGGCCTATAAGAATGACCATCAAATGCAGTGAGAAGAGTAGGTGAAGGCATAGTTAAAGGGATCCAATGGCTTTCCAACATGAGACAAACATGACACATGTGGAAGCGCCCTCATCGACTACTGTTCAAAAAATATTGGTTTTATGATATGTAGACTTAATCTGAAAAGCCATGAGATGAGGAAGTCTCTTCTTAAGATTTGACATATCAAATGTGATCGTAAGAGAGTTCTTTGGATCAACTGCCCCGATCACATTGAGAGATGCAATCCTTTGTGTTGGGCATGACCGGGGTACCTCATACGCAGACATAACACAAGGACTATGTGTGAGATCTTATATAATGGAGTAGTTCTGGGTTGCCTTGGCATTAGGGTTGATTGTTGTATGCTTAGTAGAACCTTTCAACATTCGAGGTATAGGCTCAATTGTGGGCCTCTCTATATGGAGTGGCTCAGAATTACTAGGAGCACCCTTATATTTTGAAGACTCAGCTTCACCATAATCATGAGATCATGTAGCGATATCAACGTGAGCACTCATCATATATACATTTGAAGAATTTTCCTCTTCCTGGTTGCCCCCAGCGGGACCTCCAGTATTAGAATTCACACCAGCAAGCAGCTGCTACCCTTGGGGAAAAGGGTTAGTCAAGACAACTTAGGAACTAGAAGAACCATGCTGAGCTAACAAGCGCTGAGCATCTTGAATTTTAGGGTAGAGATGAGTAAGATGGTCTCCGATGCATAATTTGCATGGAAACTTAACTTTCTTCTTTGCCTCTCTCTTACCCTCTCCAACATTATCGTTGGATCTATGCAGATTACCCTTCCCATCCTTATCTTTATTCTTGTTATTCTGTCCCTTCTTCTTCCCATCAGATTGTTGATTTCCTTTGGGGTTAGAAGCTTGAACATCATTAATAGTTAAGGGATGGGAAGGAGTAGACACCGAAAATGTACCTTGAATAGAAGGATTAGATTGTAAAGACAAGTGCTGCAATTTATTCAAAAGGTTAGTCGTGCCACTATCAATCGAACCGACAAGCTCGTCAGCATGAGGACCAGGCTTTTATTTGGCTAAATCCACTTTGGAATGAGGAGCATCTGACAAGATCTTATTAAGGACCCCAGACTGAGAATATATCAGTTCCAATTGCTGGGCCCTAAAGATAGACAGTTCCTCATAGAATACCATGGAAAGGGATACATCCTTCGAGAATTCTGGCTGTAAGGATTTAATAAACCAATCGTGAAGGAATTCATTAGGAATTTGGGCTTTGTTGAGCCTCTTCCTTCTCCTCCATTCCTGAATATGATCAGAAATATGTGTTGCCTTATACTGTTGGAAATTGGCCAGGAGATCAGTCCTAGCATCATAACGAACAAGAAACTAGAAATGGTTCAGAAACATAGTCCAACTTGCCAAACGTAGAAAAACTGCCCCCAGTAAGCTCAATGTACCATTTTGCAGCATTTCCAGTTCGAGTGCGCTGAAATAGTCTCAAGCTAATCGAATCATCGATGAGGGAGTTCAAGGAGCAACATAAATGGAAAGTGGTAACATGGTCGGATATATCCTCACCAGTATTCCCTTCAAATTTTGGAATATATGAGGGTAGTTTAGTAGGGACCGGAGGCCAACTCGGACTGTATAGAATTGGATCATTCGTTAAATTTGATAAATCTGGAAAATTCAAAGTTGCCAAGAACGGTAAGCATGGAGGAGCTTGAGAATTCCATCCACCAACGGAAGGCTTCCCAACATTATGAAAGAATACCTTGGATTTTCTGAGGCACCAAGTTACGATGGATTGTTCATAGAAAAAGCTGAGCCATAAGAGAAGCCTTGTGGCCCAGAAGCATTTGTAGTAGGACCCCCTCCCATCGTAGGATTACCATAAATATGGATATCCCCCCCAATTGAAGTGTTGAATGAAGATAAAACCCCTTGGTAAGGGTTCCAATCATTGGCGAATGGAGAGAAACCCTGAGAAGCACCTACGGAGGAGAAAAGGACATTCCCTTGCTGACCATAGAAAAACAGATTTCCAGTTCCCAACCCTGTAAAAGCAGGGTTCCAACCTTGAAAAGCATTAGAGCTTTGGCCTTTGAGAAAAGGATTGAAGCCTTGACCTTGAGAGGAGAAAGGCAAAGATCCTAAGGAATGGTTTGAATGAGGGATATGATCACTTCTGAAGGGGAAACCATAAAAAGAAGCTGACCCACTAGCCATAGAAGACATGGGGGTGGAGACAACAGAAGCAACAATGAAAGAAACAAAAGGAATTTCACTAGACGACATTCCAAAATAAAAGGGACCAGAATGGGAATCAAATTCTTGGTTGACCCCCCTCATAGATGGAATGGAGGTAGAGCCAAAATTTGACGCACTAGGCCTGATAGTCGAAATAGCAGTGGTACATACTCCTTCGATCGAAAGAGGAGTATGCACACTCGAAGTGCTCATAGCTGAAGCTATGTTCCCAGCTGTGGCCATCAAAAGAAAAGGAAAAATATGGGGGCTAGTCGGTCTTTGAGACGAAGGCCCAACATACAAAATAATGTCCAGAAAACTAGTAGAAAGAGGAGAGGAAGGAGTACCTGGAGGTTCGGGAATATCTTCTACCTCAAATTATTCTACCGGAAAAAGGACTTGAGAGATGAGTGGAGTACTCCTCTCTATATCAAAACTAGTACTAGGACCACCCACAAAAACAATAGCCCCAAGCGGAGGATCACTCTCCGATTTGTTTGAAACTACTGGATGAAAATCAACACCAAAATTGCTCCTACGCCTTCTTGAAGAAGGCTCGACATTCGCAGGAGAAAGCCACGAAGCCTCCTATATCGACGAACCGATCAGTGAACCACTTTTAATAATTATGAGATTTTATGCTAGACTCAAAAAATGTCCCTAAGATACAACAATCAAGCAGCCTTCAGGTATTTCCACTTTAGGTTATTAGGACCGGACACCAAAATAAAAGAAAGCGAATAAGAGGACCTTCTGAGAAAAGTCTGGGGTAATTACGCCCCAGGCCTACTAGCGAAGGTAACATAAAAAATTACGCTAACCTCCTAACAAAATCCTTTGCCGGTGCAAGTACCCGAGCTTCATAAGGGCACCCTCCAGAAATACTAATTAGAGTGATGCAACATCTATCTCAGGTACCACAGGTATTCCCCCCCGGAGTCACCTATGTGATACCTAGGAATAGCAACTATAGACACCAGTTCGTATCAGTAGCCGGGCATAACGACCTTAGGTAAGGATCCAACAAATAGGAGAAGGGGTATCTCTCTTCTTTGACTTCATTAGCCCTCACGCTTAACTCTATGGAGGTAGAGCTTTCTTGGTCCATTTAACGAGGCCAGATTTCACTCATTAATCAACTTCTATGTTTGAAATTTTGAGTGGCCTCGGAGAGTTAACTCTCCACTCACTTATTCCAAGTCCCTATGACCTAGACAAGTTGGTGTATATTAATGAAAACTCAAAAAATTCTAGTTCAATTTTAGATTAAGCGCTTGATTTTAATGGTTTTTCTTTTTTAGTCAAGGGTAGATGGAGAATGCAACTTATGATGTTTTGACACATAAGAGAAATCAATAGAAACCTACTACATGAATATCAAACTTTTTTTTCAATGAAAGAGATTTCTACTTGGGTTCTACAAAACAACCAAAAATCAAGAAAATTTTCTTTTCTTTTCAATATCATGCTCACACACTCAAAAAATATCAAAAAGACTACAATGCTTAACGGTGCAACTAATGAAAAACTACCAATGAAAATGAAAATTCTAGGACTACTCACAAAGGAAAGCAAATGAGTTTTCAATAAGACAGTCTGATCACTTTGACAAAAAACAGAGACAAGCCCAAACAAGAACTTTTGTTAATTTTGGACAACTAGGTCCAAACTCCATGTTGTGATGCTCAGATGAAGATGCCAATATTTTTATTGGACTCATCTTTCGGAGAGGTGCAATATTGATCTAAAGATCATCTTGATCCGATGATCATAACATTTATTTTGAATTTATTCAAAATATGTGCATGTCGGCTTGAAGGTTTAGAGCCCCAACAGTTGTGTCACACACCCTCATTGATGGATATAAATTGGTCAACGTTGGAGGACATTTCACATCCACACACATCTCTCTCATCATCTGATTGATTTGATCACCTTGGAGGCTCTTCTCTTCACATGTGGGAAAATTTCAACAAGGAGAAAATTTTGTTTTCGGCCTAGGGTTTCTACCGCATCATTGACCAGCGTTGACTTTGGTCAACGCATGGTCAAATTGACCTAAAAATCTCCCAATATTTCGATTTCTTCAATCCACATTTTTTTGGCACAATTATCGAGGTTGGACGTTGACTTTGACTTGGCGGCGTTGACCTTGCTGCTGCTGCTGTTTGCGTTGACCGTTCACTGACAATGTTGACTTTCGTTGACTTTTGGGGTTGACTGATCTGGCTATCCTAGAGGGTTGTGTGGCACTTCTGGTTAGCTGACCGTATTGAGACTTCGCTAGTTGAAGCATCCTGTTGACCGCCATAACGCACCAACACACTTATATATTTTGGCTTGTATTTTGTCGATCTACTGGTATGTTCTATCAAAATTTTACTTTCTTGCTTATGTGATTCTTGACTGATATTGGGATATAAAGTAAAGTTGAATCAAGCATAGAACATCTACAAAAAGTCAACATGGTTTCAGAGCTAAGGTGAAGACAAAGCCCTAGTTTGTAGCAATCACCGAAGAATAGCGTGGGTTCCTCTAACTACAATGGCTTTAAGACTGATGACAAATTGACTAGGAAGGATGACTTCCATGCCTGGAAGATGACATTGGATCTTATGTTGGAAGACCAAGATGTCATGGACTATGTGCAGGGTAAAATCCAAGAGCTTCCATCCACTGCAACTGCTGCTTCCAAAACAAAGTACAAGAAGGAGGAAATCAAAGCAAAGCTGATGATAAAGGACACAATTCATAAGAGTCTCGTTGCCTACATCTTTGAGCTAGGCACATCCAAGGAGATGTATGATAATTTGGTCAACATGTTCAAGGCCAACAATGCAAATCAAGTTCTATTCTTCAAGAAACAATTGAAGAATCTGAAGAAAGGAAGGGATGAGTCTATTCAATCATATTTTCTGAAGCTGATCGAAATTAGGAATAATATTTCGGCTATTGGGGAGACAATAGCTGATCGAGAGATGGTTCTCACCACACTTGGAGGTCTCCCATCTGAATGGCATGTATTCAACACTACCATTCTCAATAATAATGTCATACCTAAATTTGACGAAGTATTATCGAGATGCGTACAAGAAGAGACAAGGATGAAGGAATATGAAAATGAAGGAAAAGCCGCTTTCACTGCTCATACTAAGAAGAAGAAATTTAGTGGTCTAAGGAACAAAGGAAGAGCAGGGGCCCAAGGAAAGAAAGGCAAGTGTTACACTTATCACAAGCCATGTCACTATGCTAGAGAATGCCCTTTCAAGAAATATTCTCCTCATGATGATGAAAACAACAATAATTGGAGGAATGGAAATCAAAGGAACAACAGGTTCAAGGGGAAGAGGAAGGCTCCCTCTGGCGTAAATGGGCAAGCTTTCAAAAGGTCGAGAAATTCCAGGTATGAGGAATCAAATGTTGTTGATAAAATAAATGAATTCATTCTTGTATCTGCCCTCTCTGCTACACCCGACACTATGGATGTCTGGTTGATATATAGTGGTGCCTCAAGGCACATCACTGGGTTTAAGGAAGCACTTTCTGATATGGTTGAGAAGGATACTAATCTGGAAATTATCCTTTGAGATAATGCCACATATCCCGTGAAAGGGACAGAGACTGTGACCCTCCACTTGTCTCAAGGTCAAGTCCTCCATTTGCAAGATGTACTATACTTACCTGAATTGAAGAAGAACCTTGAGTCTATATCGGCCATGGAAGACAAAGGTTTCAATTTGGCATTCATTGATGGGAAGGTGGGTATCTGGAAGAAGAGTTTCAAGGAAGCTATCATGATTGGGTCTAGAGTTGATACACTCAACCAGGTTGGAGGAGGTCCACTGGGAGCGATGACGTGTGATACTATCCGACAGAATGAACTATGGCACCGAAGGTTTGGACACCTTCACTACAAGGCCCTTCCTGAAGCAAGGAAGGTGGTGACAGGAATTCCCGAGTTCTCAAATGATCATGAAGGTGTATGTAAGGGCTATGCCGAAGGAAAGCATATAAGGGGACCTTTCCCCTCAAGTGTCACAAAGACATCTAATGTCTTGCAATTAATACATTATGATCTATCTGGTATGCTGCCCGTGACATCCTTGGGAGGATTTTATTATTATATGATGTTCATAGATGACTTCTCTCACAAAACCTGGATATACTTCTTGTGGTTCCGTACTTTCAAAGCCTTGGTGGAAAATCTGAAAGGGAAGAAGATGAAGATATCGAGGGCCGATAATGGCATTGAATATGAGACGAACGAGTTCAAGAACTTATACAAAGAAGCTGACATCAAGAGGGAGACCAAAAATTTCTATACTCCTGAACATAATGGCGTTGCTGAACGAAAGAATAGGACCATTGTGGAGGTTGCCCGTGCCATGCTATGTGACCAAGGTCTACAGAAGTTTTTGTGGTGAGAAGCTGTGAACACTTCTGTGTACATACAAAATCGATGCCCGCATTCCGCTCTGGACTCCAAAACTCCCAAAGAGGTTTTCTCTGGTAAGAAAACTGACATATCACATTTTAGAGCTTTTGGATGTCCTGTTTATTTTCATGTACCAAAGGAGAAGAGGAGCAAGCTGGCTGCTTCTGGAAAGAAGGTGAAGTGAACAAAGTTCCTTCTCAAGTTAAATACTCCAGAAAACTTGGAATACAAAGATATCCATTGAAGATATAAATATTGTAGTAGAAAGTGTGATGAATGAGATGAGATAGATGATTGAATGTTACAAATGAGGCTTGCTTATATACCTATGCAGGTGCCTCTTCAAGAAAGGTCATGTCTCATCATACATGGCCTTTCAACCTAATTACTAATTTAACTAATTAATCATTATTTACATTAATTTATTCATTACATTTCCTTCCCCTCAAAAATATTTTTCCTCAAATCTTGTCAATGAAAGGCCTCGATTTATTTTCCTTCTACGAACATCTTCTAGTCTTGGGGCAGTTATCCTTGTCGATACAATTTGATATGATCCTCTGAGTGACAAACAAAACTGTCGCACTGAGAATGGTTTGGACCATCCTAAATCAATATTCTGTGGAATATTATGATGACTGGAAACTTGTGATGATTCGTTAGTATTCTTCAGAATATCAGCATGTTTCCGTTCCGAATACATAGCTTGGTTGAGCTGTCTTCTCCCATGATTTGGATGTCGATAGGGAATTGTTTTGGTTTGACATTTTTGATTTTTTCCTGGTGAGGATGTTATGGAGATGGTTACAGAATCTTCACGTAGAATGTTCATCGTTCGTCCAACATCCAAGTTTGTTTCTTCTGAAACTTGCTTGTTGTCTTCTTCAATTGAGACATTTACTGGATCAACGTTCGATTTTTCTTCAACTTGAACTTCTATATTTGAAGATTTCGATGCTTCATTTTCGACATGTTGTTGCACCTTGTTTTCCAATGACTTCTTGTCTTTCTTCAGCTTCTTAATTTGCGTTAGTAATTTATCATTGTGGTCCTTGAGGCGAGCAACTTATTCATTCTTGTTAGTTGTGATTTCGTCAAGTTCTCTTTGCAAATATTGTATTGATTTTTTAATTTCTGGAAGAACTACTCTTGTGATATCTAATATGTCTTCCGGTGTTAGTGAATTTGGCTTCATCGTGACATCTTGTAATGTTATGTTTTTATTTTTGTAAGAAAATGTCAAAAACTTCTTTTTCGTATAAAGGATGAATGACCCTAGTGATTCCATCCAGAGCGAACCCAAAACTATATCACTATTATTGGAAAATAAGGTTTTAACGGTGAATTGTGAGACAAGGGAATACTCCCCAATAATTAGGTGTAAATTCTCTATGTTGAATTGTTTGTCAGTTGCGTTAAATGAATTTACTCCGGTTATATTTGATTCAGGGATCACTAATTGGTTAGCACATTCGGTACTAACATAATTATTTTTTCGAGTAAAATCGATAGATATGAGAACCTCTTTTCCCGCAAGTGACCCTTTGATTTCAATTAGTGCAACGACACACATACTAGGAAATCTTCCAGCCTTCAATTCCGATTTAGACGTCATTTTTATAGATATGACTTTCTTCAAATTCCTTTTTTTTTTTTTTCAGAATATTTATTTATATATAAATCCCTTACACTTTGTACTTCAGACTTCTCTTATATATAAAGTGCACTTCACTTCTCTCTCTCTCTCTCTCTCTCTCTCTCTATATATATATATATATATATATATATATCATTTGAATAGCTTTGATTTTATAAACTTTCAATTTAACTTTTTTTTTTAATTAACTTATATAATTACAAATTATATAAAATATATAATTATAAATTATATATAAAATATAGTTATAAATTATATAAAACATATATACTTTAAACCTTGGTTATGATTTATTTAAATCGACCCAGCACTTTAACTTGGGTTATATATATCGACTGAGCCGTCCCGTATGATGGTCACAACGTATCGGTTGACCACCACCGTATAACGTTGACCATTCTGAGGGAAAGTGTAACTGGATGCCTTCACCCGATATCGAATCGACACTGTAATTTTTCTGGTTGACTCGAAGTGATGAAAAATGATGACTAAGTCTTCTGTCCGCGAACAGTCAGAATTGGTCGGATAGTGTCGTCGTCTGAGGAAGAATTTGTGTAGAGACTTCAGTTTCCAGTGTTTTCGGATGGACTTCGAGGACGATGGCTAGGACAATTTGCAGGCGGTGATTTCGATGGAGGCTGGGGCGTACGCAGATGGGCGGAGTGCAAGTGTCGAGTGACTGTGGTGGCTATATGTATCAAACGAAGGCGGGAGGCGGCTACGGATCGATGGTACTGGTTGAAATCGACGATCAATGGTTCTTTTTTGAGGTAGACGGAAAGGCGTTGGTGGATCGTTTAAATGATGGATGCAAAGGACCTTGCTTTCCCTTGAAGTATCCCCAAATGAGACACAGTTATTTTCTTTAGACAAATTTGGGCCGTGTGAATTCCTTCTAAAATAGTCTCTTAAGGCCAATCGCAGTGGGCAATGGGCATGGTCCTTACTCGAGGTCGCGGTGAAATCAATGAACTTTGAAGTCCACAAAGACTATTGATGTGTTTTCGTTCAATAACAAATTCCAAAAAGACTCCTGATATTTTCTTCTGGAATAGCTTGTCACGGGGGACATAATGCTGCTGCCAAGTAGCTTGGGTAACAAGTAGTCTCGGTGCGAAGGGTCACGACAGTGGTGGCTAACGTTTTGATTTTTTGTGGCCCGCTTATATACCTACGCAGGTGCCTCTTCACGAAAGGTCATGTCTCATCAGACAATGCCTTTCAACCTTATTACTAATTTAACTAATTAATCATTATTTACATTAATTTATTCATTACAGAAGGGAAAGTTTGTGGGCTATAGTGAAACTTCGAAGGCCTATAAATTCTATGTGCCTGGTCAAATGGAAGTGGAGATATGCCACAATGTTACCTTTGATGAATATGATTCCTTGAGGAAAGTAGTCAATCTTCTGAGATCTGAGGAAGATCATGAAGCAAGGCCTGGAAATCAAGAAGAATCGAAGGATGAGGTGATGCCCGATGTTGAAGGACCGATGCACCCTATTGATCCACCTCCTTCAATGAGGAAGAGACCATCATGGCTCAAGGACACTCTCGAGGATGTCGAGGGAAATATGGCCCCAAGGGGGACATTCCGTGAAAGCAAGAAGCTGAATAGATACCAAGGGTATCTAGCAGCCATGAGCACTATCGTACATTCTGAGCCTAGATATTTTGAGGAAGCCGTAAAGAATCAAGTCAGGAAGGATGCTATGCACAAAGAATATGAGTCCATTATGAAGAATGTTGTCTGGGATGTGGTTCCAAGACCAGAGGACAAAGCAGTTGTCACCTAGAAATGGCTCTACAAGATCAAGCATAGATATGATGGAAGTGCTGAAAAGTTCAAGGCAAGATTCATTGCCCGTGGCTTCTCTAAAAAGGAAGGCGTAGACTATGATGATATATTTTCACCTGTGGCTTGATATACCACCATCTGATCTATCATAGCCCTTTATGCTATGCAAGGATGGAGACTTCATCAGATGGATGTGAAGACCGTATTTCTGCATGGTGCGATAAAGGAAGAGGTGTATGTAGAGCAACCTCTAGGGTTCGAAGCCCAAGATCGGGACACCCATGTTTGTAGGTTGAAGAAAGCCCTCTATGGGTTGAATCAAGCACCCAAAGCTTGGTACTAGTGGATAGATAACTACCTGATGAAGTTGGGCTTCACTTGTAGTAATGCTGATCCAAATCTTTACTTCAAGGCTGATAGAGATAAGCCTCTCATTTTGGTGCTGTATGTAGATGACCTCTTCCTGACAGGTGCTGAACCTCTCATTCATCAGTGCAAGAGGGAGGTCGCTGCTGAGTTCGAGATGAAGGACCTAGGATTGATACACTACTTCCTAGGCCTAGAGGTCTGGCAGAGACCTGACGAGATTTTCCTTTCTCAAGGAAAATATATTGTGAAGCTTCTGGAAAGATTTGGAATGGTGGACTGTAAGTCCATGTCGACATCAATGGATCTCAACTTTAAGAAGTTGAGTGGTAGCGCTCCTAGGCCTGTGTTAGCAAATCCTACTAAGCATCGTCAACTCGTAGGGGCCCTGATGTTCTTAGTGAAAATCCGTCCAGACGTATGTTTTGCAGTGAACAATTTGAGTCAACATATGGTTGAGCCTCATCACATTCACTGGGTTGGTGCCAAGAATCTGTTGAGATATCTGTTAGTCATCAGTAATTTTCACTTGTTGTTGATGACTAGATTCCTTAGCTGAGTTTTCTAGAAGCTAATCTCAATCTGTCAATTTTTCATCTAGAAAACACCCCAAACAATTTTTTATCCTCTTACCCCTCCCTATCAGCCTATGATAAGAGTAATCTTCAGTTTTCAAGTCATGTCTTGTTTCAACAAGGTAACCATGTCTATAGCTTTCATAGTTGTAAATTTTTTGCTATCATTTACCCTTGTTTCTCATGCCATTCACTACCCGATAGTTGACCAAATGTCTGCAACCCTATCCCTGGTCATATTGTCATTTGAAAATCTAATCATACCAAAGAAAACACTCAGAATATGTCGAGATTGTCCCTAAGTTAGATAGTGGTGTTTAGGGAGTTTTTCCTTGGCTAAGACATCCTAAGCCAAAAGCTTCTGTCTAGTACCAGTCAGCCTTGAATTAGTTCCTATTCTGCAAAACAAGTCTTGATCCGTCCATAGGTCACACACCACTAAGAGGTCATTTTGTCTCATTTCAGAAGGAATTCAACAAAGAAGACGAGGATGTTAATTGTCTGAAATAATTACACTTAGATCGGGAAAAATCTCCATGAAACACCAAAAGAGCTCTCCAAGGTTCAAAGTCATATCTTTTTATATCTCTGCAGGGGTGTAATTGAATGATAGACAGTATGCGAATAAGAGCAAAGGGACAAGTTCAAATAGGTCCTTCATGCTGAATTAGTTTTCCATCAGTGAAACAAATGGAGTGCAGTGAGTAAAGGGCAACTAGTAGGTATGGTTTGAAACCCAAAAACTGCCTGAAGAACAGAGAGCATCCTCCAAGTCACATAAATACCAAATACTGATGTAATGCTGATCAACAGTGTTCCAAATATCTCCTCCAAAAGCAGTACTGCATAAGCTTTCCAAAGGGCATCATCATGTAGGGCATAACAAGACAGCTGCTTCTTATGCTACCTCAAGCCTGGGATGTGAACATTAGTCAAAGGGAAATTTCAAGATAACCCTGAAAACACAGTCAAAGGAAGGTTAGTCAATAATTTTTTGCAATAAGCATTCTCCAAAATACAAATCACATGGTTTTTGGTCTAAGTGTTCACAATGATATTTTACAAAAGGATATGCATCTCAGACCATGCCTCATAATGACAAATGTCAGAATTTACTTTGTTTCCTATTGGTATTCTTCAAGCAGAGACACATATCGCAGAGAAATAACACAAATTTGAAATGGATGAAATGTCATGTGTATGGTGGAACCTCCTTCAAAAAGCAGATGGTTTGAAACAGTGATGATAACCTCCTTCATGAAAAGAAGATGGTTAGAAAGACATGCTGTGGCCTCCTTCACAGACAAGCAGATGGCCAACATGTTCTTAAGTGACTTCAGAAACTATTGTGAGCCACCTCCTCCAAAAATGAAAAGTGGATGCATCAGCAGGGTTTCAAATTGTGTTTGAGTAAGTTTTCTATTGGAAAGACAAGGTTGAGGTATAATGGTGTCACGAATGAAAATGATAAGTTAAAGGCCTTTTTCATATTACAGGCAGAAGGTTGGCATGTTAGTGTTAGAGACCTCTGATCTTGTGTTTATGACAACCTCCTTCAAAGGATAAATCAGAGGTTATAGTGCAGTCTAAACAACGACGCTAAAATGAAATTAAATTGACAAATAAAGCTCTCATTCTAGTCATATCTGCAAAGTAAGGTATAAAGGGAAACACATTCCACCCCAAAATCAATGACAACCATGTAAAAAGAACATTCTTATTTCACAAATCACATTATGGTTTTATCCATGACTAACTCCTGCGGTACAGTGAATGAAAGGCAAGCATCAAGAGCCATCTTTTCAGATCATTCAAATGACAGAGGGCACATTGTAAGAGGGTGAAAACTTTCACTGTTTATAGGCCATCATTCACAAAAAGATAGAGTATCAGCCCTATAAATGTTTACACTATGAATTAGCTCATTAAAGGGGTTAAGAGGGTGATTTAACCATGATTCGCTTTAGTCAAAGGCTACCTCCATCGAATGATAAGAGAGACATATATCACAGGCAAAGTTTTAATGAAGGACAAAAGGACTGTTTGTAAGGAGATAACTCAAAAAATGACAAGTGGAGAAAAAACACAGTTTTTTATAGACCTCTGTCACATCATAAACAAAGGATAAATAAAGGTATGATATGGTTTTTGAGAAAGGTTTTATTGGATGTAGCAGAGTTAAGAAAGACAGCTTAGAAAAGATTAAACAGTTGTTAAAAGGGCAACCTCAGAAAACGAGTGCACAAAGCCACTTGCAAAAGTTTCTTTCAAAGAAAAAAGGAGAAGTTTGTTTTTTAATCAAAATGAGGGAAACTTTGGTTTTTCAAATTTAAAGGAGCTTGACCACTTGTCATTCATCACTTTGCAAGGCCAAGTCAAGGAAAAGAAGAACAATTTGAGCATTTTTCAAGGCATTTGTAGCCTTTGGAATGCGCAACGCGCCTGTAGAACTGCGCGGCGCACCTGTAGGCATCCGATAGAGGGGTTAATACACAAGCGCGACACGCCTTTAGCATACCGTGACACGCCTGTGCCAGCATTCAGCGGGCGCCCAAGCCCGACCCGACAAACCTAGGCGCGACGCGTTTATCCGTTCAGAGCCCGCCCGACAACCAAGTTTGAACGTGTTCCTACCCACTAGGCTAATACTCAAAAGGCATCAAAGACTTGTTTTTTCAAAGGTATTTACTGTCTCTTAGCCAAGTTTTTAGTTTGAGGGAGGGTTTGATAAAAAATTTCAAAGGAAAGCAGTGATTGAGGATAAGAGGATAATCATAGTTTTACTAGAAGTCTGCTTGTTTGCAAAGACTTGTTTGTCAAACAGAGGAGAACATTGTGTGCCTAAAGAAAACAAATTAAAATTCATCAAAAAAAGAAAAACTTGCATGCTAAAGACATCAAAGGGAGACAGTGATAAAAGATAAGGGATTTTTTCAGTTTAAAGGAGGTCTTCTTGCTGTGAATAACAGAGGGTAAAAACAGTGATTGAGGGGAAAGAGTTTTTATGCCAAAAAACAAAAGGATACTTCTTTTCAAAAAACCACAAACATATCTTGTAAAAGGTCTCTTTGCTCAAACATAGTGCTGAAGAAGTAAAATTGTTTTCATTTAACAAATACTTGTTTGCTAGCCTCAAAGAAAAACAATGATTTGCAAGGAGGAAAAGGTGTTTTTGGTTGAGAACCTATTTCAGTGATCATTTGAACATTTTGCCTTGGTAAGTCAGTGAAGGGTATCAGAAGAAAAAAGCCTCCAAATAAAGACATCAGGAGTGGTTATCACAATAGGTATGAGCCTATTACAACTCAGGAAGTAAATGAATCTCGTTCAACACTCTTTAATTTTCATGAAGTAGGGTGCTTGGAATTTTTCCAAAAGGTCCAAGAAGTGAAAAGTCACCTTCCTTTGAAACATTTTTTTTCTTTAAGGCTGCAAGAGAAACATGTCCATCTAGCAGGTCTGGATTTCAAACTCTCCCCTAGGGCTATCTCCAAAGCTACCAAGATCCCCTATATCGGAGAAAAGTGGTTCAAGCAAACATACCTAGATCTGAATCACTACAAACCCTTCCTAAAACCAGACCATCAGGATGCTTGCCAAGATATTTTCCCTTTTTCCCACTTGTTGACCAGCTATGCCCCTCTCATGAAAATCATCATGAAGTATTTCACATGTGAAGGGAGGTTTTCCCGGATTTATGCTTATCACATTAGGCTTCTTATGCACTTCACAAGAACTCAATTACTGAACCTTTATTTCTTCCTCTATAGAAGTATTGACAAGATGGCCTCTACTGTCCAAAAGAATCCCTCCGCTCAACAACAAGCTTGTCTATTTCATCATTCCCTTATCAAGATCATCATCCTCCATCAAATTGAGAAAAAGGGAGTTTCTTGGGAATCTTTCATATCCCATCCCGATTTTTCCATTGCATCTTCATCTCATGCACCTTCCTCACCATCCACTCATCACGTTTCTCCTTCTTCTAGTAAATCCACTCCTAAAAGACAAAAATCTCCTATGATTGAGAGTGAAGAGGATAAGAGGCAAACTAGTAGTGAAGAAAGGAAAAGTGAGAGGAGGAAAACTAGTAGTGAATAAAGGCAAAGTGAGAGGAGGCAAACTAGTGATGAAGAAGGACAAAGTGAAGGAGCTAAGCATGACAGTGAGCATGAACAAATTGATGGCGAGCACAACAGTCATGAAGAGGAACATGTTGGCAGGCCACACAACAGTGAGCATGATGGTAATGAGGCGCAAAACAATGAAGGTAAAGAGCATAACAGTCATGAAGAAAGAAAGGACAAAGATGAACAAGACATTCCTCGAGAAAAAATACAAAGTGGCAGCCAAAACAGTGATGATGAGGGTCATGAAAGTCCTCAAAAATACACTTATGATGAGGGTCATGACAGACCTCAAAAGGACACTTATGATGAGAAACAAGACAACCCTCAAGTAAGTAATGATGATGACAATCAAACACCAAACAGTGAGCATTCCAAAGAGGGCAACATGGAGCAAAAGGACCAAATCAGTGACCATGAGCATAGTGATGATAAAGACAAACAAGGCAATCTTCAAATGGAAGAAAACAATGAAAAAGATGATGATGGAAACAACAAGGTAAAATACCAAATTGAGCAAGTGAAAATAGATAAAATTCCTCCCTCTTCTCCTCCACACAGCCAAGAGCATGTGCTAACTGCCTCTCCTAGGCAAGGGGCCATGACTCTTCCTCCAAAAGTTACAAATCTTAGAAACACTAGATCAACAAAGAAAATTACCACTCTAGCAGTGACTAGCAATGTCACAAGAGCACTAAGAAGTAGAGGCAAACTTCCTAAAAAGAGAATTATTGAATTACCAAAGAAGAGGAGGGCCAAGAAGCCTATCCAAGGCAAGGGGAAAGAAAAAGAGGAGAGTAGTCATGAAAAGGAAAGGGAATTTGATATCATACAGATAAACAATGATGATAGTGATAATGAAGCTAGAATCCTTGAGGGTCTTTTGCGAAACAGAGAAGACCAAATTCATGACCTACAAGCTGATCTAGAAAGCTCAAAGGACTTCACACATGTTCTACAGATGCAAAACAAACAAATGAGTGGTCAAATGGCAGTTTTTGAGGCTCGGGCTTTCAAGTACCAAAGGGAAGCCTCCAAAGCACAAGTCAAGCTTGAAGAGCTTATGGGCGAATTCAATGATACTGAAGAAGAAGAGCAACCAATGAGAAAGAGGCCTAGGACTATGGGTCTCAAGAGAGCTTTGAAGAAAAGGAAAGAAGAAGAGGCAACCCTTGTCCGATCTTATCCTCTCACTCATTTGCTAGCCCAAGAAATTGAGAATGATAAAGAATCATGGCTTGAAATGGCCAACAAGCATTTGGAAGATAAGTTAGAGAAAGCTAACAGAGAGTTGAGCCTACAAAAGAAGATGACTGGGCACTACAAAAAGCTAAATCAATTTACCCGAAAGAAATTGAAGGTTGCACAAGAAAAACTCAAAACTGCCCAAAGAATGCGCCCGGTAGAAAAAGTGGAGAAAGGCACATCAATGCTCGAAATCCGTGCCTTAGCTTCTCTACATGCTTCTGAAAACCCATGAGCGGTTTGCTTGCCAAAATTGAGCAAATTTTGACAAGATTTTGTTTTTTGACATTTTTTGGGCCTAATTGCACATTGTTCGAGGCACTGTCGTGGGTGCTAGGAGCATCCTTAGCTCATGAAACTCATTTGGTTGGATGGACTAAATTTAAGGGCATCTACTCAGAAAATTTCAGATCCAAAGGATGTGTTTTGATTCCCCAAAGAGGCGAAAAACAATGATTTTTTGACTTTCTGCTTCGCATATCAACAAAGGTTACTTTTCTAGTTTTTTTCACTCAGTTCAGTTTTTGACATACTTCCAGTGATCAGTTTGGGAAAAATCAAGTATTTTCAGAAACTAGACATCCAGGGATTTCCAACGAGCTGTCATAGGCCTCGTTTCGACATCGGGAGTCCTCGTTTCGACATCGGGAGGTCCCTCAAAAGTTGTGTGCAAAACAGGGAATTTTCTGTTGCTACGTTCCTGTAGCATTTTGGCAAAAAAGACAGTTTTCTGTAGTGGCTTATCCAAATGTGCGCTAGGCCTTTTTTAGCCATTGTCAGTAATGAAAATTCAATATTTTTTTCCTTTTTTAGCATGTTATAGATATTTTGAAGAGATTTTGTGCCTTGGGCTTTGCAAAGCCTCAAGGACAAAATCAAATATTAGTTTTTAGCTTATGAGCTTCTAGTAATTTTTGTGAAGCTTATCTTCTCATTCTCCTATATAACTCATGGAGAATCATTGCAATGTTGTTGGATGAAGAGTTGATAAACAAGCTGGAGTTTGAAGAGCTTAAGAACTTGACTGAGCTTAGAGCAATATATGTTATGAGTTTTGATGATCAAACTTGTTTTATGGAGTGAATAACTTGACTTGCTTGCCTAGATGATGGAGAGGATCTATGTGCAGGATTCCATGGCTTGGTAAATGGTATTGTACTTCTTTTCAGTTATGTTTTCTTAGTTTTCCACATATGTATCCATGTTTCTTGCTTGCTGTAGATCAGTAAAGAATAGTTTGAGGTATGCCCATGGAGGCTCATCAAATTTCCTGATTCATTACAGCTTCTATGTTTTCATCTTTCTTAGTCATGTCAAAGGATTCTTAACTGCCCTTTGGTCCACTAAGAACTTGTTATTTATTTCCTTAATGATTAATATGACATGCTATCTTGTTTGATTCATGGTATGCCCTACTTACTCATAGTTGTTTAAACCTCATTAAAGAATTATCCTTTGAAGTATTGTCTGTCTAGGTTAAATCAGAGAGGTCTTGTTTCGATATTGCCCTCTGCATGTACTTGCAGACTTATTTCAAAATTATCATAAGATTTAATGTGTTGCTTGGGAATTTCCTTTCCACATTTTTCGCTGTTGGTTTGTCTTACATGTGTTCTCAACCACTGAAGGTGATTTTCCCACAGTTAGAGGGTCTTATACCTCTATGCGTCACCTGAATGTTTATTTTATGCATCTATCAGTTTGAGTTGGATTCATAGTGATTAATGGTTAGCCCTACCATATGAATACTTGCTGTTTAAACTATTTATGCTTAAGATCCCCTTGTCTTGCACCAACTTGATGTTCATTTCACTTCATAAACCACCTGAAATATTCATTCTCTATACTAAATCGGCCCTGCAGTACACCCTACTCATTGTCTTGACATCCTTGGCTTGCTTTTAACCCCATAGCCCAGTTGATCTCATTTTCTTGTTCTATTTTGATCCACTTGATCAGTTTTTCCTCCAAACAACTAAAAACAAACAAACAAACACACTTAACAACTAGCCTAAAATCTAAAAAAACTAAGCGAACAAGCTCACATCCTTCGCTTCATTAGAGAGAGCCCTCTCTTAGTCCAGGAAGGCTAGGTCCTAGGGCTCCAAATATTGGTTTGATGTTACTCCGTCATTTGGTTCGTCAATCTGCCAAATCATGAGAAACCTAACATAATGGCGATCACGGTGGGACTTTTCTCAGTTCATATCAATATGAACATCTTTCAAGACTCACGGAAATCCCCTCTTGAACTAAGCACACTATACTATCGAGCCACCTCATCGCCAAACTAACATAATGGCGATCACGGTGGGACTCTGAGTGATAAAAAAACTTAGAATTCCTTAAACATTTCAGCATCCCTTAAGAAGACTATCTTGTCGACTTACCCCACCGCTCACGCATAATGGTGATCACGGTGGGACTCTGAGTGATAAACAAACTTAGAATTCCTTAAACATTTCAGCATCCCTTAAGAAGACTATCTTGTCGACTTACCCCACCGCTCACACATAATGGCGATCACGGTGGGAATTTTCTGAGTTAGTGACAATCTAAGTACATCGTAGGACTCTAGAAATCCCTTGTCTTCAAGAAAATCTAGTGAATCCACCACCTCATCGCCACACTAACATAATGGCGATTATGGTGAGACTCTCCAAGTTCATGACTGTCTAGAAAATTGTTGTTGACTCATCAGTCCTTCGGATTAAATCATAAAATCAACTGATAAATCCATTAGGAGTAAACTCTCTTTGTTTCATCACCTTAGCTAAGTGCTGAAAACAAATTTAGGACACTCTTACAAATTAGACTGCACCTTAAAAACTCAGAAAATAACCTCACAAATTTTTTTTAGATTGACTGTTCATATCAAGTTTTGGTGGTGGACCATAGACAATATATCCTCAAAAAACCAAAATATTTCCACCTGGCGACTCCACTAGCCTCCAGTAGGCCTTTTTGAAAACTTTGCTAAGCTTCCATAAACTATTATAAGACTTCTTTACAAATAGCCTTGAAAAGTCTAAGAAGTCTTAACCATACATTGAGCTAGTTTGACAAAACTTAGAGAAGACAAGTTGTTGAAAACATTCATAACTTTCAACATCTCTAAAAGTTTGAATCTGAAACCTGGCTTCATGAAGAATTCATACTAGATCTCATCCAGACCCAAATCCTCCTACCGTATTTGATGACCCAGAAAAGATTTTGTGGCAAAATTCTAAGACTAGTGATTTAACTACTGATAAGAGCCTTCATAGAGCAAGCTCTGTACCTGAAAATCTTACATCCTTGCTAGACCAAACTTTTGACTTGCGCCATACAAGAATTATTTTTAGAACCAAGTCACAACCTAGCTTTGACCATTCCGATCTTGAGCCTTTAGACTTGTAGCATAGTTCTAGCGGAGAAGCGTCTCCTACTACTCCACCTAATTTTCAGCTCCTCCACCACTTTAGCTCTTTCCATCCCAAGTCTACTCAAAATCAGTTTGCCGGTCCAAGCACCTCTAACACTCCCACTCACAACACCACTGTGCAAATCACTTCATCTCACGTACCAAATCCTCCACTTGTAAATTTACCAGTACCACCCATCATGGCAGCATGGTATGCACCCCTAGTGTTACCTCAGCCTTTGGCACCTTTGCCAAATGACTATCAGTCTAGGATCCCACACTTCACCGGGGCCAAATCCACTACTACCCAACAACATGCAGATAGAATGAATGATGCTTTTGATTACATGGAGTTAGATGAAGAAACCATCAAGATGAGAATGTTCACCCAAAGCCTAGGAGGTGAAGCTAAAAAATGGTTTAAAGGATTAGCTCCTCATAGCATACATGATCTCCCATAATTATACCAAAATTTCATAAACAAATGGGAAATCAAGAAAAAACCACTTCAAGTCCTCTCTGAATATAATGCTCTCAAGAGGAACACAGGAGAAAGTGTTAACGATTATTGTACCAGATTCAACAGTGTCTATAACGCTCTCCCACCTAACATGAAACCTCCACCCGGTTTAGCTCTAGCGAAATTTCCGGAAGGTTTCAATCCGGATATGACATATCAACTAAGAGAAAGAGAACCTACAACTCTAGAAGAAATGCAAAAGGGGGCTATTAGTGCAGAAGCAAACCTTGCTGAGAAGAGGGCTAGGCTAAGATCGGAAAAGAAGGTCACATACCAAGATGAAACCTTTCCCTCTACATCCTCTTCTGATGCCAAAATAGACAACCTGGAAAGAAAAATGGAAAGAATTATAGAAATAATGATGGAAAGAATAAGTCTCAGTGATCGAACACCTCCTAGGGACAACCAGCCAAACCCACAAACCAGAAACCAGAATCAAAATTTTAGAAGGGACCCACCTCAAAAAAAACCAAGAGATAATGATCAGCAAATAAGGCCTCCTTTCCATGATAATTATCTTGATGAAGGAGAAAGAGACATTGAACATATTGAGGAAAATCATCTAAACCTGATAGGCTCTGATAGTGAGGGTGAGGTTTATCTCACAGAAGAAGAACAAGGTTTATTCTCCTCATACCAAGATGAAACTGACTATGAAGATTCCGAAGACCCTGAAATTGGTTTACAAAATGCCATAATGGAAGTCCATAGGCAATATGATCTCAGAAGTAAGAAAAACCAAGAAACCTCGAAGAAAAACTAGGAAAAATTAAAAAAGAATAGTTCAGATTCTGCTGTCAAGAAAACTCTTGAAGCTATTCTTAAAAAATCAGCAGACAATGTTAATGTTATGGCTAAAAAAGTTGATCTAAACAAAGACAAAACTAGTCAATCAAACATCAACCCAAACTGTGCCAACACTTCCACCAAGATTCCTGAAAATACTGTCTTAAACAAAACTACAAATCAAAATCAACAAATAAAAAATATAGAAAAATTTATGGCTGATAAAACCGAAAAAAATATACCCAAAACTCAAGTACCTTTCAGTTTTGAAGGGGAGATCGCCAAAATCAAGATAATAATACCCCTAACTGAATCGGTAACAATGGATGTCTATAAATCTCAAGTCTTGAAAGTGTTAAACCTTGGAAATGATACAGATACTTTAAATTTGACGGACGATAAACCTGAGTTATTATTTGGTCCAGAAGTAGAGGGGAAATACCAAGAAGGAGCTGTTTCTCCTTTTTATGTAAGTCTGAATATACATGACAAAATATTGCACAACGCCATGCTAGACTCTGGTGCTTCGCATAACCTTATGCCTAAAGTAGTCATGGAAAGTTTAGGCCTAGAAGTAACCAAACCATACAAAGACTTATACTAATTTGATTCGAGTAGGGTCAAGTGTTTAGGTTTGATCAAAAATCTTTGTATTACTTTAGCACAAATACCCACTAAAAGTCTAGTCATGGATGTGGTGGTAGCAGACATTCCCCCGAAATACGGTATGTTGTTGTCCAGGTCATGGGGATCCAAATTATGAGGTAGTCTCCAAATGGATATGTCATATGCCACTATCCTGGTCTTCAATCAAACTAAGAAATTATATCAGGAAACTCATATGAAATACATTGTGAGTAATCAAAACAAACCAAACAATACCCCAGTTTATTCCATTCACTCAAATCTCGATTCTTTTATCTTGTACAATGATAGAAATATTAATGAACAAATAAAAGAAAATGATGGAGAAGTCGATCTTTCCAAACATTCATATCTTTCCTCAAAAGAAGAAAATCATGATCCACACACTGACAACCCTGAAAAACAGCTTAGTGACAAATATGAAGTAGAAACTCTTTGGAACATAAGCTTTGATGGATCATGTAGAAAAACCAGAGCAAGAGCTGGCATCTGGATACACAACACAAGTCAAGGTCATGCTTTCAAATTAGAATTCCAATGTACTAATAATATTGCGGAATACGAAGCTCTCCTTCTTGGCTTACAGTTACTCAAAGACTTAGGTGCTAAGAAAGTTTCAGCCCAGGGAGATTCAAAACTTGTCATTAAACAAATCAAAGGCGAATATTCTGCCAAGAAGCCTAGATTAAGGGAATACAGAAATGCAACCCTTGACATTCTCAAAACTTTCGAAAAATATGAGCTCATTTATGTTCCTAGGGCCCAGAATAACCTTGCAAATGAACTTGCCTTCGCTGCAAGCAATTGCAAAATACCATCTATGAATGAACCATATTGCATCAAAGTCAAACACCAGCCTGCAATACTGGATAACATTACACATTGGCAGGTTTTTGAAAATGACCAAAAAATTAATGACTTTTTGAAATCTGAAAATGAGTTTAAGATCTCTCCATCATGCTTTGATTATAAGGAAGAAAACCATGATGAGAATGAAGATGGCGAAAAGGATTTGCCTGCATTTGCTGATATAAATCTGATCACTCATTCTCATAAAGCTCAAACAAATGAAGACTTAGACCAAATAGATCTTGAGGTTTTACATTATGAAAATGACACTATACCAAGAGGCATTGCTCCATTAGAAGAACTATTTGATTTTAATGACGTAGCCAAGAAACCAAAGATGGAATCTACCGAGACTGACATAGAAGAATAGAACATAGGGAACATACAAGAGCCAAAAATGATTAAGATTTCAAAAACTCTACCTCCTAACATAAAACAGAAATACATCAAACTATTTGCAGAATTCAAAGATGTTTTTGCATGGGGATATCAAGATCTGAAATCATACGATACAAGTATCATTCAACACAAAATACCTCTCAAAGAAAATCATAAACCATTCAAACAAAAGCTAAGAAGAATAAATCCCGTCTTGTTACCTTTAGTTGAGAAATAAATCAAAAAAATGTATGATGCTGGAATCATAGTTTCCCTCAGATACTCTGAATGGGTTTCAAACCTTGTTTCTGTGAGAAAGAAGACTGGAGAAATCATACTTTGCATTGATTTTAGGAATTTGAACAGATCCTCCTTAAAGGATAACTACCCCTTGTCTAAAATGGACCACATACTTCAGAAAGTAGTAGGTTATAAGAGAATCTCATTGCTTGATGGTTTCTCTGGATACAATCAAGTATTAGTTTTCCCTAGTGACCAACAAAAAACTGCTTTCACCACACCTTGGGGCACATTCATGTATGTTAAAATGCCTTTCAGGTTAATGAATGCGGGAGCCACTTTCCAAAGAGCCACAGACATAGCTTTTTTAGAAGACATTGGCTATTTTATAGTCCTTTACCTTGATGACATCACTGTATATTCCAAAACTAATAAATAACATCTGATTCATTTAAGGAAAGTCTTTGAAAAATGTAGGAGATATGGCTTATCTCTAAATCCCAAGAAAACATTGTTTGGTCTCGAAGAAGGAAAAATTTTGGGTCACATCATCTCTGAAAACGGAATAAAAATAGACCCCAAGAGGATTGAAGGAATACTACAAATCAGTCACCCCAGAAACATTAAAGAGTTACAATCTTTCATTGGTAAGATAATTTTTTTGAGAAGATTTATCCCAAATCTTGCGGAACTCTTAAGAAACATCACAAACATGTTGAAAAAGGAGGTAGGAGTTAAGTGGGATCTAGATGCTAAGAAATCTTTTGAACTAGTTAAAAAGGCACTTACCCAATCACCTGTTCTGATAAGTCCTAATTTCACCAAGGACTTTTATATTTTCTCATTCGCATCTGAACACACCATAGCTGCGGTATTGCTGTAAAAGAACAAAGTAGGACAAGAACAACCTATTTATTTCTTTAGTAAAGCCCTTAGAGATGCCCCTTTAAAATAAAATATCATGGAAAAGCAGGCATTTGCATTAGTAAAGGAATTGAAAGATTTCAAAGTTTATATCTTACATTCTCATGTCATTGATTTTGTTCCACATACGGTTGTCAAAGACATTCTAAATCAAGATCCCGATGGTAAAAGAGGAAAATGGATTGCAGTAATCTTAAAATATGATTTAGAAATCAGACCAACTAAACTGATTAGGGGGCAAGGGCTTGAAAAACTCATGGCTGAAACAAATCTCCAAGCATTAGACATAAATTTTGTTGACACTTTGGAAGAACAAGAAGAATGCACAACACCTTATGTTGAAGAGGCATTTTTAATTTCACCTTGGTATGCTGATATTCTTTATGTAATTTTTTTATCTTAATGCTCCCCCTGATTTATCAAAGACAAAAGCAAGGTTTCTTAAACAAAAATCTTTGAATTTTTGCATTATTGATGGAGTTTTGTATTGGAAAAATCCTATTGGTATATTACTCAAATGTTTGCTTAAGGATGATGCAGGAAAAATTATGCATGAAATGCACAAAGGGAATGTGGGGGCCATCTTTACTGGAAAAATACAACCAATAAGATTCTTAGAGCCGGATACTATTGGCCTACCCTGTTCCCCGATACACATAAATTTGTCACAACTTTCCATAAATGCCAAATTTTTGATGGAAAGAGAAAAATTTTACCTTTTCCTTTGCATATGATCATTGTCGAAGCTCCTTTTCAACAATGGGGTTTAGATTTTATTGGAGAGATACACCCTTCATCATCTGCTCATCACAAATGGATCCTCACAGCTACTGATTATTTTACCAAGTGGATAGAAGCCATCCCCTCCAGAAATTCCACTGATTAAGTTATCATAAAGTTCCTAGAAACCAATATTTTGTCTAGATTCGGTTGTCCTAGGAAAATTTTCACTGATAATGCAGCTGCCTTTTCATCCAAAAAGATGGTTGATTTCTGTTACAAATATCATATTGCATTAGGACATTCCACATCTTATTATCCTCAAGGCAATGGGTTGGTTGAATCTTCAAATAAGAGTCTTTTCAATATCATAAAGAAATTGCTGGAGCATAATCAAAAGGCATGGCACGGAAAACTGGTACATGCTTTATGGGCTGATCGATTAACTACCAAGAAATAAATTGGTATGTCTCCTTATCAGTTAGTGTATGGCATGGATGCTGTGTTCCGAACATCTTTAGGAGTTCCGGTGATGAAGCTGTTACAAGAAATACAAATATAAGAAAATGATGTGCAAAGAAGACTAAATCAAAACATCCATTTGCAACAAACAAGAGAAGAAGTCTACAACAGAACACAGCTGGTGCAAGAAAGTGTGAAGAAGATATTTGACAGTAGGACCAAGGAAAATGATTTTCAGATTGGAGATAAAGTGCTGAAATGGGATTCAAGAAGAGAAGACAAAGGAAAGCATGGTAAGTTTGAAAACTTATGGAAAGGACCATTTATCATCAGTTCAGTTAGAGGAAACAATGCTTTATTTTTACAGGAGCTTGAGGGAAATGAAGTGTTTGGCGGTCCTATCAATGGCAGGACACTAAAGAATTACTTCCGTCAGGAGTTCTAGTTTCAGATTTTTCAATCATTGTACATACCATTGCTTGAAGAAATAAATCAAAAAATAGAAAATACAAAAACAGTAGAAGGGTAGAAAAAGAGGGCGGTTTGAAAACACCATGAAAAGCCCCATACTCAAAAAATAGTCATGCTGAAAGTGCGCAAGTCTAAATGCCACTACTAGTGCTCAAAAGATACCTTGTTCAATTATCTAGCCTAATCATAACTGAACATGTTTTAAATTGATTGCTGATAAGTTAGTGAGAGAGATGATAGTCAAATTGTGTAAGCTTGACTTGTCAAAGAAAGTAGATTAGGAAAATAATGCTGGTTCCACACGCTCAAAACAAAACCAAAGAGAAAAACAGGGATGAAAAACAATTTGTATATCTTGGCCCTGATTTTTCTAAGTTTCATCTTGTACATAAATAATGTTTGTGTACAGCTTGTTTTTATGCCAAAAATGCATGAAAAATCAAACCGTCTAATCCTGATTTGATCATTTTTCAATTTCATGCTTTAGACTAGTGAATGAAATCCTGTCAAACAGCTTAATCTTGACAGTCGATCGTAGTATAGGTAGAGAAACAAAAGAGTTCATAAGTTTGATCTGAAATCTCGGAAGATATAAGTGTAGCACTAGATAGTTTTTATTTAAAAAAAAAAATACCATGTCAAAGAGTTGCTAGTCCAAATGCACCCAAAAGAAGAAAAAATGCTAGGAAATATAGCTGGGTATGTAGAGTTGAGGTTGATGCTAATCATACTGTCAATCTTCAGAAATGGAATCAAGAAACGAAGAATTTCACGCCAATGGATAAGGCACTGGTCTTCACAAGCCCGAGATCTGCAGTTCTGGACACCTCCTGAAAAGGAGCTTCCCTCCCCAAATGGAGCCATTGTTAGTCATCAATATTTTTCAATTGTTGTTGATGACTAGATTCCTTAGCTGATTTTTCTAGAAGCTAATCTCAATCTGTCAATTTGTCATCTAGAAAACACCCAAACAATTTTTTATGCTCTTACCCCTCCCTGTCAGCCTATGATAAGAGTAATCTTCAGTTTTCAAGTCATGTCTTGTTTCAACAAGGTAACCATGTCTATAGCTGTCATACCTGTAAATTATTTGCTATCATTTACCCTTGATTCTCATGCCATTCACTACCCGAAAGTTGACCAAATGTCTGCAACCCTATCCCTGGTCATCTTGTCATTTGAAAATCTAATCCTACCAAAGAAAACACTTATAATATGTCAAGATTTTACCTAAGTTATATAGTGGTGTTTAGGGAGTTTTTCCTTGGCTAAGACATCCTAAGCCAAAAGCTTCTGTCTAGTACCAGTCAGCCTTGAATTAGTTCCTATTCTGCAAAACAAGTCTTGATCCATCCATAGGTCACACACCACTAAGAGGTCATTTTGTCTCATTTTAGAAGGAATTCAACAAAGAATATGAGGATGTTCACTGTCTAAAATAATTACACTTAGATCGGGCAAAATCTCCATGAAACACCAAAATAGCTCTCCAAGGTTCAAAGTCATATCTTTTTATATCTTTGCAGGGGTGTAATTGAATGATAGACAATATGCGAATAAGAGCAAAGGTACAAGTTCAAATAGGTCTTTCATGCTGAATTAGTATGCCATCAGTGAAACAAATGGAGTGCAGTGAGTAAAGGGAAACTAATAGGTATGGTTTGAAACCCAAAAACTGCTTGAAGAACAGAGAGCATCCTCCAAGTCACATAAATACCAAAGACTGATGTAATGCTGATCAACAATGTTCCAAATATCTCCTCCAAAAGTAGTACTGCATAAGCTTTCCAAAGGGCATCATCATGTAGGGCATAAGAAGACAACTGCTTCTTATGCTACCTCAAGCCTGGGATGTGAACATTAGTCAAAGGGAAATTTCAAGATACCCCTGAAAACACAATCAAAGGAAGGTTAGTCAATAATGTTTTGTAGTAAGCATTCTCCATAATACAAATCACATGGTTTATGGTCTAAGTGTTCACAATGATATTTTACAAAAGGATATGCATCTCAGACCATGCCTCATAATGAAAAATGCCAGAATTCACTTTGTTTCCTATTGGTATTCTTCAAGCAGAGACACATATCGCAGAGAAATAACACAGATTTGAAATGGATGAAATGTCATGTGTATGGTGGAACCTCCTTCAAAAAGCAGATGGTTTGAAACAGTTATGATAACCTCCTTCATGAAAAGCAGATGGTTAGAAAGACATGCTGTGGCCTCCTTCACAGACAAGCAGACGGCCAACATGTTCTTAAGTGACTTCAGAAACTATTGTGAGCCACCTCCTCCAAAAATGAAAAGTGGATGCATCAGCAGGGTTTCAAATTTTGTTTGAGTAAGTTTTCTATTGGAAAGACAAGGTTGAGGAATAATGGTGTCACGAATGAAAATGATAAGTTAAAGGCCTTTTTCATATTACAGGCAGAAGGTTGGCATGCTGGTGTTAGAGACCTCTGATCTTGTGTTTATGACAACCTCCTTCAAAGGATAAATCAGAGGTTATAATTTTGATTAAACAAGCCTTTATGAATGATGAAATTTATAAACCAAGCTCTGTTTCTAGTCATGTTTGCAAACTGGTATAAGGGAGCATTCACACAGAATGTGTATGTGAAAAGGGCATTCTTATTTTTTACAAATCCATTATGGTTTATCACAGACTAACTCCCTCCGAGTGATGAATGAAAGGAAAGCATCAAGAGCCATCTTTTCAGATCAGTCAAAGGACAGAGGGCACATTGTAAGAGGGTGAAAACTTTCACTGTTTATAGGCCATCCTTCACAAAAAGGCAAAGGATCAGCCCTATAAATGTTTACACTATGAATTAGCTCATTAAAGGGGTTAAGAGGGTGATTTAACCATGATTCGCTTCAATCAAAGGCTACCTCCATCGAATGGTAAGAGAGACAGATATCACAGGCAAAGTTTTAATGAAGGACAAAAGGACTATTTGTAAGGAGATAACTCAAAAAATGACAAGTGGAAAAAAAAATAGTTTTTTATAGATCTCTGTCACATCATAAACAAAGGATAAATCAAGGTATGATATGGTTTTCGAGAAAGGTTTTATTGGATGTAGCAGAGTTAAGAAAGACAACTTAGAAAAGATTAAACAGTTGTTAAAAGGGTAACCTCAGAAAATGAGTGCACAAAGCCACTTTTCAAAAGTTTCTTTCAAAGGAAAAAGGAGAAGTTTGTTTTTTAAGAAAAATGAGAGAAACTTTGGTTTTTCAAATATAAAGGAGCTCGACCACTTGTCATTCATCACTTTTCAAGGCCAAGTCAAGGAAAAGAAGAACAATTTGAGCATTTTTCAAGGCATTTGCAGCCTTTGGAATGCACAATGTGCCTGTAGAACTGCGCGACGCGCCTGTAGGCATCTGACAGAGGGGTTAATACACAAGCACGGTGCGCCTATAGCATAGCGTGGCACGCCCGTGCCGGCGTTCAGTGGGCACCCAAGCCCGACCCAACAAACCTAGGTGTGGTGCGTTTATCCGTTCAGAGCCCGCCCGACAGCCAAGTTTGAATGTGTTCCTACCTACTGGGCCAATACTCAAAAGGCATCAAAGACTTGTTTTTTCAAAGGTATTTACTGTCTCTTAGCCAAGTAATTAGTTTGAGAAAGGGTTTGATAACAAATTTCAAAGGAAAGCAGTGATTGAGGATAAGAGGATAATCATAGTTTTACTAGAAGTCTGCTTGTTCGCAAAGACTTGTTTATCAAACAGAGGAGAACATTGTGTGCCTAAAGAAAACAAATTAAACTTCATCAAAAAAAGGAAAAATTGCATGCTAAATACATCAAAGGGAGACAATGATAAAAGATAAGGGCTTTTGTCAGTTTAAAGGAGGTATTCTTGTTGTGAATAGCAGAGGGTAAAAACAATGATTGAGGGGAAAGAGTTTTTATGCCAAAAAACAAAAAGAGTCTTATTTTCAAAAAACCACAAAAATATCTTGTAAAAGGTCTCTTTGCTCAAACATAGTGCTGAAGAAGTAAAATTGTTTTCATTTAACAAATACTTGTTTGCTAGCCTCAAAGAAAAACAATGATTTGCAAGGAGGAAAAGGTGTTTTTTGTTGAGAACCTATTTCAGTGATCATTTGAACAGTTTGCCTTGGTAAGTCAGTGAAGGGTATCAGAAGCAAAATGCCTCCAAAGAAAGATATCAGGAGTGGTTATCACAATAGGTATGAGCCTATTACAACTCAGGAAGTAAATGAAACTCCTTTAGTACTCTTTAATTTTCATGAAGTAGGGTGCTTGGAATTTTGCCAAAAGGTCCAAGAAGTGAAAAGTCACCTTCCTTTGACACATTTGTTTGCTTTAAGGTTGCAAGGGAAGCATGTCCATCTAGGAGGTCTGGATTTCAAACTCTCCCCTAGGGCTATCTCCAAAGCTACCAAGATCCCCTATATCGAAGAAAAGTGGTTCAAGCAAACATACCTAGATCTGAATCACTAGAAACCCTTCCTAAAACGAGACCATCAGGATGCTTGCCAAGCTATTTTCCCTTTTTCCCACTTGTTGACCAGCTATTCCCCTCTCATGAAAATCATCATGAAGTATTTCACATGTGAAGGGAGGTTTTACCGGATTTATGCTTATCACATCAGGCTTCTTATGCACTTCATAAGAACTCAATTACTGAACCTTCCTTTCTTCCTCTATAGAAGGGTTGAAAAGATGGCCTCTACTATCCAGAAGAAGCCCTCCGCTCAACAACAAGCTTGTCTATTTCATCATTCCCTTATCAAGATCATCATCCTCTATCAACTTGAGAAAAAGGGAGTTTCTTGGGACTCTTTCATCTCCCATCCTGATTTTTCCATTGCATCTTCATCTCATGCGCCTTCCTCGCCATCCACTCATCATGTTTCTCCTTCTAGTAAATCCACTCCTAAAGGACAAAAATCTCCTATGATTGAGAGTGAAGAAGAGAAGAGGCAAAATAGTAGTGAAGAAAGGAAAAGTGAGAGGAGGCAAACTAGTAGTGAAGAAAGGTAAAGTGAGAGGAGGAAAAATAGTGATGAAGAAGAACAAAGTGAAGGAGCTAAGCATGACAGTAAGCATGAACAAATTGATGGCGAGCACAACAGTCATGAAGAGGAACATGTTGGCAGCCCACACAACAGTGAGCATGATGGTAATGAGGCGCAAAACAGTGAAGGTAAAGAGCATAACAGTCATGAAGAAAGCAGGGACAAAGATGAACAAGACAGTCCTCAAGAAAACATACAAAGTGGAAGCCAAAACAGTGATGATGAGGGTCATGACAGTCCTAAAAAAGACACTTATGATGAGTGTCACGACAGTCCTCAAAAGGACATTTATGATGAGAAACAAGACAACCCTCAAGCAAGTAATGATGATGACAATCAAACACCAAACAGTGAGCATTCCAAAGAGGGAAACATGGAGCAAAAGGACCAAATCAGTGACCATGAGCATAGTGATGATAAAGACAAACAAGGCAATCTTGAAACGGAAGAAAACAGTGACAAAGATAATGATGGAAGCAACAAGGTAAAATACCAAGTTGAGCAAGTGCAAATAGATAAAATTCCTCCCTCTTCTCCTCCACACAGCCAAGAGCATGTGCTAACTGCCTCTCCTAGGCAAGGGGCCATGACTCTTCCTCCAAAAGTGACAAAGCCTAGAAACACTAGATCAAAAAAGAAAAAGACCACTCCAGCAGTGACTAGCAATGTCACAAGAGCACTAAGAAGTAGAGGCAAACTGCCTAAAAAGAGAATTATTGAATTACCAAAGAAGAGGAGGGCCAAGAAGCCTATCCAAGGCAAGGGGAAAGAAAAAGAGGAGAGTAGTCATGAAAAGGAAAGGGAATTTGATATCATACAGATAAACAGTGATGATAGTGATAATGAAGCTAGAATCCTTGAGGGTCTTTTGTGAAATAGAGAAGACCAAATTCATGACCTACAAGCTGATCTAGAAAGGTTAAAGGACTTCATACATGTTCTACAGATGCAAAACAAACAAATGAGTGGTCAAATGGCAGTTTTTGAGGCCCGGGCTTTCAAGTACCAAAGGGAAGCCTCCAAAGCAAAATTAAAGCTTGAAGAGCTTATGGGAAAATTCAATGATACTGAAGAAGAAGAGCAGCCAATGAGAAAGAGGTCTAGGACTATGGGTCTCAAGAGAGCTTTGGAGAAAAAGAAAGAAGAAGAGGCAGCCCTTGTCCGATCTTATCCTCTCACTCATTTGCTAGCCCAAGAAATTGAGAATGATAAAGAATCATGACTTGAAAGGGCCAACAAGCATTTGGAAGATAAGTTAGAGAAAGCTAACAGAGGGTTGAGCGTACAAAAGAATATTACCAGGCACTACAAAAAGCTAAATCAATTTGCCCGAAAGAAATTGAAGGTTGCACAAGAAAAACTCAAAACTGCCCAAAGAAGGCGCCCGGTAGAAAAAGTGGAGAGAGGCACATCAGTGCTTGAAATCTTGGCCTCAGCTTCTCTACATGCTTCTAAAAACCCATGAGGGGCTTTCTCACCGAAATTGAGCAAATTTTGACAAGATTTTGTTTTTTGACATTTTTTGGGCCTATTTGCACATTTTTCAAGGCGCTGCCATGGGTGCTAGGAGCATCCTTAGCTCATAAAACTCATTTGGTTGGATGGAATAAATTCAAGGGCATTTACTCAGAAAATTTCAGATCCAAAGGATGTGTTTTGATTCCCCAAAGAGGCGAAAAACAATGATTTTTTGACTTTCTGCCTCGCATATCAGCAAAGGTTACTTTTCTGGTTTTTTTTTTTTCACTCATTTCAGTTTTTGACATACTGCCAGTGATCAGTTTGGGAAAAATCAAGTATTTTAAAAAAATAGACATCCAGGGCTTTCGAACAAGCTATCACGGGTCTCGTTTTGACATCGTAAGGTCCCTCAAAAGTTTTCTGCAAAACAGGGAATTTTCTGCTGCTCCGTTCATGTAGCATTTTGGCAAAAAAGGCAGTTTTCTGTAGTGGCTTATCCAAATGTGCGCTAAGCCTTTTTAAGCCATTGTCAGTAATGAAAAGTCAATATTTTTTCCTTTTTTAGCATTTTATAGATATTTTGAAGATATTTTGTGCCTTGGGCTTTGCAAAGCCTCAAGGAAAAAAATCAGATATTAGTTTTTAGCCCATGAGCTTCTAGCCAGTTTTGTGAAGCTTATCTTCTCATTCTACTATATAACTCATGGAGAATCATTGTAATGTTGTTGGTTGAAGAGTTGATAAACAAGATAGACTTTTAAGAGCATAAGAACTTGACTGAGCTTAGAGCAATATATGTTATGAGTTTTGATGATCAAACTTGTTTTATGGAGTGAATAGCTTGGCTTGCTTGCCTAGATGATGGAGAGGATCTATGTGCAGGATTCCATGGCTTGGTAAATGGTATTGTACTTCTTTTCAGTTATGTTTTCTTAGTTTTCCACATATGTATCCATGTTTCTTGCTTGCTGTAGATTAGTAAAGAATAGTTTGAGGTATGCCCATGAAGGCTCATCAAATTTCATGATTCATTACAGCTTCTATGTTTTCATATTTCTTAGTCATGTCAAAGGATTCTTAACTGCCCTTTGGTCCTCTAAGAACTTGTTATTTATTTCATTAATGATTAATATGACATGCTATCTTGTTTGATTCATGGTATGCCCTACTTACTCATAGTTGTTTAAACCTCATTAAAGAAGTCTCCTTTGAAGTATTGACTGTGCAGGTTAAATCAGAGAGGTCTTGTTTCGATCTTGCCCTCTGCCTATACTTGCAGACTTATTTCAAAGTTCTCATAAGATTGCATGTGTTGCTTAGGAATTTCCTTTCCACATTTTTAGCTGTTGGTTTGTCTTACATGTGTTCTCAACCACTGAAGGTGATTTTCCCACAGTTAGAGGGTCTTATACCTCTATGCGTCGCCTGAATGTTTATTTTATGCATCTATTAGTTTGAGTTGGATTCATAGTGATTAATGGTTAGCCCTACCACATGAATATTTGTTGTTTAAACTATTTATGCTTAATATCCCCTTGTCTTGCACCAACTTGATGTTCATTTCACTTCATAAACCACCTGAAATATTCATTCGCTATACTAAATCGGCCCTGCAGTACACCCTACTCATTGTCTTGACATCCTTGGCTTGCTTTTGACCCCATAGCCCAGTTGATCTCATTTTCTTGTTCTATTTTGATCCACTTGATCAGTTTTTCCTCCAAACAACTAAAAACAAACAAACAAACACACTTAACAACTAGCCTAAAATCTAAACAAACTAAGCGAACAAGTTCACATCCTTCGCTTCATTAGATAGAGCCCTCTCTGAGTCCAGGAAGGCTAGGTCATATGGATCCAAAGATTGGTTTGATGTTACTCCGTCATTTGGTCCGTCAAACTGCAAAATCACAGGAAACTAGGGCACGATAAACCATGGGTTGAGATACACTATCGGGAGTGTGACACTCCATGGATATACTGATGTCGATTGGGTTGGAAGCGTGGTAGATCATAAGAGCACATCGGGATGCTGCTTCACACTTGGTTATGCTTTGATATCATGGATGAGTAGGAAGAAAAAGTTGGTGGCTTTGAGTACCGCAGAGGCCGAATACATTGCATCGAGTATGTCCTGTTGTGAAGTAATTTGGTTGTGAAAGCTCTTCAGTGAGCTGTTCGAGCATGTGCTAGATACCACCATGATACTTTGTGATAACCAGAGTGGGATTCGGTTGTTCGAGAATCCCGTGTTCCACGATTGATCCAAGCATATTGATATCAGGAACCACTTTATCTGGGATATGGTACAATGAGGTGCTGTAAAGCTCGATCATATAGGAACTGATGAGCAGGTCGTGGATATTCTCACAAAGCCCTTGGGGAAGGTCAAGTTCCTAACCTTCCTTGAGAATCTTGGTATCGTGGAACGACCCTATGCTGAGGGTCCTGTTGGAAGATGAGCTCTTGGAGCTCTGGGGGGCTTTGGGGATAGCTTTTCGGAGATATAAGCAAGCACAGGGCTAGGCTTGCTGAACCTTGTTGGTGTGCTTTTGCCCCACCATTATGATGATTGAGTTGGTTCACCTCTCATGATTTGTGCCACATATGCATCCTACCCATTTGAGTCCCAGACTCATGGGAAGTACCTCTCATTTGGCCAGTGAGGTGGGAAAAGCTAGAGACTAGTAGCAAAGACTGATGGACGCATCAAAGATTTCCGTACTCTCTATCTAGGATGGCACGGTCCAACCACTTGATCTGGGATCAATTATAATGAGGTTTTGGACCTCCTATTGACTTTGGGTCACATAAACCAACTTCGGGTTGGTATGTGACTCTTTTGAGTCCTATAGAGGTTTCGGACCTCGGGGTTGAATCTGTCAGCCAGGGATGATGACTTTGTGACTGACTCACCTTTGTTCTGAAATAAAGAAGCCAACAAAGAAATTTACGGCGGGATGAAACACAATGTTTGGATTGCACAAGTGGATGGAGTTCTCCCTAGTTGAGAGGGAGTGTTAATTTTGGACATCTAGGTCCAAAATACATGTTGTGATGCTTAGATGAAGATGCCAATATTTTTATTGCACTCCTCTTTCGGAAAAGTGCAAGATCAATCTAAAGATAATCTTGATTCGATGAGCAGAACATTTATTCTGAATTTATTCAAAATATTTCCAGGTCGGCCTGAAGGTTTGGAGCCCTAGCAGTTGTGTCACACACCGTCATTGATCGATATAAATTGGTCAACATTGGAGGACATTTCACATCCACATACATTTCTCTCTCATCATTTGATTGGTTTGATCACCTTGGAGGCTCTTCTCTTCACATGTGGGAAAATTTTAGCAAGGAGAAAATTCTATTTTCGGCTTAGGGTTTCTACCACAACATTGACCAGAAACTCTCCCAATATTTCGATTTCTTCAATCTGCATTTTTTTGGCACAATTATAGAGGTTGGACATTGATTTTGACTTGGTTGCATTGACCTTGTTTTTGTTGCTATTTGCGTTGACCACTGACTGACAACATTGAATTTCGTTGACTTTTGGGGTTGACTGATCTGGCTTTCCTAGAGGGTTGTGTGACACTTCTGGTTGGTTGACCGTATTGATACTTCACTGGTTGAAGCATCCTGCTGACTGCTGTAATGCACCAACACACTTATATATTTTGGCTTGTCTTCTCTTGATCTACTGGTATGTTATATCATCATTTTACTTTCTTGTTTATGTGATTGATGACTGATATTGGGATAAAAATTAAAGTTGAATCAAGCATAGAAAATCTACAAAAATTCAACAACTTATTTCCACAAAAAAATGCCAAAACAACTTGATATAAAAGAGACAAGCCCACTACGAAACTTCTCTCAAAACCAAGCAACCGGACCAAATTGAGAAACTACCAAATTGCTCCAAAAGGGATGAAAACCAATAGAAAAAGCAACGTAAAACACACATGTTTTTTGAGCCTTTAACTTTTTAAGGAGAAAGCGAAAAGTCTTTGAGAAAAGCACAAAAATACCAAAGGCCTCAAATCAACAAAATGAGCCAACAAGAAACTTCAAATTCCATAAGCCAATTGTGTCATTTTCATGATGGGACTCGATAAGCGGAATGAAGTAGTTAAATAAAAAAAGTGACTTGAAACTATAGCATAAAATTCCAAAAAACAAAAACTTCAAGAAATGAAAGAAGATAACTTGAAGAATCGCCAGAAAAGCTGATCTCAAGGAACAAGAAAACCAAGAAAGCCAACAAGCCAAAAACCAAAAAGTGAAGCAATGAACAAGCCAAGCATGAGCCAACTTGTTAGTATGAATCTTTCTTCGAAAAAGACCACTTTAGATACGCATAAAAAATAGCCCTAACATCGATTATGGCTGCCAATATCTTTAAATATGCAGTTAGTTGATCCAAATAAAGCTGCACAAATCCAGATCTATGCATAAAAGACATTAAGCAGTAAAAATGAAATGTTGCTCCATGCATTCAATAGACAAGACAAGAACAATATATTTGAAAGAATTTTTATATTAAAGGGGCACCTGAGAGGAAAACAAGAAAGACATTTCCAATTCTCCTCAATGGGATGGGTTCTTGAAAGTCAGCATTTCAGATCTAAAATTTCTCTCTCTTGTTGGTGTAGAAAACCCAGACAAACATAGAACTCAAAGGGAGCTCACAAAACAAGTGATGAAGAATGTGACAATGATAATGGCTCAAAGTCAGACCAAGAGTATAGATCCAGAGTGATCTAATGCAATGAAAGGTGAATAATGAATGGGAAAACCCTTCTATTTATAACAAAATATTAGGGCGGTCTAGAACTTGGTGCATGAATAAACTATTATTAATCAAATTCTAGAACCACCTTTTAGGAATATTTTATTATATTTGTTGGAGGGAAAAGGATTTTTGACTTGGATCAATTCCTTTATTTATAAATAATAAATAAATAAATGATTTATTTATTATTTTAAGGAAATGGTGGAAATATAATTAAATAAATAATGATTTATTTAATTATTTATAAATGATTTAGTCAAATTTAACTAGGAATATTATTTAAATAAGGATTTAAATAACTTATTCCTAAGAAATAATTAAATAAATAAGGATTTATTTAATTGATTTCCTTGTTTTGGGTTAAATATGACCCGGAAATATAAACAAATATAGATTTGTTTATTATTTCCTTTTGGGGTTTCCTGTTTAGACCATAAACAACTTAATAAAGGTGTTTTACTAAGTTATTTCACATAGTGAAAGCAATTTTACTTAGGGTAAAATTGGTCATACATGGTGTACTTGGGTTCATCTAATGATAATAGGTTAGATGACCAAAAAATGGTGTAACATATTGCCCCCCAGCGTACGAGTGTTAGGAGCAAATCGTATGACCGAAGTACGTTGTAAGAACTCAATCACTAGACATGAAGAGGGAAGTCAGAGAGAGAAATGTAAGGTAGTCTAATGTGCTAAAGGACTAGAACCTAAGGAGACGAGACTTACAGGTGCAACAAGTCTCTAGTTTATGAGGTGGTACCTGTGCTAAAGGCGGCGGGGGAGGCATACTTATGCCCGCCGAGACAAAGTACAAAAGAATAGTATGTCCAGTAAACAAGGAACTGAACTATAAAGTACATGCTGGCATAAATACGAGCCAGAAAAATAGAATGATGAATCCCACATACATGCTGTGCCTGGAATAATAGCCATGACTTCTACAATAATGTTTTAGTACATGAGATACAAATACAACCCAAATGCCCCCTATACACGGGGAAGGGCTCGCAAAATCTGACTGATACATGCAAATCGAAAAGGTGTTGCAAGTGGCTGAGGCCGACATCATCAAATGTAAGGAGCTGCATCAAAGGTTGAAATGAAGAAGTCAGCTGGGCATGTGGGGGGCTACCTGCAGGGCCAACCCCTCATGAGGGTTGAGACATCTCACACACACCCGGGAATCACCAATAGCTGCTGCTACATCACTGGACCATCAAGTATACGGATCATGATCATGCTGAAAGGAGCTCGAACCAAGGTACACCGCCCTGTAGACTTGGCTTCTAGAGTAAATGAGTTGATGTCGACAGAAGGAGGTCAGCCAAAGGTGAGGTAAGAAGGGATCCCCAACTAAGGCATGAGAGAAAATAGTAGAGCAACTAACAGACGGACACTAATGATGATGATGAAATGGGGGAAGATCCGAAGGGGACCATAAAAACATGAGTACAAAATGGTATCTCATGACGGAAATCAACACGAACAAGAATGAGTATGGAGGCAAAGCGGTGCCCCATGGAAAAGTGTTGTAAGTGAGAAAATCCGATTTTGAGGAGAGGTGAAGTAAGACTTCGTGGACAACCTGTGTCCTGGTGAAGTAGCGAATTACAAAAACAAATAGATGCTGGCTATCTAAAATAAAATAAAACATGCATTTCGAACGAGAAATGCTAAGGGTAATATCTCTTAAGATAGAGTGCATTGCGAGGATTAGAAAGGGGGTGGCCTTCAAATTCCTCTAAAAGATATGCCCCCTTACCAAGATCTTTACTGATGATGTAAGGACCTAGCCATAATGAGTCAAACTTCCCATGACCAAGGGTATCATGGGCCTGGTCATATAGTAGAACAAGGTCACCTTCATGAAAGGTACGAGGGTGTACTTTTCGGTCATACTGAGCTTTGGTGCGCTTGTTGGCTGCTTCAAGAGTTTGTAATGCAACATGACAGTCTTCAGAGGCGCGCTCAAGCATGATAAGTCGTTGTTCTAGAGGTTGGGTATCAGGGAGAAGTTCGACGGCCAAGTGAAGGGAAGGAATTTCACACTCGATCGGTAAGACGGCCTCCTCGCCAAAGACAAGGTGGAAAGGAGTGAAACCGGTGGCGGTTTTAACAGAATTATGATAAGCCCACAAAGTAGGGAAGAGCATAAGATGCCAATTGGTTTTGTGCTTATTCACCGTTCGTTGAAGCATGGTATTAAGAATTTTGTTGACTGCGTCAACTTGGCCATTACCTTGGGGGTAACAGGATGATGAATATTGGTGCTCAAAACCCAAAAGTGAGGATAGCTCATGCCAAATCTCATCTTAAAAATGTTGGCCATGGTCAGAGACCCATTGTTTTGGAACCCCGAATCGAGAAATGACGTGGTTAAAGAAAAAGAGGGCTGCGGTGGCTACCGTATTGTTGAATGTTGGCATAGCTTCGGCCCATTTTGTGAAATAGTCAACCGCCACGATGATATATTTGTGGTTACCAGTAGATGGAGGTCGACACTCCATAAAGTCGATGGCCCATTTACAGAAAGAACCGGCTGTGACGACGGGATGGAGGGGAGCGGGAGGAGCTTGTGCCTTAGGGGCGAAATGCTGGCAATTGGAACAGTGTTTGACTGCTTCAATGCAATCGCTGAAGAGGGAAGGCCAAAAATACCCAGTGCGCATGATTTTTTGGGCGGTAGCGAGGCCGGAGAGGTGGCCACCGCAAGCACCGCTATGACAGGCATTGAGGACTTGCTCGGCTTCAGCGTGTGTGAGGCAACGACGAAGGAAAGTATCTACTCTGCGACGATAAAGGTCGTCACCGATCAGAAGGTAGCGAGGGGCTTGGTGTTGGATACATCGTCGAGCATCACGATCAAGATGAAGGGCGAACTTTTGGGTTCACAAGTAAGTAAGGATGTCACCGTACCAAGGGTCATCGGTGGTGATGGCGAATAAATGTTCATCGGGAAGAGCATCATTAATTGGAGTATCCCGCGTCCAGGTAGGTAAATCAGAGATGCATTCAGCGAGGACTAAACCTTTCTTACTTTTTGGGGTGACAAATTCAAGGTTGAATTCTTGGAGGATAACGACCCAACGAGCGTAATTCCCACTGAGGATGTGGCGACTCAATAGGAAAGCCATGGGGTTGGAATTAGTCACAACCTTGGTGGAACGCATGAGGATATAATGACGCAGTTTTTGGATCGAGAACACGACAGCTAGCGCTAATTTTTCTTCATGTGAGTAAGCCACAGGCGGACTGGAAAGGTTCTTACTGACATAATAGATCACATGTGCGATACCGTTATCATCCTCCTGGATAAGGACACCAGCAACCGATTAGGTGGAAGCGGAGATGTATAGGATGAATTCCCGGTCAAAGTCAGGAGGACGGATCAAGGGAGCGGATGTGAGAGCATGCTTGAGGACATCAAAAGACTCTTGAGCGTAGGTATCCTAGACAAATGGGGTGTTAGATCGAAGAAGTCTAAGAACACTATGAAGCCGAGGAGACGACCGACGGGAACGCAGAAGACACATTTCAATGGGTTAAGGCGAATATTATACTTGCGACATCGGAGGAAAATGGTACACAGATCATGGAGGTGTTGCACCCAATGTTTAGAACGCACAGTAAGGTCGTCTAAATAGGTAAGGATAATATGAGCTAAGTCATGGAAACAATAAGACATGGATCGTTAAAAAATGGCGCTGGTGTTTTTAAGGCCAAAAGGCATGACTCGGTATGCGAAAGTGCCCCACGGACTAATGAACGCGGTTTTAAGTTGATCAGCACGACGGATAACTATATGGTTGTATCCGGAGAAGCCATCCATAAAGGATAGAACCTCGTGCCCCGCACACTCATCAATGATTTGGTCAATAAATGGGGTGGGGAAGTTGTCTTTGGGACAAGCTTTGTTCAGATCGTGAAAGTCGGTGCAGACACGAATGGTGCCTTGTTTTTTGAGGATGGGAACTGGGTTGGACACCCAAGATAGGGATCGAGTAAACTCCGGGAGGGGGAGCAAGGAAAGGTATCTGACCAGCAGGGTAATGGCCAGGAGGAATGGTGCTAAGAGGGTTGAGATCGGGTGGAATCGACCTCGAAGGGTAGAGAGGCGCGTGGGGACTATTCATAGTAGAAGGTTCAGAAGGAAGAAGGCTGGCTAGTGGGGGCCAAGGGCTAGGAGCTTGTTGGGGTGGGTGAGGTTGAGGTTGCTGACTAGCCAAGGTGGGCTGCTTGAGGTTAGCCCGAGATTATTGCATCATGCAAACGTTCGCCAAGCTAGGATCAGATACAGGAGGAGGGTTCAAGAAGGTTCCAAGCAAGGAGGAGTCTTTTCTAGATGCCGGGGTAAACACTAGTCAAAGAATTAATGGTTTGCTTATTGGTGACAGAAGAGATGTTGGACTCAGGGGAGGTTTGAGATTTTGGTTCATGATATGTCAACTAGTCCATGGTGACAATATTTCCATTATGAGGGAAAAGCATCTTGCGGTGGATGGCGGATGGGACGACAGACATGGCATAGGTGTAGCTACGCCCCAAAAGAATGTTATAGTCAAGAGGGGCATCGATAACTTCAACTTCAAAAAAAACCGTCTTGTCCGCAAGGGTGATAGGACAGTTACGGAATAGGCCAATGGGCTGGGAGGCATGGCCATCCCACGCATGAAGGGTGATTGTGGAAGGGGCCAGCTCAGGAGATCTGAGTTGTTTCCAAACCAAAGCAGCCATCACACATGTAGATGCCCCCTCATCAATAATACAACGAGTGACGTTGGAATTTCGGATTTTGACTGGGATTTGGAAAGCAACAGAAGCAGGAAGGGGGGGATGGTCTAACTGACGGGCATCGAAAACAATCAATTGGTCATCAGCAGGATCTACAACACCCATGGAAGATAGTAGAGCCTTCTTTTGAGAAGGACACGACTGGAGGAGTTCCAGTGTTGAAATGGCAGCAGGAGATTGTGCCAGATCATCTACTATGCTATATGAATGGGAAGCCCAACCAGAGGTAGCATTTCGGCGTAATGGGCCCTTAGGAATCTTGGTATGAACCTAAAATTTGGGCGGAGGGATTTGCAAGGGACCATTGGGTGTCGACAGAGGCTCTGTAGGACCTGAAGATGGCGACTCAGGGACAGACGGAGCGGGAGGCGTGGAGTACTGACGAGACCGAGTTTGAAGGTCAAGGTTGATGGTGAGAGGTTGGTAAGAGGCCATCATGAGAATCTGGTAATCGGAGGAACCAGAAGGGGAAGGTTGAGTGGTTATCGGGGCATGAGGTGGTTGAGTAGCCATGAATCCTTGTTGAGGGAAAGGATCAGTAAACACAGGGGATTAAGAAGTAGCCGTATTGGGAGGGACAGTAGGGGAGGAATGATGTCCCCGCACGGTGGCCTAAGACTCCCACATCTACCGCATCTGTGGTAATAGGGGACAATCGTGAGTGTAATGACCATAAACACCGCAACACGAACAAGGCTTATTGGTGCGAAGAGGCCTGTCCGGCTTGGGCTGAGATCCCTGTGGCTGGTTAACAGTGTTAGAATCAATACTTGGAGGATTGGGTCCATGATTACCAGAAGCAGAGTGATTGCCTTTCCTCTTTCTTTGAGAAGGAAGAGAATTAGTCACGCCCTCCTGCGCAAATACTTGCCCTGGAGGGGGTAGTAAGTGCGCCTGCGGGGGTTGAGAAGGCAAGGGAGTGAGAGGTCCAAATGCTGGAGGAGCTAGGACACCAGGCTGTGGGTAAGGATAAGGGTTAGGATGGGCAACATTGAGGTAAGCAGGAGGGTGGGCAAAAGGAGGAGGCATGCCGTATCCTGGATACATGCTACCTGGAGGGGGAAAAGTGTTGGAGGTGCTGGCCCCTCCTGGAGGGAAACCATAGCCCATAAGAGGTTGAGAAGAGGTATGTGAAAGAGCTCCAACGATACCGTCAGTAGAGTGAGATGCCCCCGGGGCGTTAGCGCCACCGGGTTTGGGGAGGTCAGGAAGGACGGTATAAACATAACTAGATTGAGCATAGATAAGGTCATATTTCAAGGCCATTTGGAGGGCGGCTTCTTCGGTTTGAGGGAACTGGGATGCGACATCTTTGCCGATGGCAGGTATGAGAGAGCGGAGGAACCAGTCCATATAAACCCGATCTTCATAGGTGGGAGCTCAACATAGGCTCCTTGTTCTCCGCCATTCCTGGACATGGGCGGAAAGGCGGGTTGAAGAGGATTGATGAAAAGAAGTCAAGAGTTCTATACCAGTGTCGTATCGGAGAGGGAGCTGGAAATAAGATAAAAATGCTTGGGCAATGGTCACAAAGGTGGTATGGGAAGAGGCGGTATGATCAACATACCATTTAGAAGCTTCGCCGGTAAGCGTGCGTTGGAACAATCTAAGACGGATGGAATAATCAGTAATGGAATTGGATGAACACCAGATGTGGAAAAATTGGATATGGTTGGAGGGATCTTCACTAGCACGGCCTTCGAACTTGGGAATGTCGGAGGGGAGCTTGGTTGGCATAGTAGGCCAAATAACATCGTGGCGGATAGGATCATTGATCAGCTGATTGAAATCGGGGAGAATGAGACCGACCATATAAGGGAGCAAAGGGATAGTTGAGGTGGTTCCCGCAGTGGTTCCACTGGAAATGGACCCAGCAGTAGAACTGGGGTTGCCGCTAGCACTAGGCCCTGAACTAGACATGGTGAAGGTAACCGGGGGAGAACCAGGAGTAGGGGGAGAACCCGAACAATCAGAAGAAGAGTCAGAGTGCGGACTCGGGGGAGGACTAACTCAATGACGACGGGAAGGAGGAAGTCGAGAAACCGGAAACTGAGGGTGAAGGCCAATAAGTCTCCGGGATAAACGCCTTGGAGGCACAATGATGACGGGAAGAAGAAAAAATGACAAGGGCAGGGAAGTGAAAAATCAAGTGATGTAAATGTCGAAACAAGGGCAGAGAGGTGTAGTGTCAATTGATTTTAAAGTCTTTTCCAGGCGGTGGTAACCAGACTCTTCTTCACTTAGGGTCAGTGTGTGGCGTGTGTTAATTTTAATTTTTAAACCCAGACGTTTTGAGAGTAAAAGAAAAAGTGTGCTGCATAACTAAAAATAAATCTACAAAGAATAGTAAATAAGACTGAAATAACAGAAAATTAACAGCTAACAATGCAACAATCTAACCCAAGAAGGCGGGTCTCTCAAAACTAGTCTATAAGAGGGAAAAAATCTAATCAAAACATGCTAAAAAGAGGCCAATAGATCTAAGGTCGGGAGGGACAGGGATCTAAAGGAGAAATCTGCTGAAAAGAGGTGCAGAGAACAGCAAAGAGGCAGAGGCAAGGTTGTTGCTACAAAGGAGGGAATCAACTAAAGGTAGAAGGGACAAGAAGGTGACCCTAGAGATAAACCCAAAAAAAACTAGATGAGGTGATTTGAAAGGGAGAAGAGCTGATCTGGAGGGATCTGAAAATGAGGTATCAAATATGAAAAGAAGAAGGCTGAAACTCTGAAAATTCAGACGTCTGAAACGGCTAAAACTCACCCACAAAAAGTGGAGGGTACTAAAGCCCTAAGGGGCAAGATTCCCACTTAGTTGAGTGAAACAGATAAGAAACAGGTCTAAACGGGCAGAGACACAGGCTAGAAAAATTTGCTGGAAAAGTGCAAAAAAAAGTGCAGGTCACAGGTTCTGACTTGTTTTCAGTCCAGGTCACAGTTTTGGGGCAGAAAAGTGCGCCCTCCAGTCCAGGTCACAGTTTTTGGGCTGATAAGTGCGACCTGCAGATCCTGGTCTCTCGGCGGCAGATTTCAGAAAAAGTTGTCGTCTCAGCTGCGGCTGATGTCTGTCACCTGCGCAATAGGGCCAGAAACACACGGAAGTTAAAAATTTTAATGTTTGAGGGTTTTAGGGGTGAAAAGCACCATAAAAATAGGAAAAATAGAAAACTGAAGTGAAACCCTAGGGTTTGAAAAAGCTGGATATGCAGGAATATATAAAACGACAGCGGTCGCAAAAGAAAACCCGTGTGGAGTCGCCAATTTTTAGTATGAATCTTTTGTCGAAAAATACCACTTTAGCTACGCATAACAAATAGCCTTAACATCGATTATGGCTGCCGATATCTTTAAATCTGCAGTTAGTTGATCCAAATAAAGCTGCACAAATCTAGATCTATGCATAAAAGACATTAAGCAGTAAAAATGAAATGTTGCTCCATGCATTCAATAGACAAGACAAGAACAATATATTTGAAAGAATTTTTATATTAAAGGGGCACCTGAGAGGAAAACAAGAAAGGCGTTTCCAATTCTCCTCGATGGGATGGGTTCTTGAAAGTCCTCAGCATTTCAGATCTAAAATTTCTCTCTCTTGTTGGTGTAGAAAACCCAGACAAACATAGAACTCAAAGGGAGCTCACAAAGCAAGTGATGAAGAATGTGACAATGATAATGGCTCAAAGTCAGACGAAGAGTATAGATCCAGAGTGATCTAATGCAATGAAAGGTGAATAATGAATGGGAAAACCCTTCTATTTATAACAAAATATTAGGGCGGTCTAGAACTTGGTGCATGAATAAAATATTATTAATCAAATTCTAGAACCACCTTTTAGGAATATTTTATTATATTTGTTGGAGGGAAAAGGATTTTTGACTTGGGTCAATTCCTTTATTTATAATTAATTAATAAATAAATGATTTATTTATTATTTTAAGGAAATGGTGGAAATATAATTAAATAAATAATGATTTATTTAATTATTTATAAATGACTTAGTCAAATTTAACTAGGAATATTATTTAAATAAGGATTTAAATAACTTATTCCTAGGAAATAATCAAATAAATAAGGATTTATTTAATTGATTTCCTTGTTTTGGGTTAAATATGACCAGGAAATATAAACAAATATAGATTTGTTTATTATTTTCGTTTGGGGTTTCCTGTTTAGACCATAAACAACTTAATAAAGGTGTTTTACTAAGTTATTTCACATAGTGAAAGCAATTTTACTTAGGGTAAAATTGGTCTTACATGGTGTACTTGGGTTCATCTAATGATAATAGGTTAGATGACCAAAAAATGGTGTAACACAACTGACATAGGCTCACTATTCTAAAATGTCAGAACAACCAAGAACCTCAAAAAGAAGTCCTGGTGCAACAACCACAACTTAAACTTCACCAAGCAAGGCACACCCTAGGTTGACTAGTTTTTCAAGCAAGAAAGAGAGAAACTGATACACAACAAGAAGAAAAACTATTTAGACATACAAGAGGTTCCACAAGAGTGACCAAAATTAGGCAGGAAAGACTTACAGGATATAAAAAATAAAATTTTCATTTTTAACTAGCCATACGTGGATCCACAGTGTGCACCCTACGTGTATACGTGTCTGTGTCTAAGGAAAATCACGTATACGCGGGTTCCTTTGGATAAAAACAGATGTACACGCGAATGTGTACAAAAAAAGTAGCATATAGAAAAGACAACAAAGAAAAATAAAAAATCCAAGTCTGATCCAGAAGATTAGGGCTTCTGCCTAGATGAAAAAAGAACCAACAAGACTGGGAAAGTGATCAGATCAGTCATGGAACCCAAAATCTAGAGAAAAAAACCCGAACTGTGAATTACACAGATGTAATCCCCAGTGGAGTCACCAATTATGTTGCGGGAAAAACCACCCTAAGGTCTGGGTTGAGGGACCTAACAGAGCGGAAGGCATACAATCACCAGAATAAATCAAATTCAAAGTCCTAATGCTTAAACTAGTAAACTAGGGATAAGCGACCTTACCCGTATGTCCTACGTTTGAGGTCATTCTCGTGAGGTGCAAACCCTCTACCACTCCTCGTGCTTTAAAACCCTCAACTCACTCAAGACAAAGCACAGAGACTAGTTGTACAACATATATATCCTAAATGTCAGTATGTTAGATCATATAAACTCGTAAAATAATCATGAAATAACGATTACAAGATCATTAACATGTATATGAAACATATAAGAGCATGACATCAGGAACGGGACAAAGCTTCTTTTACTAATGTACGTAAAAATAAAGTGGATATATCACCTAAAATCAGCCACGGCTCCAAGCGAAACCATCCTCCAGATCTGTCTAGCCCAAGCCTCAACAATATTCTTCCATAAGAGGTGCACAAAGGATATCACATAAAGGGGGTGAACATCACAAGGAAACAAGGGTTTCCTGAACCTGGGAAGTGAAGGAGGCACAAAGATAATTAGACTTGATCTGGGCTATAACATGCTATAGTATCGATAACATTTTATCTCCTCCCTTAGGCCTTCAGGTGTGTTTATACTTCCTCAATTCAGTTTTTTTAGTTGGGAAATAGTTTGGCCATGGGCTGGTGTAGGCGTATTTAGGTAAAACCCATAAACCCCTCTCAGTTAATAGGGAGATTATATTTTTTAATATTTTAAATTTTATACGCAGGTTAGATATGAGTGAACCTGCGTCTGCACGCATATAAGTCAGGGTAGAGTCACGTATGGAACTCAAAATAATGTTTTTTAAGAAGTTGACCAAGTATGAAATGGAAAGGGATGCCCAAGGTAAATACATAAGTCATCAAGTATATAAAGGTGATAAATGATGCCATAATAGACCTTATCATCATGAAGGAAGAAATCTTGGAAGAATAAAAGATACCTCAAAGACCCTACCTCCAGTTGAAAAGTGTAACTAGGTTCAGTCTTCATAATGGTGCATGTATTTGTGATTTTAAGTAATTGATGTAAAGAAGAAAACAAAATTATTTTTGTAATTCTTGAGTCATGGGTTTCATGCTCAAGGAATTTTATTTTTAGTTGAAGCTTCCATTGAGAGCTATTATGTTTTTTCATCAAGTCAAAGTTTAGGGAGTAAATGTCATGTGTTGAAGACATGTTACATATTGTAAAAATTATTTTTGAATGTGTCAATAACCCTCCAAGACCTTGCCACAAACTATTCATCATGTCGGCCTCAAATATTTCCAGAATATCATGTCGGCCTAGGCTCCAGTTCAAGTCGGCTTATTATGGAGGCACAAACCACTATAAATAGGGCATCTCGACCTCATTTGAAAGACAAAAATTCGGTCAAGGTCTGAAGTAAGGAATAAGTGCGAAAAGGTCAAAGAAGAAAACCTCATAGCCAACGTGAAGAAGGTAGGGAGAGTGAAGTTGTTTGGGTTTTATTTTACAGTTGATATCCATCACACGTGTGAGGAGAAGTATCATTAGCTGCAAGAAAGGCAGAAGTTATCCCAACTATCAAAGGAGGTCGAATTAAGGAAGGAGTCTAGTCAAGAATGCAAACCGAGTTGAAGGAGGAGTCTCCATCATAAAGCGAAGAAAACAAGGGCACAAATACAAGTAATGAAAATTCTCACGTGTTGCAATTAGGGTTTCTGAAAGAGGCCAAGAACTGCAAGAATCCAAAATATGAGGAGTAGCCGAGAAGGAAAAGAGAGTTAGTAGCTTGATCGTTGTTGACTCAAGGAAGGAAAGGTCAAGCTAAGATGCCTTGTGACTTGGTCTTAGAGAGGGCATTAGGTCAAGGGTCTTGTTATTCGTCAATTGGAGTCTCTATAAGAAGAATAATTTGTTCGGATTTTCCTCTCAAGTGGGATAGGTTTTGGCCCTAGTTGATAGCCTATATTTTGTGTCTCTTGTATATTTATTCTTTATGAATTGGTATTTTTTTGATGAAGAAGAAAATCATAGTAATCTAAGTAAAGAGAAGATCCAAATATATAGAAGTAAAAGCTTTCACAAGAAGTTATAATTATAGAGAAATCATCTAATCTAGATGCCCTAGATTTCTCAACACCTCCATCTCAAAGAGAGGACTTTACACATTTGAAGCATCTTGGGAAGCCTCCCACAATACACATCATCATCCAAAGGACACAAGAAGGGAAATTCGTCATCATCAAAGGTATCAAAGTGATCTCCCTCATTTTGAAGAAAAGATCACCCCTCATTGAGAATTTTGAAGGAAGAAGAACATCTCTCCCTCAACTTGAAGAATAATCATTGTCATTTTGAAGAAGGAAGATCATCCATCCTTCTAAATATTACACTCTAGTAGAAGAAATCATCATCAAGGGGACATTTTTATTTGTCAAGTGCGTGCTTTGTATTCATATCTCAATCTATAAATCAAATGACCACTTTATTCAAGGAGAACAATAAACTTGTTGGGACATCAAGCTACCTTGCATGGAAGAAGAGAATAAATTTGATTCTCACAAAAATTAAGTTTTTGGTTATGTTATGGGCTCCATCACCAAGCCTCCTCAGGATCAATCTCAAACATTATCGAAATATATGAAAGGAGAAATAAGGGCTCAAAGAATCCTCATTGAATCTATCAAGGATTATCTCATTCCATTTATAGAAAAATTGAACTCATAAAAAGAAATCTATGACAAGTTAGTAGATATGTACTCTGTAATCACAACTGGAAAAATATTATCCTTGAGAACTGAATTATACAAAATGAAAGTAATAAATGAAGAGCGGGTAGCTTCATATCTCATGAAGATATCACAAATTAAAGATCAACTACAAGAGCTAGGAGAAACAATGTCGGATCTCGAGATGACCACTTGTGTATTCAATGCACTCCCAAAAGAATGGGGCATCTTTATATCAAACATCTATGCAAAGAAGGAAGCTACACATTTCAATTATCTATGGGCATTATGTAAGATTGAAGAAACTAGATTAAAAGAAAAGGATGACATTGAGTGTAATGAGCACTCTCAAGTATTTTCCGCTATGTCAAGGACGAAAGGAAATTTTGGGAGGTTTGAGCTTCAAAAGAGATTTCAAAAGAAAATTGACATGTCTAAAATTCAATGTTTTTTTTTTGTAAGCTGAGTAGTACTTGTTTTTCTATTAATTTTCAAAAAGGTAGATTACATGGTAAAATAAACTTCCGTGACCTCAATCTTCCCTGCTAGGAAACCAGATCTGTTGGCCATCAGAAGGCATTGTAAGCCATCTAAAACCAAAATACTTTCAATCTGTCAGACTCAGCTTTTATAGCCGCAATCTTTGTGACTTTGACATAGTTAGACAAAATAGACACACTACTACTACTAACATAATTCAATAATATAAACATAAACATATATACTTAAAAACCGTAAGAGTAGCAAGAATTCTATCATCTCAACCCTCAAAATAGTCAATCGATGCCGGGTCTTTAGCATTGGACCCGAGCATCTCCATTTGCTACGAATTCTTCAAAAATTTCTCAATTCTGTTCTATTTGGTGTTTTGTCTCTGGACTTGGAATTGCAACAACTGAAAGTCCTTCTGAATTTCCTGCATTGCAAGGTCAACCTGCATGGACTCATTAGTGTACATGATGGCTTTAGCTATCAGATCCTTCATTCGCTAGTATAAGTGTAGATTTTGTTGATATTTTGCAACTCTACCTCTAGTGTTACCCGGGTCCGACACTATATTTTCTTCTTCTAGGTCAATTTCTTCCTCCTCAACTTGCCGGGTGAGCACTTCCATTTGGTCATGATTTTCCTCACTTGAGGAGATATTTCTTGAATATATGTCAAGGCTACATTGACAATGTGATCGGCTTGAGACTTACGCCTTGTCCGTCTCAGAGCACGGGTGGATACCTCATCCTTCTCTTTCTATTGGAGTCGCTTCCATGTCTGCCTTCGGGTTCTCCCTTCCCCTTCTTCCTTCACTACTCGAGGCCGTGCCATTGTATATTTACCAGCTGTAATAGGAGGCTCTTTTTTTCTGCACTTCCTTCCAGTGGCTGCCCCACAGGCACAAAAAAATTTCATAGAACAAAAAAATGCTATTTCAATGCTACGGTAATGAATTAAACAAACCCAACTTGCCGTGCTTACTCCCCCATGCAACCCAATTCCCTGACCATCAAGACCAAGAAGAGGAGTCTCAGAATGTTATTGGATTACCTTATAACAAGTAAACCCACCCATCTGAGACTCAGGTCTCTCCACCAAAGCACAATACCCATTAATGGCTACATTTCCTCCTTCAGAGGTATGCCCTTCTCCCCTGCAAGTGGTATGCTCGTATCAAACCCCCTCGTCACCCTTGGCACCGTGCCTCCCTTTAAAAAGTATGGCTTCAATTTGGTTCCCCTGATTGCTGATGGAAAATTTATGTTTGTCTAGGTCTACCCCGCCCTATAGATTTATACCCGAGTCCCCATCCCCAATTTGACCCAGCATAATCCAAAAAACAATAGAAATCAACTGAAAATTAACTAAAATTTCCCCTTTGTTCCTTCCTGACTCCCTCCCATGCAACCAGGCATATTCTTGCACACTAAGCATCATACTAACAATAGACATATCTCAGAATCCATAGAAAGATCCATGGTCAAGGGAATTGAAGAAGATAGGATGGTCACATACCCTTGATCCTCTAGACACAGACGCAGGTTGCAATAAAAGGCACATTCAACAAGAAAATGAAAAATATGGCTAGGAAAAAAATAATTAGCACTCGGGAAAAATAAATTACATGAGATCTACCCCATACCCATGGTCATCACCCTGGTTCCATAGGCCATAGATGAGCCTCCTTTATCATTCAGGTACCCATGATTGTCCCAAACCTTAGAGGGAAATGAACCTCCCTACCTGAAAGGGGGTAATCACTAATATATAATACATGTCATGCTCTTGTACTTTGAGCCCCGAGTAGTTAATTAAAGAAAAATAATAAAAGGAAAAATACATATAAATAAGGGTGGAAAAATCAAGGTCGGGGCACCTCATGTACCATGATTTCTCCCTCCTACAAATTATACACCCACGTGTGGGCTTCCCTTTCTTTAACTACCCTTATGCCCCTGTATGTGGCCCAAGATATCCCCTCTCATTACCTATTCCATATCACTTTTTTGTGACATGACACCACCATTTGAGGGATTTAACTTGGACATACTATTCCCTCTAAAAATAGAAACCCCCTAATAAGGTACCTGGCTAACCCCCTTTGGAGCTTGGAGACATTAGCACATGCCAAAGCCCACTACGGAAGGGCATGCCTTTGTGAAGTGTCCATTTGTTTTCCATGGTTTGTAAGATCTTTTACATGATTACTTTAATGACTTGTTGTACTGGAAGGCTAGGGGACACATTGGATCTTATGCAAGGTTGAAGGTGGTGTCCATTTGGGTTTGGTCTCCCTATATGGGGTCCCGAACTTCCAGAGGGCTACATTGGCACATATAGGGTGTGTATAGAGAGCCATATGCCTCCACATCAGTAGAAAACACTCCATGGATCCCCATAGATGTTCAAATATGGATATCCACCTTTTGGACGAGGAAGATGCACTTGGTACACTTTGCCCAACTGGCCCCACAGGTGCACTACACACTTGGTAGGTGTCCTGGGACTTGTACGATGACATGGAAACATTCATTCCATCATCTGATCCCTTACAGATGGTCTACATGAATCTTCGACTCATATGGAGACTCATGAGGTCATTGGTGTGCCCCCACACCCATTGGGAGCACCACAGGTTTATTTTCTGGAGAACAAGGGGTCACCCCCTTGTCCATCGTTTTGGAGGAGTTTATTTATCATTATGGCACTTGTGGACATCGTCAGGCCTCTTGGAGGGCCGTACAAAATGCATAAATTATTACTTGAACTTCTGAGAGGCTTATTATTTCATTTCTGAGCTAGTTTGGTGGGATTGTCACCAAAAATTATTTTATTGGCGTATAAATAGTAGTTGGATTTATTTGTATCATCACTTGACATGGGATCTGTCTATCTTTAGAGAACTTCACAATTTTCCTTGGAGGACATTTTTTGGATGATGGATAAAATTTGATGTATGGATTGGGTTCTTTCTTTCTTGGAGCTTCTTAATTGAAAATGTGATGCTGGTTGGATATTCTCTCTAACAATGTAAGTGAAAATTTAATGCTATTTTTTTTTGCTGCATACATTGGAACTTCACTATAATTAAATGCTAATTGGTGCATGTATTTAAGGTGGAATTATGTGTCTGCTTAAGTTATTCTATGTGTGGGAAATTGTTAGATGAATTAAATGTCCTAGAGATCATGTTATATTGATAAGAGTGCACCATTTGTGTGAAGTATAAATTGTTAAAAGTCACTTTTCTTCTCTTTCCTTTAACATTTGACGATGTTGGCTTTTGGAGCCTCCTTGAAAAAGACACTAAATTTGTATTCATAATTCACCTTGGCTCCATATCCCCAAGTGACATTAGGCACTGGTCCCTTAAAAGGGTGATCAGTTTAACCCTCTTTTTCACCTTTCTCCCCTTTTCCCTAGGTTTAGCCTCATTAGGTCACCTAGGGCATCAATTTTCCAGGAAACTAACCCCATGAAAACTTTGATCTCCTGGATAAAACTGCACTGGTGGGCCCCCTCGCTTTCCTCCTAATTCGGAGAAAATCCGATGGTGGAATCTCTAGATACCCCAATCCCTAACTCTAGGATCAAGTTCTTCCATAGTATCCCCAAGGCTATCACTTAAGAGGATCAAGTTGACATATTTGGTTGTAAATTCTTGTTTGATCCTTTCCCCTCACCTTGGCTAGGTTAAGAACGTCATTGGTTTCCAAATTCCATCCCCTAACCTCGGCTGGATCCACTTGTCTTCGTGTGGTACCATTCTTCACCAAAGCCTATTTTTCAGGGACTACTCAGGAATCCAAGTTCCCAAGATATTTTAGGGATTGAGAACGTACTTTATAAGCCATATCCTTCTACCTCAACCCTCCAATCCTCATCCCCTCTCCCTATAAAATCAAGTTCCTTGCTTAAAAGGAAAGAAAGTTCAATTCTTTATTTTATCCTAAGGAAAGGGTCTTTAAGGTCACTTCACACCTATTTATTGATCCATCCTTTATAAGTAACTTCCTAACTACCGGGTCTCATCCCATCGGTGAAAGTCCGTAAATATTAGGGATTCTTAGTTGTGGTGATTGTGGGATAAGTCTCCATCGTTTCCCTTGACTTAACAGTTACCCGCTTAGGAGACCCTTTTAGGTTTCCTATTGATTGTAGTGGTAACATTTATCACACCGTTTCCAGGGATGAGACACGTGTCTTGTTCTCATATGAAAATATTGATATATCATTCTTGGCAACTCCATTGGAAGAACGAAGCCCTAGTTCTTCATTGCTATCTAAGGTTAATGCTTGTAGGGTGAAGCAAGAATTTGTCAAGGAAATTTCATTCACCCTAGCGACTCGCATGTCATTAAGGACCCAAAAAAATGTTGACCACATATATTCTCGCAATAGATATGACAGGGATCCCGAGATATCCCTTATCGAAATCGTTGAAGAATATTTCAACGTTCAATGGGGATCCACATTCTATAACCAAACACGTGGTAAGGTTCATGAGGTATCTTTCAAAGAAAAAGATAACTCATCCTTGTGACCAAATGGAATTTTTTGTCCTATCCATTTCCCCCAATACGGATTGGTTTGAGTCATGTAAAACTAAAATAATTCATTCTCTTCTGATTTTGATCATCCAGGTGGATATTGGTGGCCACCCGCCTATTCCACTTGGGGCCCCATCATTGTATCTTTCAGTTTTTTAGCTTCCTTAAATATATCACAATTTACTATTTTTAGTAGTTTTTCGGGTCCTGAACTTCCACAGCCGTTTTGAGGCCCTAAATGAAGTTTTTTGGAAAAACCAGGAGCAACATAGGTTTATAGATCAATGTTACACACTTAAAAGTTGTAGTCCTCGGATAGATATTTCTAACGAGGTATGGTGCACGTCAACCAGAGATCGTATGCCAAAGTTACGTCCCCGGGAAGTTGATGTACCAATTTACCCAAACAGGGCCCATAGTTTTGGTGCCTCATATCCTAGAGTTAGGTTTTGGATGTTTAGGGTTTTCCATTGTTTCTCAATAATAAATAGGCCCTCGAGCCTCATTGTAACGCAGTTGAGAGGCCTATAGCCCCCACATATCTTCTCAGAGATAAGATACCAGTGCCCTAGCTATTTTATTTGCATTCTGTCTGTAAGGAAATTTTAGTTCTTTAATAATAATGAAATGAAGTGTTATTTTTGCTGCATCTTTGTATTTATGGTTATATGTTTATTTTGTTGCATTCCTGCATAAATCCAGATCAGTGGTATCAGAGTGGTTTTCTTTTTCTAGATCCTTCTATTATCACTCAAAAAAAATGAAGCATCATTTGACAAAGTCAAATAGGTTCATGTGTCAAAGGTAGGGTTATAGGATTCATTTTTCATTACTTGGTTAAGGAAAAGTTTTAATTTTTCTTATTTAGTTTACCCTAAGGTCTAAACCCACCCTATTTCAAATCCCCTCATGTCACATCAATCATAATTTTTTGAATTTTTTCAAGTCCCAAGGCTTTAGCACCGAAATGGTCATTTTAGCTAAGAAACCACAGTTTCGTAGCGAAATACACTGAGAAATTTCACTTTTCACTAGGAAATTGCTGATACTTTCATAGCAAAATCACCCAGAAATACACTAGGAACGCTACGAAAGTGAGGTTTCCTATATGTCATGTCAAATTAGCTATTAGGTGTTAGAAAATGATTTGAAAAGGATAAGTTAGATACCATTCGAGTCAGTTAGGGTAAATATCAAGGTACATTGTCAGGGCTGAAGTCATCATCACCATTTTAAGCATGTATAAGTCATCATTGTTTTATGAGTGGGCATCGAACTTCAAAATCTTTCGAAATTAATTCATTTATCATTCTTCATTCCTTCTTTGCATGATATTGAGCTCTGGAGAGCTATTTCATTAAGCCAAAGCTGTGGCTGGTATTTTCAAAGGTTTGCAGATATTAGTGATCAAGCGAGGCATAAAATTATCAAGCGAGGCATAGAACTATCAAGCGAGGTAGAGAAGACACTAAAGAAACTATGGCTGCAAAAAGAAAGACAAATAAGGGTGGCCAATGTATCAGATATGAGCCATCAGATATGAACCTAATAAATGAAGACCCAACAGCTATAGAAGTCTTTAGAAGGACATGATGTTTACAGCTTTGTGAAAGACTACAAGGCTGCCATGTACAGGTTTCCAAAAAATTTCCCTAAACTTCAGTGGAACAACTACTAAAGTGGGGATGCTGAATCTCACCATTACACTAGAGGTAATTGCAGCAACAACATGGATTCCAAGAGGACAAGAAAAATGGTTCAAAGGTTTCAAATTCAACATGGAGGAGTGCAAAGAGTTTATCAAGCTAGAAAATAGTGAAATGGACGTTACAAATTCCATTCCAAGGAGCTGCATGAAGGATAATTTCTCAAAGTTGCTGCTTATCATCCATAAATATTTCACTTGTGAAGGGAGATACCATAAAGTCTATTCTTACCATTTCAAGCTACTCCTACACTTTGCTGGTAAGATATCTCTTGATCTGCCTTTCTATTTACACAGAATTTTAGAAAAAATGGCATATAAGGTCCAAGCAAAATTTGAAGGAAGTGAAACTTCATTGTTTCATCATGGTTTAATAAAATTGTTGGTTTTAGATGAGCTACAAAGACTTGGCAAAGACTGGTCTTCTTTCATTTTTGTTAGTGGTCTTGAAATGGATACCCTTACCCCTACAAGAACTCCTAAACCTAGGGGTATCCCATCACCTTTAGTGGCAGAACAAAGTGAACCAAAAAGGTTAGAGAAAATTGAACCAGTCATGATAAAAACAGAGCAGTTGCAGAGTTTTGATACACCCACTATTCCACCTGCAAAACAAAAGTAAATAGTGATCAAACCTGCAAAATAAGAACAAGCTGTGAGCAAACAAGGAAGAAAAAGGATTACAAGGATTCAAAAAGTGGATTTAGAAGACAAAACAATGTCTTTAGAAGAAAAAAAAATGGCTAAAGTCAATTTAGAAGACATACTACATGCCATTGATATTGAAGAGACTCCTATAGTTCAGGCTGAAGATATAGATGAAGGTGGATAGAAACTCAAGAAGGCTAAATCTGCAAAGAAGCTAGAGTTTGAAGATGAAGATGCAGGTTTTATGTTCCAGGCTAGGAAGCACATGACAAGGAATGCTAGAACACTGTTGGAGAGAAGTAAAGAGATTCATCCATCCACTGACACAGTCCAACCACCACAAGACATCATTGATCTTTCATCACATGCAGAGAACGATCTAGTTAGCAAGCCAAAGAAAGGAAAAGAGAGAGTAATTGAAAAAACAGAGTTTGAACTCCTTGAAGAAAAATTGAAGTTGGCTAATAATGAAATAGCTGTCATGAAGAAGGAGGCAAGGAAACATAATATCCATAAGATTCAGTTTGAAAATATGAAAGAGGTTTGGGAAGAGTAGGTTGACACTGTATCAAAGACCCTACAAAACACACATCAGTTAATCAAATGGACTGCGCCACTGAGGAAATAGGTGAAACATGTCAGAAGAATGAACTTGCATTTGAAATATACCAATAGAATGCTGAAGGATTAGGTTAAAGACCTCCAAGAACAACTAGAACTAATCCATGGGGAGCTAGAGAAGAAAGGGCCTAAAAATGATAGTAGTTGAGGAGCCAATAGCTCAAATCATCATCAATGAGGAAGAAACACCTCAAGACTCATGATTGAGATGGTTTATGTTTTGAAAGGTTAATGGCATGTTGGAAACAAACTTTTTACGGCTGGAAGGCATATTTTTGAAGTTAGGCAAAAATATGGAATTTTCATAGTTTTCAGCAGTTTCGTAGCATTTCCTAGGCTTAAAGCCAGGAAAACGCTACAAAACCACTTGTAGCTTTCTTTTTGCTTGAAAAACCACTTTGGGTAAATTTTAAGGGCAGTAAATGATATGGAGGATGTGTCAAGGCATAATGAACACAATGCAAAAGGAAAGAATTAGAAAAGTTGATGGAAAAGGGCATTTTCTGTATGCTACGAAAGTACGCTACGAAACTATCATACTTTCGCAGCGTGTTGTTTTGAAGGTTAATGAGCAGGTTTTTGGACAATTTTGGACAGGTGGATACTTTCAAAGGGTCAAAGGACTATGTTAGCAGTCATCTAGGACTTGAATACTATGAGATGACGACAACTCATCAGCTGAACCATTTGTTGAAGGTAAGGACTAGTTTTCTTTAAAAGAGGGTTTGTTTCCAGATTTGGAGGAGGCTAATTAAGATGTCATGTAGTGATGAGTTCCATCATAGCCTATTCGAACATGTGAAGCAATAGTTTTCAAAGATGTAACTATTTTAGGAGATAAGGTAGTTGATGTTATAATGAAGAGTTTGAGTCCTATTAGGAAAAGGACTATTTTGTAGTGTAGCTGTCATTTTCTCTTTAAAGCACACGTTTTCTTGTTATTCAAGGTGTCATTAGGAAAAATTTGATGAATCTAGCCTAGAGGAAGATCATATCTCATGTAACAAGTCTATTAAAGGGCAGATATTTGAATTTGTAAAGGGTTGGATATTTTTTGGCAATATTGCAACTTTATGTAATTTGACTATTTTCAGTAATATAGAGGACTTTTACTTGACCAACCTGAGATTCTCATGGAGTTTTTAGTGCTTATTTGATCTATACTTTCTATGTGTACCATTTGCAGTGGTTTTCATCATTAATACTCAAAATTCATAGGTGTATGCTCTGACTTCATTTATTGATGAATTGGCTGTGTTATTTGATGTTTCATGTGTGATTTACCTCTACTAAAAACTCTTACCTACCTCAGCTTCCATGTCAAGTGAACTTACCACTGAAATACTAAACTTGTTGACTCCATAAGCCCAATGAATTTCAGACTTGTACTCTTTTCAACCTACACACATCACGATCAAGTTATTTTCCAAGTAGATTTAGCCATCTAGATTCATCTTTATCAAATATCATTAACCCCTTTGAGAGAACCCTCTTAGACTGAAGAGGCTAAGGTTCAGTCACAAGTTGGTTTGAAACAGTTACATGAATTTGTCTGATTAGTAGCCAATCAAGTGAAATTTTGTGATAACACCTTCTTTGCATGTCCCCAACGAGGTCGGGGTATAAGGAGTTAGGGCTTGATATGGTTGAACCTTTACAAGATCAGGCTCGCAAACACCGACGACTACCCATGGGGGACGAAAAGAAATATGAGGGAGTAGGAGATCCTATCAAAACATTGCTCGAGGAGGCCCTCAAAAAACAAAGGAATGCGATGATGGATAAATTTTCCTAGATCCTTCAACGGCTGCCCACCAGCGACGCATCTGCCTCCAGCAGCCACTTTGGAGGCGCGAATCCCTTTAAGGTACAAGTAAACTTTGAAATTCCCATAGTTGAGGGAAAAAATATGCAGATGACTTAGATATATGGTTGAATCTATTAGAAGGATATTTATCGGTTGATGACTTTTACGACCAAGAGAAGATTATTTTTGCACTCCTCAAAGCTACCCCCCATGTCAAGGATTGGTGGGAAACCTACTGTGAGAAAAATGACGAGACGAAACCCTCTTTGTTCTCAGCCGCACCCACTTAGAATTCTTTCCAAGATGCCATCAAGGAACAATACTATTCCTTGGGGAGAAATGAGGACAAGTACATACAATGGACCACACTGTGACAACAAAGGGATCAAGATGTGCATGAGATGATGAATATGTTCCATACCCTGCACACAAATTTGGGTATCAAAGATTCAGAGAAACATTTGGTGCTAAAGTATCGAAGTTGTCTACACAGATACATTTAGGAGGAAATGGAGTTCCTCAACATCTCCTCGCTTGGTACGCCATACCGGTATGCTGCCAAGATTGAGAAAAAATTCAAATGGAAGAAGCGAGACTTTGGATTTGTGAATCAAAAGCAAGGGAAAGGTGCCCCCAAACCACAGAACAAAGGACAAAGCCACAGAATAGCAGCCCAAGACAACCTGCCAAAGCTGCAAGAAAACAACAACACTGCAAAGCCAAAGAAGGACACGAGAGAGTGGTGTGAGTTCCATAAGATATCCACTCACAACACAAGTGAGTGTCGCGCCAAGCAGTTGCTGGTGGCCTAGATGAGGGCTTTTGAATCAGATGCATGCTCCAACAGTTCATTTTCGACAGTGGGAGCCAAAAGAACCTCATTTCAGCAGAGGTCGTGAAGCGGTTGGGCTTACCGACCATAGCAAACCCACAACCATACACCATCGGGTGGATTCACCAAAGATGGGATCTTCGCATCAGCCAGCAGTGTCGCCTTCCCTACAACATCAAGCTCTACATGGATGAGGTATTATGTGACATTTCTCCTCTTGATGTTTGTGATGTATTATTAGGCCAACCATACTTGTGGAAGCGACATGCTATGTATGAGTCCCGACCTCATGTTGTTATTGTTACTTTGGGCAATAATTTGTACAGGATACCATAGGCACCACCGCCTGTCGCTATCTCTTTGGTTACTGCAAAACAATGCAGTAAGCTCATTTCCAAAACCATGAAATTTGTTTTTCTGATGATCTGCCCCTAGGGCAAGAAGAAGATTGTGGCCACGACCTCCAGACAGGACCCCTCCGCACGACAACAACAAATGGACAAGGTCGTGGAGGAGTACGAGGAAATCTTCACCTCACCCACAGGGGTGCCTCTGTAGTGTCAGGTCAAGCATACCATTGATATGACCCCAGGTGTGCCACTACCCAATGGACCGATCTATCAGTGCTCTGTTCTGGAGAACGATGAAATCAAGAGGCAGATTCAAGATTTTCTACAGAAAGGTCACATCCGGCCGAGTTCATCGCCTTGTAGGAGTCCAATCGTGTTGTTACAGAAGAAGTATGGGACTTGGAGAATCTGTATTGACTATCGGGTGTTGAACAAGATCACTGTCTGGAATAGGTACCCGATCCCACTGATTGATTACCTTATGGACCAAATCAAGGGGGCGAAATATTTCAGCAAGATTGACTTGAAGTCTAGGTAACACCAGGTACCAATCAAACCCTTTAATGTGTGGAAGGATACCTTCAAAGCCAAGGAGGGCCTTTTCGAATGGCTGGTTATGCCTTTCGGTTGATGAATGCTCCCGCAACCTTCATGAGGTTGATGGATGACATCTTGCAACCATTCACCAACTCATTTATAGTGGTGTACTTGGATGACATTTTGATCTTCAGCTAGACTTGGGAAGAGCACCTCCACCACATCTGACAGGTCCTCCAAACACTGTGTTAGTCATCAGTAATTTTTCCCTTCATAGATGACTAAATGATTTCCCTAGATTTCTAGAAACAAAGTTTATAGACATTGTGAGTTATAGAAATCTCACTGCCTTCATCATCCTTAAAAATAATTTTTCACTATTTCATCTTTCCATTATGACCAGCTCTGCTTTCCAGTCCCAGAAAACCGATTAGAGGCTTATGTCACTCATTTTTTCTATAGCTAGTATTCTTTGACCCAAATCCTCTGTTTTTTTTGCCTAGAAACCCCCCACTGCTACCTAAGCCCACCAATCAAACAACTTTGTTGTGTATCCCAAAATACGCCCAAACATTGATGGTCTCAAACTATCTCTATAGACTCTTTAGATAAACCAAGTTCATTGGATTTTGGATCTTCAATACATTAGTTTATCATAAAATCTATCTTACACTTGATGATCCCAAATTCTAAGTCTCAGTCCAAAATCCAAGTCAAAGAAAGCCTCCACTAGGTTACCTAGGGTTTCACAAAATCATAGGTTGGATTTGGTGCCCTACAAACTCTGTTTTTCCTGTATGAAGAAGCTGCATTCCAAGAAGAAAAGGACATCGGACCTTGTCCAAAGCTGATCAAAGAGGTCACTTAAGGAGGCCTTTTGGTCTAAAGCAAAAATATTGCAGGGGACAACTGCCCCTTGCTCACATTTCTGCAAAGGGAACAAATGGCCATCAGCCTGGCATAAGGTAAGGTAATGAGAAAATCATCACAAGAAGACCATTCATAGCAAGAAGAAAGCAACAAGCATATGTTTGATGAAAATCATGGTTTGTGACTGTTTTTGACCAAGAAATAAATCAGTACCAGGGTTACAAAAGCAAATGGCACCTCAAGCTCCATCAGTGCACTATTGAAAGTCTTTAGACAATGATGAATGAGTTTGAGAAGTTTCAGAGAACTTAGAAGACAACACTAGTTACTTTTTTCTAAGCAACCCTAAAACCTAGGAGTTTGGGAAAGTTGACAAACTGGTCAAAAGGTGATAACAGGAACCTCCTTCATAAAAACTGAGGGTTTCAGAGGGTTTCAAGCTTCCCTCTAGGGTTTGGCAATGGCATTGACTCCACATCACCAAGGGTACAAAAGGGAAAATAGTATTGGTACAAAAAGTATGAGGTTTCAAAAGATAAAATTAGAGAACTAAAGGGATCAAAGGAGGCAGACCTAAACACCAGTACCCCACTTCACCAAATGGACAAAAGGGCCAGAAATATCAGTTCAGGGTTTCACTTCTCAAAAGAATAATCAGAGGCATTTTCAAATGATCCAAGCATGCAAGCATGAGGTAAAAATGCTTAAAGAGGTAATTATGATAAGCATGGTTTACTATTGAAGAGGAAAGGTGTTAAAAATTCAAAGGGACAATGATCAAAAGGCATAAGTATGTAGGCACCTGCAAGAACAGAATTGGCCAACAAAAACACAAAATGATTTAAAAAAACTGCTTGCTTTTCCAACCAGATATATATCACTGTCAACATGATGAAAGAGACAAACATGGAGTTCGTCTAAGAGCAGTAAAACCCCAACGAAGGTTTCCTTATCAAAGGTATATTCTGCAAGAGATAGGTTAGCCATAAATGACACTTCTGCAGGACTGTCAAAATAGCTACCTATAGGAAAATTGGTAAGGACAAATAAACCTCATATTTATCACAAAAATGGCACACATAAAGAATAAAAAGGTTGTTGGTGTCAGCTGATAGGTTTTTTCACACCAAAAAGTTTGTTTCACTGTCTCAAAGAGATACATGGCAGAAGGCTAGTTGAAGGAAGGTTAAAACTCTCCTTTTTCAGTCTCTCAACCAGGCAATTAAAGGCATAAACCTGCAGGGCTGAATAATCCCTAGAAAAAGTGCCAACATGCTCACGAGATTACTGTTTACAAGTATTGAAGTTCATAAAGAAGATAAAGTGAAGAAAAACCTTCAAAACAGAAAAACTAATTTCACTATTTGTATGTTTTCACCAAACTTGGTCAAAATAAACTTCTTCAAAAGGGCTCATGGTTTCAAGTATTGGTTGAGGGCACATGTTTAAATTTGATGAATGTTTGTGAGTAAAAGAAGAACATTAGGAGGCTTCCAGCAAAGAAAAAACCATGTTTTTAACTCTAACACCTACAGGACCAAAAGGAGCCAAAAAGAAATTGAGAAAATAAAAAGAGAAACAAACCTTATAAAGTGGGTTTTTGTATTGAAATACTTTTCAAAAGGAGTATAAAGTATTTTATCCCTCTCTCCCACTTCATTTTCATCTTTGCAGAGAAGAAGAGATCCGTTGAAAGGAGTTTTTAAGGGTTTCTGGGAAATTTGGTCAAAAAAGTTCAGGCGTTGCGCACTGAGGCCGGTGCTACGCACCTGGCCATTGGCACTGCGCACAAAGGAGGCATCGACAATGTAAATTAACACTGCGTTGTGCATCGGGAGGGCGGCGCTATGCACCTGTGCAGGCGCTACGCACAGGCTTAGAACGACCCGACCTGCCCACACATTCACCCAGCGCTGCACTCTGACCATCCTGACAGGCCCATCTACCAGCCCACCTCGCCCGCAGAAAACCTCAGGCGCTAGGCACAGACCTACCAACCCGACCCGACCTGAATGTGCAGTCGGGTGGCGCTACGCACTAGGGGCAGGCACTATGCACATACAGAGCTTGGTCAAATTTGCTCAAAAAGTGTTCAAAATAAAGATTTTTTCCTCCAGATTCCTCCACAAGGTTAAGCAAGGTTAGGTGGCTCTTTTCCTTACCTTCCAAGCAGTATTTTTCATAAACAGGGAAGACATTTAAAGCCTAATGTGACGAAACCCTAGTCTCCATACAAATCAAATATTGACCTCCTAGGGTAGGGTTTGCAATATTGAGAGTTGTCATAGGGGTAAAGATACTCAGTGCAAACAAACCTACCTCTAAACTATGAATTTTTCCTAGACATACTTCATTTAGTGCTCATTTTCAAATCCCCAAGCCTTCATTCAACAAAATTTGCCTTCCACTTCACACCCACCTACCTCCACTCCTCCATAATCTCCACATATGGCTTCTCCACAAGGAAATTTACCTCCTGTTTCTCCTCTTGATGCTTCAATGAAGGTGATAACAATGGCATTGATGGACACAGATGAAAGTGAAGAGGAGAAGGATAGTGAGGTAGAAATAGAGTTAGATGAAGAAAACAATGAAGAGGACAACAGTGTTGAGAAAAAAGTGAAGGAGCTGACAGTAGCTCTAATGAAGAGCAAACAAATGACAATGGAGAGGAAAAGGACAGTGAGGTAGAAAGAGAGTTTAATGAGGAAAAAGAAGAGGAAAACAGTGCTAAGGGAGAATATGATGGTAGTAGCCATGAAGAACAAACAAATAATAGTGAGGAAGAGGCAGAATCTAATAAGGAAGACCAAGAGGATGATGATAGCATGGAAGAGAGTGATGAAAATGAGGCAAAGGCAGAAAACAGTGAGGAAAGTACAAAGCTTAATCAAGAAGATAAAAGTGATGAAAATGGTAAATACAGTGGGGCAGAAACAAAGCCTAATAATGAAGAAAAATATGATAATGACATGAAGGAAAGTGATGAAAATGGCAGTAAAAAAGAGGAAGACAGTTGGAAATTGAAGCAAGACAGTGATAATAATGACACAACTAAATCAATCTCCAGTGTAGAAAAGAGTTTTTATGATGAATAGGGTGAGGACCAAGAGGATTGTGAAGAAAAAAATGAAGGTGATAGTCAGCAAGAGAGTGCACAAGACAGCCAAGAGGAAGATGCACTTGAGCATGACAATGAGCACAATGATAGTAAAAAAAATGCTAAAATAAATGAAGGCAATGAAAATGAAGAAACAGAGGGAGAGGATGAAGAAATTGAAGACCAATAATAGACAAATGATGAGGCTGAAACATAGTTAGAAGAGGAAGGCATTGACCAAGGCAGTGGCACAAATGAAACAGTCAGTGATGAGCAAGGGAATAGTCATGATAGTCATGACAACTGTCATGACTGTCATGACACAAATCAGCCTCTAAATGACCAAGAAACTCAATATGACAGTGCAGAAAGTGATAGAGAAGAGGAACTTAGTGAAGGACAAAGCCAAAATGAGGTAAGTGAGGAGGGTAGTGATCAGATTGAAGGCCAGGATGACAGTGAAGAAAAGAGTGAGGAAACAATGATGATGATGAGTCTTGGAGAAGAAATTGGTTTTGTGAAGTGGATGAATGGCTTGTTTGGCTTGATGATGGAGAAGCTTGTTTGCAGGATTCCATAGCTTGGTGAATGGTGATGTTTTCCTAATTTGTCTATTGTTTCCTTTGTTATCATTATGTTTCATGTTTCTTAGCTGCTATAAAATAGAAAAGTATAGGTTGAGACATGTTCTTCGAGGCACCTCGGTACTCCTGTTTGTTATAGCTTTGATGTTTTCTCTTTTGGCCATCTTAAGGAATTTTTGACTGCTCCTTAGGTCCACCAAAAATTGTTTTTGTTTCATGTATGGTTAGTATGCTAGCTTACAAGTATGATTCATGGTATGCCCTGCTTATTTGAAGTTTTCAAAGCCCTATCTTGAAGCCTTTCTGTGAAATATTAATTTTTAGGTTAAGTCAAAGAGGTCTCGTTCGATCTTTCCCTTTGTCCATGCTTACAAAATTTTTTCAGAGTTCCCAATAACTTGATATATTTTTTTTAGAAGTTCCCTCTCCGTAAATTGAGTTATTTGTATTGTCTGATGTGTTTTCCAAAAATATGAAGGTGAATTTCTAAATTTAGAAGCTCTTATGCTTTCTATGTTTCACTGGAATGTTTCTCTTGGATGTTTATTAGTTTAGAGTATTGTTTATTGAGCTTAATGGTTTTCCCTACCTCATGAATTGTAACTTTTAAACTACATGTGTTTAAGACCTCTTAGTATTTTCCAAACTTAATGTTCACTACACCTCATACATCACCTTAAGGATACATTGTTAAATCGACCTTGCAACACACTCTGTTTCATCATTTAGACACCCTTGAATTTCACTTGACTCCATAGCCTAATGTATTTGACATTCTCTCACTCCACCTATTCCACTTGACCATCTTACCCAACCAAAACAATCAACAAACCCTACACCTAATAACTAGCCTAAAATCAAAACCCTAGAGCAAAAATAACACATCCTTTGCACCCAATGGAGAGATCCCTCTTTGAGTCCAAGAAGGCTAGGTACTCGGACTCCAAAGCTTGGTTCCATGTTACCCTGTCATTTGGTCTGCCAATCTGCCAAATCACGGGACTCTAACAGTTTGGCGATCATGGTGGGACCTTTTGAGTATACAGTTGCCTAAATACCTCTTAAGACTCTTTAGACCCTCAGTTTGACTTAGAAAATCTAGTGAATCTGCCACCTCATCACCACACTAACATTCTGGCGATGAGGGTGGGACCTTCTGAGTATATAGTTTCCCGAATACCACTTAATAATCTTTAGACGCTCAGTTTGACTTAGAAAATCTAGTGAATCTACCACCTCATCGCCACACTAACATTCTGGCGATCATGGTGGGACCTTCTGAGTTAGTAGTTGCTTGGAAAACTCCTATACACACATTTAAACCTTCTATTGAGCTTAGGAACTTGACTGATAGTATCTAGTGGCTTGTCTGCTACCCCATCACAACACTAACACAATGGTGATCATGATGGACCTTCTGAGTTAGTGAAAAACTAAGTAACCCTTAGGACTTCAGATGCCCTCATCCAATCATTAAGAACACACACTATCAGCCAAAGAGTAGAATCTATTTGTTTTATCATCCTAGCAAAATGATGACTCAGTTATAGGACACTCTCAAAAACTTTAAGAGACTCAGAAAACCCCAAAAAACCCTTAGATTGGTTTTTTTTGTCAGTTATTAGTGGTGGACCATAAACATACATCCTTAAAATAGAAAAAAATATCCACCTGGCGACTCCACTAGCCTCCAGTAGGCCTATTACTTCATTAGCACTCATTTGAATTCCTAAATTTGTTTCACACCAACCCTAAGAAGCTTATGAACCCATTCATATACTATAATAAGTACCAAGAATTAAGAGAGGTCATCCTTCAGGAACAATCCTAAAACATTTTCAGCCTCTCTGAATTTTGAAACTTGAAATCTGACTTCACATAGGATCAGTACCAGATCTCATCCGAACCCAAACTCTCCCAACATAGTTGATGACCCAGAGAAGATTTTGTGGCAAAATTCTAGATCTGGAGAGTTAACCACTGTTAGGACCATCCGTAGAACAAGCTCTATACCTGAACACCTTACAACTTTGCAAGATCCCCAGTTTGACTTGCACCATACAAGGAACCTCTTTAGAAACAGGTCTCAAACTAATATTGACCAAACTAACCTTGAACCCTTAGATTTGCACCAGAGTTTGAGTAGAGAAGCCTCTCCTTCCACACCACTTGACTTTCAGCTTCTCCATCACTTCAACTCTTTCCATACCAAGTCTACTCAAAATCAGTTTGTTGGTCCAAGTACTTCCACCACACCCATCCATACCACCACTATGTAAACCACTCCCCTTCATCATACACCCCCTATCACAAACACACCTCTTGTAAATCCTCCATTAGCTCCCATCGTGGTAGCTTGGTATGCACCTTTTGCCTTAACTCAACCTATAATACCTTTGCTAAATTACTATCAGTCTAATATCCCTCATTTCACAGGGGTTGAATCCATCACTTCCCAATAGCATGTAGATAAAATCAATGATGCTTTTGCTTACATGGAGATAGAGGAAGAAACCATTAAGATGAGAATATTTGCACAAAGCCTAGGGGGATAGGCCAAAAAATGGTTCAAAGCATTAACTCCTAATTCAATACATGACCTCCCTTCCCTCTACCAAGCTTTTATAAACAAATGGGAAATCAAGAAAAACGCCCTCCAAATCCCGTCTGAATACAAAAATCTTAAACGGAATGTAGGAGAAAGTGTGCAAGACTATTGAACCAGGTTTAATAGTGTGTATAATTCCCTCCCACCTCACATGAAACCCCCACAAGGCCTAGCAATGGTAAAATTACTTGAAGGTTTTGACCCAGACATGACTTTCCAATTGAGAGAAAGAGACCCTGAAACTTTAGAAGAAATGCAAAAAGCAACAATTAGTGCATAGGTAAAATTAATTGAAAAGAGAGCTAGGTTGAAATCATAGAAGAGAGTAACCTATAAGGATGAAACCATGCCCTCAACCTCCTCCTCTGATTCTAAATTGGACAGCCTAATGAGGATTGTGGAGAGATTGATAGAAAAGATAAATCTAAATGAAAGGGAACCTCCTAAGGACAATTAAAACAATTCCCAAAACCGAAACAGAACTCAAAAATTCAGAAGAAATACCACTCAAATCAAACAAATGGAAAATGACCAACAAATCAAACCTCCCTTTCAACAAAATTGTGTAGATGAGGAAGAAGGAGAAGTTATAGAACTTGAGGAAAACCATATAAATCTAATAGGTTCTGATAATGAAGAAGATGTTTTTCTCATTGAAGAAGAACAAGGCTTCTTTTCCTCAGATCAAACTGACACAAACTATGAGGATTCTGAATAATACCACTTGGGGTTTGAAAATGCCATCATGGAAATCCATAAGCAGTGTGATCTCAAGAGCAAAAAATAATTAGATTCAGCCAAAAAAGACCAAATAGATTCTGTTGTTTAGAAAGTACTTGAAAAACCATCTAAGAAAACAACAGAAAATGTCAACACTATGGTTAATAAAGCTGAAGCAAGCAAAGGAAAAATCAGCTTGCCAAGCAAAGACCTTAGCTGTCCTAGTACCTCCACTAGTGACCCTAAGAAAACCATTTTGACTAAAAATCCAAATCAGGATCAAAAAATTAAGAATGTAGAAAACATCACGGTTGATAAAGTTGATGTTAATATGTCCAAAACACCAGTGCCTTTCATTTTTTAGGGAGAGATTTCTAAAATCTTGATAAATATGCTCCTCACTGAACTGGTTACTCAACCCATATATAGGTATCAGATGTTGAAGGTACTAAACATAGGAAATGATGCTGACACTTTGAACTTGGCTGATGACACACCTGAGTTGTTGTTTGGACCCAAAATAGAAGGAAAGTATCAGGAAGGAGCCATTCCCCCTTTCTATATTAGCCTAAACATACATGAAAAAATCTTACATAATGCCATGCTAGATTTCGGTGCCTTGCACAATCTCATGTTCAAAGTTGTGATGGAGAGACTAGGCCTAGAAATAACTAAAGCTTACAAAGACCTATACTCCTTCGATTTTAGTAGGGTCAAATGTTTGGGCCTTATCAAGGACCTTTGTGTCAACCTAGCACAAGTGCATTGTAATAATCTAGTCATGGACATAGTAGTGGCGGATATTCCTCCCAAGTATGGCATGCTCTTATCCAAATCTTGGGGAGCCAAGCTTCAAGGGAACCTTCAACTAGATATGTCCTATGCAACCATCCCTATTTTCAATCAGACAAGGAGATTATACTGAGAGTCACATATGAAGTATATGGTTAGCGGTCAGGACATACCAGACAACACTCCTCTTTATTCTATTCACTCAGATCTTGATTCTTTCATATTATATGATGAAATAGACACTGATGAGCAGGTATATGAAATTGAAACACATCAAGACACACTACAACAACCAAATAAGTCTTTACATAGAGAACTCAATATTCAGACCTATAGCATCCTTGAACAAACACATCATGACAAAATCAAACTTGACTCTTTAAAAACTAACAATGAAACCTCAAAACCAATGGTTAGTTTGACATATAGATCAGGTTGCTCAAAGGGAGGAAAAACATCATAAACACAACCCTTCCCTTTTACCTATTCCAAAATGCTAAGATGCCCTCACAGAACAAAAATTTTAGGTGAGCTGAATCAAAGGAATCTTATGTTCTTACCTTATCTAGACACCTCATTATCAGAGAGTCTTGTTCCTCTAGAAAAACTGTTGACTCTCACTGATGTTGTCATCAATCCTAAAGGGATGTCTTTTGAAACTGGTATAGAGGGATACAATATAGGCAACCTAAGAAGACCCAAGGTAATTAACTTATCAAAAGCCTTTCCATTACACACAAAACTCAAATACTTGAGGTTATGCAAAAAGTTTCAGGATGCTCTTGTTTATAGAAGTAAAAGTTCAAAACCTGATGACATAGACATTGTTCAAAAGAGACCTTTTTCCAAGAAGAACTATGAAACCTTTGGACAAATCCTATCACTAACAAAGAAAACCAAAGGATGCAGACTATGTATAGACTTTAGACATTTAGGCAAAGCCTCCATGGAATACAAACAACCTTGTCCCAAGATAAGTCATCCTATGCCAAAAATAGGAATTTCTAACAAGGTGATTTTGATTGGTAGCGTTTCAGGTTTTCATGAGATGATACCACTTCAAATCAATCAACACAAAGACATTTTCAAAGTTCCTTGGGATGACTACATGCTTGACCAAATTTTTCCTAGAATAAGGAATGCTGAAGATACCTTCCAAGAGGCCATGGCACCTGTTACCAACTTTCTCACTATGATACACATTGATGACCTTCTCATTTGTTTAGGAGCTGATGAAGAATGCCTTTTTCACCTGGACAGTTTATTTCACAGTAACAAGGTTTGGAAACAAAACTCAAAGAAGGAATGTAAAGGAGAACTTGGCATGCTTGAAAATTCTTGGCAGAAATCTTGCACCATGCCCTAAAAAATAGATAGTAATGTTCCTTATCTACAAGAACTGAATGAAAAATATTTGGTAGATGATCCTGGGGAAGACAAGGTAATCAAATACCATGGCCATTTAGAGTCTTAGTTAGAATTTCTCATTCGTTTTACATATCAATGTTTGATGAAAATATATTGAGGGAAATCACAAATATATATATATACAAAACAAAAAATGGAAAAGAGGGCAGATTTGAAAAGAGGTACAACCCCATGCCCCAAAAAATAGAACTACTGAAAGTGGGTAAGCCTAAATACCACTACTAGTGCATAAAGAAATCTTGTTTCAGTCATCTAGCCTAATCATGGCTGAAACATGTTTTAAATTTATTGTTGATAAGTTAGTAAAAGATGGGTCAAATTATTCAAGCTTGACCTGTCAAAAGATAGATTAGGTAGAAAGATACTAGTTCCACATGCTTAAAATAGAACCAAAGAGAAAAATAGGGAAGAGTAGCAAACAATGTATCCTAGCCCTAGTTTTTCTAGTCTTATTTTGTACAAAAATAAAATTTATGTGCAGCGTGTTTTTATGCCACAAACCCATGGTAAGTCAGATTGTCTAATCTTAATTTAGCCATGTTTTCAATTTCATGTTTTTAGCTTAGTGAATAAATCCTGTAAAACAGTTTAACCTTGACAGTTGAATAGTATAGGTAGAGAATCAAAGGATTTCATCAGCATAATCTGACCTCGGGGAAGACATAAGGTAGAAGTAGATAGTTTATTTTTCTTTCAAAAATAAGAAGATGTCAAGGTTGCTAGTCTAAATGCACCTGAAGAAGAAAAAAATGTTAGGAAAGTAGGTTGGGTAGGTAGAGATGGATTTGAACTAATCATGTCTTTCATATTATTGAGATCATAGCTTCCAGCAAGCATCAACAAGAGAAAAGGTAAAAATCTGCCCAATGGATGAGGCACTGGTCTCCATAAAGCCAGAAATCTGAAGTTATGGACACCTCCTGAAAAGGAGCTACCCTCCCCAAGTGGAGCCACTGTTAGTCATCAATAATTTTTGCCTTCATAGATGACTAAATGATTTCCCTATATTTCTAGAAACAAATTTTATAGACATTGTGAGTTCTAGAAATCTCACTGCCTTCATCATCCTTAAAGATAAATTTTCACTATTTCATCTTTGCATCATGACCAGCTCTGCTTACTAGTCCCAGAAAACCCATTATAGGCTTATGTCACTCATTTTGTCTATACCCAGTATTCTTTGACCCAAATCCTCTATTTGTTTTGCCTAGAAACCCCCCACTGCTACCTAAGCCAACCAATCAAACAACTTTGCTGTGTATCCCAAAATACTCCCAAACACTGATGGTCTCAAACTATCTCTGTATACTCTTTAGATAAATCAAGTTCATTGGATTTTGGATCTTCAATACATTAGTTTATCATAAACTCTATCTTTCACTTGATGATCCCAAATTCTAAGTCTCAGTCTAAAAGCCAAGTCCAAGAAAGCCTCCACTAGGTCACCTAGGGTTTCACAAAGTCATAGGGTGGATTTGGTATCCTAACAACTCTTTTTTCCTGCATAAAGAAACCGCATTCAAAGAAGAAATGTGTTAGTATGAATCTTTCGTCGAAGTGTACGAAAGAAGACCACTTTAGCTACGCATAACTTATAGCCCTAACAACAAAAGATGGTTGCTAATATCTTCAAATCTGCAGTTAGTTGATCAAGACACATGCTGCAAAAATCTAGATCTATGCATAAAAAGACATTTAGCAACAAAAATAAGGTTTTTCTCCATGCATCCAATAGACAAGACAAGAATAATATGTTTTAAAGAATTTTATATTAAGGGCACCTGGGAGGAAAACAAGAAAGGTGTTTCCAATTCTCCTCAATGGGATGGGTTCTTGAAAGTCCTCAACACTTCAGATCTAGAATTTTTCTCTCTTGTTGGTGTAGAAAACCCAGACAAACATAGAACTCAAAGGGAGCTCAAAAAGAAAATAATGGATAATGTGACAATGATAATGGCTCAAAGTCGGACCAAGAGTATAGATCTAGAGTGATCTAACAGGCAACAAAAGGTGATGAATGGTAGGAAAAACCCTTCTATTTATAACAAAATATTAGGTCATTCTAGATCTTGGTGTATGATTAAAATAATATTAACCAAATCTAGATCCACCTTTTATGGAATATTTTATTATATTTGTTGGAGGGAAAAGGCATTTGACTTGGGTCAAATCTCTTTATTTGTAAATAATAAATAAATAAATGATTTATTTATTATTTTAAGGAAGTGGTTGAATGAAAATTAAATAAATAATGATTTATTTAATTATTTATAAATGATTTAGTCATATTTAACAAGGAATATTATTTAAATAAGATTTAAATAATTATTCCTAGAAAATAATAAGATAAATGAGGATTTATCTAATTAATTTCCTTGTTTTGGGTTAAATATAACCAGGAATAATAATTAAATTATTGTTTAATTAATTATTCCATGAGGAAAATCAAACAAATATAGATTTGTTTAATATTTCCTTTTGGGGTTTCCTGTTTAGACCATAAACAACCTAATAAATGTGGTTTATTAATTTATTTTACATAGTGAAAGCAATTTTACTTAGGGTAAAATTGGTCTTACATGGTGTACTTGGGTCCATCTAATGATAATAGGTTAGATGACCAAAAAATGGTGTAACAGATTGCCCCCCAGCGTGCGAGTGTTAGGAGAAAATCGTATAACCAAAGTACGTTGTAAGAACTCAATCACTAGACATCAAAAGGGAAGTTAGAGAGAGAAATGTAAGGTAGCCTAATGTGCTGAAAAACTAGACCTTGAGGAGACGAGACTTACAGGGGCAACAAGTCTCTTTTTATGAGTGGGTACCTATGCTAAAGACAGCGGGGGAGGCATACCTATGCCCGCTGAGACAAAGTACAAAAGAATAGTGCATCCAGTAAACAGGGGACGGAATTGTAAAGTACATGCCGGCATAAACATGAGCCAAATAAAAGATATAATGATGAATATCAAGAGTGACAGGGTGTGTGCCTAGGATATACCACAAACCAAGACTTATACAACAATATCCGAGTACATGATATATAAATAAAACCCCAATGCCCCCCGTAAATGGAAGGGCTTGCTAAAATTTGACCGATACATGCAATCAAAAAGGCGCGGCATGCAAGTGGCCAAGGCCGGCATCATCAAATATATGGAGCTGCATCAAAGGTCGCGATGAAGAAGTCATCCGGGTATGTGGGGGGCTACCTGTAGGGCCACCCCCTCATGAGGGTTGGGACATCTCACACACACCCAGGAATCAGCGATATCAGCTACTGCATCACTGAACCATCAATTATACAGATCTTGATCATTCTAAAAGGAGCTGGAGCTAAGAAACGATCAAGTCAAAGGGAAATAAGAAGTCCCTTTTCCTGATCTGGGGCATTGGACAAGAGTGGAAGATGGAACCAAGGTGCACCGCCCTCTGGACTTGTCTTCTGGAATGAATGAGCTGATGTCGATAGAAGGATGTCTGCCATAGGTGAGGCAATAAGAGATCCTCAACTAAGGCACGAGAGAAAATAGTATAGCGACTGACAGACTGACACCAATGATGATGATGAAATGGGGGGTACTGAGTAGTGAATGGACGACTTCCCTTGTTAAAGCATAAAGGGCATGGATGACCTAGCAATGACTGACACAATATCATGAGGGATAGGGGACAGTGGGACTGAATGCCATAATGTGCGACATGAGAGAGGGACCAAGCAATGAAGGATGGAGGACTATAGTGGGATACAAACGGACTCGGGATAGACTCCGTGAATGCGATGATGACTGAACTCAGATGCTTTAAACAAGGGTGACTCGATGGTGCTGCCACACAGTGAAGGTCCAATGAGGGACCATAAAAAAATGAGTACAATATGGTAACTCACAACGAACATCAACACGAGCATGGACAACTATGGAGGCCAAGTGGTGCCCCTAGTATGAGTGTTGCAAGTGAAGAAATTCGATTTTGAGGAGGGGTGAAGTGATGCTTCTGGGATAAAATGTGTCATGGTGAAGTATCAAGTCACTAAAAAATAACAGATACCCATTTGAGGGCTCAGTGAAAACTTTCCAATGGTACAGACGATTCATCAAACTGAGCTACGGTTTGGCCGTATCAGGCAAAAGAAAAATTAGGGGTTTTCTTTTAATAACGCATCTTCCCTCCAAATTCACTCATTTGTAGGTGGACCTATAGTGAATGTAGTGAGGAAAGAAGGCCCTAAATCATGCAGCGATCATAGAAAACAAATCGACTGTTGGAATTGAGATCCATCAGTTGCAGGTAAGAGGCCTAATCCTACTCTTTCATTTTAATGGATTGAAAGTTCAGTTTAGGTACCTAGAGCTCATGAACTGGCTAGGTTGCACTTTCGTCTGCTCTGCACCCGGTAGTGTATTGGCAAGAAATCATTGAACTTGACTCTATCCCAAGAAATGACTAAAAGTGTGATCCGTCGCAGAAAGGGGGTTTCCGTGCTTTTTTTTTGGTTGAGATCCGGATTTTATGGTTGAGGGGCATAGTGCCCCCAAGCATGTTGTAGGGTCATGTAAAAATGTAGTTATAAAAAGGGGAATCTAAACACATTTTAATGATGTGGTGTGTCATTTTTTTTAATTATGGTTATGCAATTTGTGAAAGGAAATGGAGGATTACCAATCTCTTTTAGTACCGACAGCAGAATCAAATGGACTTTAAGTTTCTGTGTTGGCATATTCGGTGCTCACCATCCCCAAAATGATAAGAGATTTGGAGATACGCAACCGATGCTCTCCTAGGAAACCCATAAAGGTCAACAACAATGTCTAAGAGACAGGACCTCAGAGGTTCTTCTACATGTGGAAGAATAATGGTACTAAATTCGACACAACCAGATACACTAGGAGAGTTCTGGAGAATTTCTTCTCCAAATCTCTCAAATATGGGTGCCCGCTTACCCAAACATTGGGTTTCAATGTAATGGCCACAAGGTGTATGTGGTTCGAACACATGTGTTCGATGTAAGGGGGAATAGATAAAGTCAGGAGTGGTGATTTCTTCCATAATGTCATCGTCATGATAGAAGATGGGGTGACTGGTGGAAGAAATACCACCTGATGTGGCGAAGCTACCTAACTCATCATCATGAGAAGAAAGGCTCACATACGGATCGTGACGGGGGATGACAGAAGAACAAGTAAATAGATGGTCAAATGATGTTGAGCCCAGGCTGGTTGCTGAAGGGGGGTCAAGCAAAACACTATGGGAGGATTCAAAGGGAATGTTCCCCGAGGGTCGTACAGATGATGATAGGTAGAGGATGGTGATAGCAAGCTCCATCATCTCGACATCAGGAGGGGGAATGTCAATGGGAGCTGGTAAATCCTCAAGATGACCTGAAGCATACTACATAAGTATGGGAGAGGTGGATTGATTGTGTTCAATCTCATACTCTCGAACTACCTCTAAAGAGGCATGGTAATGCGTCAGGTGGGGACAATGGTGGGAATAATGGCCATGGACACCACACAGAGCACAGGGTCTGTTGGTGCGAATAGTCTTTGGGTTCTTGGCCACGGTTGAGGAAGAACAAAGAGGGTTTAGGACCCAGAGATCAAGGGGACGGTGACTTAACCATGGGTTTAATACGGGGCAACTCGGGACAGGTATGGGTGGAATGACCGATGACATCACACAAGGTGCAAGGCTTGGCGGGTGGAGGAGGGGCAGGGTCGGTCGGGGTGGCCTCGTCTTTGGATGCCCCCTTACGAGCTTTGCCTTTCTTTCCCGAAGCTCGCACAACAGGGGAAGGTTATTGTTGAGGTGCTGGTGGCATTGTAGCAACAGAAGAGGCTAGGGGAATCGGTTGAACTAGCGTTGCAGGGTTTGGGGTGACTAGGCAGTGGTAGCTACCGGAGGGTCAAGGTACCGATGGGTGAGCACATGGGTGGTCGAAGTCGTGAGAAAAAGAACATGATGTAGAACACCGAATAGACTCCTAGAGGGGGAGCAAGGAAAGGAATCTAACCAATGTGGCAATGACCAAAAAAGGATGGCTCCAAGATGGTTAAGGCCTAGTGGAACCGGACTGGAGGATAAAGGGGCCTCATGGGGTACCAAACCGTAGGATATGTGTCGAAGGGGAGTGGGTCTAGCTAGCCGAGAGACGCAAGGGCTAGAGGAATGCGGTGGGCGAGGTTGAGGTTGCCGACTAGGCCGAAGGGCCGCTGAGGGCAACCCGAGATGTTTGCATCATGCAAACATTTGATAAGACAAATATGGACGGGGAGGAGGGACACGGTGAAAGCTTCTGCCAAAGAGGAGTCTTTGTAGACGCCAGGAGAGACACTGGTGAAGGAATCGACTGTTTTCTTGTTGGCTACAAAAGAGATGGTCGTCTCAGGTGAGGTCTGAGATTTTGGCTCATGATATGTAAACTGGTCAATGGTGACTATCTTTCCATTATGAGGGAAAGACATCTTGCGGAAAACCATAGATGGGATAGCAGACATAGCATAGGTGTAGCTCCGCCCCAAGAGAATCTTGTAATCTAGAGGGGCGTCGATGACTTCGACGTCAATGCAAATAGTCTTGCCCGCAAGAGTGATAGGAAAATTATTGAATCGAGAAGAGACAACAGGTTGGGAAGAAGCGGCTATCCCACGCCGGGTGACTATGGGAAGGGGCCAATTTAGGAGATCCGAAAGCCGTTTTCAAAACCGAAGCGAACATATCACATAGGTGGATGCCCCCTCATTAATGATACACTAAGAAAATGTGAGTGCCTGGATTTTAATCGGGGATTTGGCCATTATGTAAGTAGAAGAGGGGGATGTTTTATCGATGGAAGGGAAATAACTAATTTATTTATTAGTAGTATCCAGCGCACCTGTTGCGTATAATAGAGCCTTCTTTTGGGAAGGGAACGACTGGAGGAGTTCCAGTGTTGAAATGGCAGCAGGAGACTACGCCAAATCATCTACTATGCTATATGAATGAGCAGCTTGACAAAAAGTAGCATTTCAGCGTAATGGTCCCTTAGGAATCTTGGTATGAACCTCAAATTTGGGCCGAGGGATATGCAAGGGACCATTGGATGTCGAAAGAGGCTCTGTAGAACCTGAAGAAGGTGACTCGGGGACAGACGGAGTGGGAGGCTTTGGGTACTGACGAGACCGAGTTTGAAGGTTAAGGTCGATGGTTAGAGGTTGATCAGAGTTCATCATGAGGATCTGGTAATCAAAGAAACCAGAAGGTGAAGGTTGAGTGGTCCCTTGTCCTTCAGGTGGTTGGGTAGCCATGAATACTTGCTAGGGGAAAGGATTGGTAAACACAACCGGTTGAGTAGTGGCCACATTGGGGGGAGTAGAAGAGGAGGCATGCTGTCCTCGCAATGTGGTTTGAGACTCCCACATCTGCCGCATCTATGGTAAGAAGGGACAATCGTGAGTGTAATGACCGTAAAAACTGCAACACAAACAAGGCTTATTTGTACAAATAGGCCTGTCCGGCTTGGGCTGAGTGCCCTGTTGCTGGTTAGCAGTGTTAGAGTCAATACCTTGAGGATTAGATCCATGAGTACTAGGGGTATATTGGTTTTGATTTCCTTTCCTCTTCCTTTGAGAGGAGGGAGGATTGGTCGCGCCCTGCTGTGCAAAGACTTGCCCCAGAGGGGGTGGTAGTTGTTGTTGCTAGGGTTGAGAAGGCAAGGGAGGTGGAGGTGCAAATTTCGGAGAGCCGGGAGCACCGGTAGCCGTGATAAGATAATGGTGAGGTTGGGAAACATTCACGTAGGCAAGAGGTTGGGAAAAGGATGAGGGGCATGCGCCGTATCCCAGATACATGCTACCCGGAGGGGGAAAAAGTGGCCGGAGGTGTTGTCTCCTTCCCGAGGGAGACCATAGCCCATAGGAGTGGTTTGCGAACTCATCGCAAATTATCTACACACAAATCTTATAACAGAAAATAAACAATAGCGAGAGCATAAAACATAAAATAGATAAACACAGAGATTTTCCCCTGGATCCCAAATTGGGACGACCAACTTGATTTTTCATTATATTACTTTTAGTGTTACAACACATATATATACATGCTAAATCATACATAAACCCCAATCCATAAACCCTGGATTAGAACATAATCGTAGGTCCCTTGACCGGATCTACAAAATATCAGTGGCCGAAAACCATCGTACCCCAAAACCATGGGCGTGAACTACCCACCGGAAATTAAGGACCAAAAAATTTCTCCGGGGCGCTGCCCCGGACCCCGACAAGGGGGAGCTATCACCCCCCCACACATGTTTAATCGTGGAAAGAATATAACACATACCCAATATTCTCCCACTTGTTGTTTTCTTTCCATAGGGGGCCACAGGAGAGCTTAGTCATTGGCCCAATTCTTCAACACCCATTTTTTCTCTACACCAAGAGAAATTTTGAGTGCTCACATACTTCGTCAATGCATCTGCAACATTTTTCAAAGTGTCCACCTTTACCAGCAACACCCTTTTAGCCTCAACCATATCTCTAAAAAAGTGATATTGAACATCAATGTGCTTTGTCTTTGAATGGTAAGCAGGGTTCTTAGCCAAGAAAATTGCACTTTGGCTATCACAGTCTATCCTTATAGCTTGTTGTACCAACCCCATACTTGAACAAAATCTCTGCAACCAAATTGCTTCCTTGCTTGCATGAGTGGTCGCTATGTATTCTGCCTTTGTAGTTGAAAGAGACACTACAGACTATCTTTTACTCATCCAACTGACTGTGCCTCCAAATAGGCTCAACACATACCCACTTGTAGATCTTCTTTAGTCGAGATCTCTAGCCCAGTCTGCATCAACAAAACCACAAATGTCCAACATTCTTCGTTATTTTCCTAAATCTACCTTAGGCTGAAGGAAGGCAGAGTTTAGGGTAACATCAAACCACGCTCAGTCTGGTAGCTAGCCCTACCAGATCAGGAGAGGGCTCTCTCCGGGTCAATCTCAGCAAAGATAATCAATAAGGCTTGAGATGACTTGAAATAAAAGCTGATTTTAGGCTAGGTATATAAGTAAAGGAGTTTGATTTTGATTTTGGGGGTTTTTGTTGGAATCAAAGGGAAAGGCAGTTTTGGGTCCGGGGATGAGGCCTAGTTTTTGCAGAGTTCTGAATGGGGCAAGGAAGGAAATTGTTTTGATGCTTTGGATTGAATGAATGGATAGTTCAGACTGGTGAGGAGCTGAATAGTGCAAGAGGCTTTCAAGAATCTTCTTCAAACAGATGAAAACATGGAAAATCAAACAAAACTGAAGGCAGAGCAAAGCAAGCTAATGAATTCCACCTTTATCACTCATTTGTTTAATTTAAGAAGAAAGGAGAAGAGAAATGATACACATAAACATCAGTGAACTTACAATTACATAGAGAAAAACACCATCAAAACACAGAGCCACATGGATCCCAAAGAGTGCTGCAAACCCTAGTCTATTCCTTTGCCAAAATTGCAGAGATGAAATGTACAATGAAGTGCCAAGCAATCCCAAATGTCCAACCCTGAAAATGACTGAAGAACTACATGATATAGACAAGCCTAACTCATTCCCATGCCTCTAGGGGTCGAGCTCACCATTCTAGGAGCTGTTTCAACCATATCTAAACTAAGAACTGAAAAATAGGCAATGAAACAACTTGCCTCTATATGATAGGAAACTGATTCATTCACTTACATTTCACTTTTTGGTGAATGAATCTACTAATATGAGTAAAAATGTGCCAAAATTACATCATAGTCATGAAATTACATCAAGTTACATCAAGAGTTACATGAAAAAGTCAAACTAGCCAAAACTAGGCGAAAATTTGAGCTGCTGAGTGAAAAATAGGCCAAATTTCCCAATGCGCCGCGCCTGAAATCTCTATGCGTAGCACAACTTTGAGGCTGATTTTGAGGGTCTTCCCGAAGTCCAAATTGAGCGCAGGATAGCTTGTTGGAAAGAAATACCTGTCTACTTTCCAACCCAAGTGGAATTTATGATTTTGGTTGCCATTTTACCCTCCAAAAATCCAAGCTCCCAACACTGCTTCCTGTGTGTGCAAAAAGTGGCAGAAAGGTCATTTTTGAGGTGTTTTTGACCCTTTAGGCAACCAAAAAATTGTCAAAATCCTTAGGTAATGGGTAGCCATGCATAAAATTTCATGAAAAATCTAGAAATGCAAAGTTTTATTCAATAGGAGCTGCTAATTATAAGCGCGCGCCAAGTGGCGCTACGTGTTGGGCAGGAAAATCTGTGTTTAGGCCAAAAAATTCAAAATTGACAAAATGTTTCCCAAATTTCTTGAAATTTGGGCTGAATTTCCTCCATCATGCATTATGCTAGGCCAAAGAAGCTTCAACCAAAATTTGGAGTCTATCATGCCTTTTGCGACGCTTTAATGCCTTCTTGGTGCATGCAGTTCAGTGGTGGAATCACTGTCTCGGTCATAGGATGTATTAGTATTTGCCTCCATGATGTCCAAGGTTGATGCAAGGTCTATGTTTTCTTGTATGAGAATTTTTTGTTTTTGATTGGATCGCCAAATATTTGGTAATATGGGAGGGAATATGGAGGAATAGGGTAGTAGGAATAATGAGCTTTTATCAAGTGCAACTTGCCATTTGTAATCTGTGATTTAGGGACAGCCACTTAAGTTTGGAGAAATTTCACAATTGGGATGGGGAGGGAATGGAAATGGGTAGAAATGAGTAACTAGGGATATAAGGTGAATAGGAAAAAGGTACTGTGGTGTGAAGGTAAACAGTGAAGAGGGGAAAAACAAGGTGGAGAAATGGAAATATTTGGTCCAAAACAAGTTTCAAACCCTAAAGGAAGAAAATTCTCAAACAAGATAATAGGGTTTGGTTTTTCGTGTTCAATTCCTCACAAAAAACACCAAATACCTATTCATGGCAATGGAATTATTGCATGGACCTAATTACTAGATTTTTGGCCTTCCGTGATCCATCAATAAATTAGAAAGAAATTTAAAAATCACATTATCATGAACAAAATAAAGGTGGTTCATCACCTAGTCCTGATGATGAACCACACTGGTTGGTTCGAAACGAGTCGACTTTGTTCATGATAATGTGATTTTAAAATATTTCTTTCTAATTGCATGGACCTACTTGGATAAATATCGACCGATTTAGTTCGACGTAGTTGGAAAAAATAGCAAAAATTAAGTCACATGTGCGTCGCGCGCCTAACCCAAAGCGTCGTGCCTTAACAAGGCCGCGCCGCGTAATTTTGCCAGACCGCGGGGGCCCGCCCAATGCGTCGCGCCCCGCCCAAGCACAAGCCGCGCCGAAATAACGAATGTGCGTCGCACACCCAACTCGTACGCTTTTACTTCCAAGCTCTTTCCTTCACTCCTCACACCTCTTCTTTGCCTATTGCTATCTTTGGCATGCAAATGAATCTTTGAAACAATGAAAATATCTTTTATGCCAAAGGTTTCAATTTTTGTTTTTTGAAAACCCACTTTGTAATGTTTGAAAACTTTGACACTTTTTTTAAATGAACTCAGTTTTTCTTGCTTTTGATTTTTGGACTGAATGATGAGCTTCTTGTCTGTTTTGCAGGAAATGGTTGGTATGGATTTTTGGCAAAGGCGACCAGGCTGCGAATGGAGCACTATTACAACTGAAAAACTTAAAAATTACATTGCATTTGTTACAAAAGATGAAATAGACAATTTTTCTTCAAAACAGAGTTTTGAAGAAAAATCATTATCAAGCACTACGATGATGAAATTTTTGCACTGAAACCTTATTTGAAGCTTCCTCATGTGCCTACTGGCCATTATTAGGCATTTTGAGACCAGATTGATAAAACCCTAGACCTAATGAAACTAAAAACCCTAAAATGACTCTTTTCCAACCAAGAGACCAAACATGACTGTAAATGATTTTGATGATCAGAACTAGGCCAGCAGGTACAAGACATGAGGGATATGAGTGAGAAAACCCTTCCGTCAGATGATCCATGCTCCTAATGGAATGCACCTGACTGAACTGAATGAGACACCTAAAATGAAATGCAACAAGAGAAATTTGATCTCTGATGGAGGGATGAAGATACCGACTCTAACATTGGCTCCAATGGGGATGGTAGCTCCTGGGAGGTGCCAAGAACTACAGATTTCTGGGAGAGTAGGTAGTGCCTTCATCCATTGGGCTATGGAGTCCATAACTTCGAAAAACCAACACAAGATTCTTGACTCATTTTATTGACTGAAAATTGACTCAAACCGACTCAATAAAAAGACTGAAAACTAACTCGCAAATGACTCATGACTTACTTAACTAAAACAAGTACTTATAAAGCTTTTTAGTGGCAGCAGTCCATCGAGATTCGAGGGTTTCAAATCATGATGACAACCAAGTGCCTGCTAATGGAATATGTACAATCATGTGTAGTGTGCCTTCCAATGTAACCAATCCAGCAGATGGCTACATACCAAAATTCTACTCTCACTTTTCTTGAGCAGGTAGAACGATGTACATGTAGGCAAGTCACAATAACCATTGAAAACAAGGCTTATGATAACGAACCAGGCAACATTTATCTTTTCTGATGCTTGCAAAAGAATGCTGAAGGGATCTTGAAAATCCTGAAGCACTAGTTGGTCTTGAGATCCAGCAGCAAAAAAAAAACTACTCGCTTCATTCTGATCTGAAAGAACAATTGATTGCCGAGTGATAGGAAGGCACAGAGAAGTATAAGCTTCTGCCATCTGAGTGTTAGCTATAAATTCCTTGACCATGAGAAATTCTGGCATACTGTCTATATCAAGCTCATATTCCTCAACTTCATGGTCTAGGTCATTCTTAAACAAAAAACAATCTTCAAGATTATCAAACATGACAGCCTTATCATCTTCATGAAAGAAAATATTATCTGTTTGCTGATCTATAAAGCTAATTACAAGACCGTCATCATTTTAAAAAGAGGAAGAAGTTTCACCAACACTTTCTTGACCATGTGGGCACTGCAAATCTGCTTTAGCTTGGGCTGTAACATGACCTTTCAGGAGTTGATCTATCTCATCTTCAGAAAAAGGAGATAATACTTTTTGTTTTCTTTTGCTCAAACAATGATTGTCTTCATGAAATAACATTTTAAAACATGAAAAACCTGAATGACAGTCCTTAATTCCCTGATCTTCTGAAATTTGAAAACATTGTTGATCATCTTCATATGACATGGCAATCAAATTATCATTTATCATTGAGTTATTGAAAGAAGATTTTTCACTTACTTGAACAAAGATCTCATCTTGTTTTTCATGAAATGACTGGATTACCTCCTCATGAAGGCTTTGTTCTAATGAAATGAGAACATTTGGATCAATAACTCTGTCTTCTTCATTCCAGATGATCTCAACAACAGAGCTCTCCTTCATGGGATTCAGCACAAGGTATTCTTGATCATCACGATCTGAATCTAGATCTGAAATAGCTGACTTGACTTTATCACATTCTGAAATTGAAACTTGACTTTCCTACATATTGTCTTCTTCTATGGACAGATCTGAAACAAAACCTTCTCTTTCATCATTTTCCATTGTACTAAGATCTTGATCCTGCTGCAAAGTTTCCTGAGCATCTTGATGGGTATCCTCTAAGTTCTCTTTATGCTGTTGAAATGGATTTTCGTACAGAGCCTCCATGATCTCATCGTCCATGAAGTCATCATCTTCATAAACTTTTTCAAGATTTTCAATAAAACTATGAACATGGTTACAACAGTTCTGAACTAAAGTTAAGGATGGATAAGACTCTTTATACCTTTCAAAGAACATGGTATGAAAATCCTTTAAATAGTAAATAAAAGCAGGCGGCAAACTTTCATACCAAGATCGGGCTTCACCTTCCAGAGTGGCCATGAATATCTTCATCAAGCAGTCTTCAGGAAAATCAACCTTCAACTTGCGAATATGTATGTGAAATCTAACCAGATGTAAAGCAGCATCCTTCCTATCATCATCTTTAAACGTAGGAAAATTCCTTTTCCAATATACCTTAGGAATTTTATTTGGAAAACCTGGAATGTGATCTCGGCTCATGGGAGCATACCTTCAATCCAGCGAAACCATTTTGATAAGAATTAATTCACCAAAAAAAATCCTCAGGCTACTGATTCTTGAAGAGTAGAGTCGCCATAAAATTTTTGAAACTTGGGATTCTTCGACACTGGAGTCGCCAGGTGAATGATTTCAGCCTTGCGGTGTCTGATCGTTGTCCACCATCATCAATCAGATCTAACTTGATACATGTACTAGGGCAATTTACAAGTTAGATGTTATGTTTACAAACTACACCGGAGATTGACTGAAGCATCGTTTATGTACTTTCGCTAATGCAAAGCAAGAGCGTTTCAAAGGATACCTGGCATAACTTCAGGCTCCGTCTGTAGTCTATAAAATGAATAACACTAACAAGAAAACCATTTTGTTTGTCCCCAGTATGGTCGCCACTATGTTATTGCCTAAATCTACCTCAGGCTGAAGGAAGGCAGAGTCTAGGGTAACATCAAACCACGCTCAGTCTGGTAGCTAGCCCTACCAGAACAGGAGAGGGCTCTCTCCAGGTCAATCTCAGCAAAAATAATCAATAGGGCTTGAGATGACTTGAAATAAAGGCTAATTTTAGGCTAGGTATATAAGTAAAAGGATTTGATTTGATTTTGGGGGTTTTTGTTGGATCCAAGGGAAAGGAAGATTTTGGGTTCGGGGATGAGGACTAGTTTTTGCAGAGTTCTGAATGGGGCAAGGAAGGCAATTTTTTTGATGCTTTGAATTGAATGAATGGATAGTTCAGACCAGTGAGGATCTGAACAGTGCAAGAGGCTTTCAAGAGTCCTCTTTAAACAGATGAAAACATGGAAAATTAAACAGAAATGAAGGCATAGCAAATCAATCTAATGAATTCCACCTTTATCACTCATTTGTTTAATTTAAGAAGAAAGGAGAAGGGAAATGATACACATAAAACATCAGTGAACTTACAATCACATAGAGAAACACACCATCAAAACACAGAGCCACATGGATCCCAAAGAGTGCTGCAAACCCTGGTCTATTCCTTTGCCAAAATTGCAGAGATGAAATGTACAATGAAGTGCCAAGAAATCCCAAATGTCCAACCTCTGAAAATGACTGAGAAAATACAAGATATAGACAAGCCTAACTCATCCCCATGCCTCTAGGGGTCGAGATCACCATTATAGGAGCTGTTTAAACCATATCTAAACTAAGAACTGGAAAATAGGCAATGAAACAACTTGCCTCTATAAGATAGGAAACTGATTCATTCACTTACATTTCACTTTTTGGTGAATGAATCTACTAGGATGAGTAAAAATGTGCAAAAATTACATCAAAGTCATGAAATTACATCAGGTTACATTAAGAGCTATACATATGAGGATAAAAAAGTCAAACTGGCCAAAACTAGGCGAAAATCTGAACTGCTGAGTGAAAATTAGGCCAAATTTCGCAATGCGCCGCGCCTAAAATCTCTATGCGTAGTGCCACTTTGAGGCTGATTTGGAGGGCCTTCCCGAAGTCAAAATTGAGTGCAGGATAGCTTGTTGGAAAGCTCTGTCTATCAAATTTCCAACCCAAGTAAAATTTACGAATTTGGTTTCCATTTTTCTTTCCAAAAATAAAATCTCCCAACACTGCTTCCTGTGTGTCCAAAAAGCGGCAGAAAGGCCATTTTTAGGGTGTTTTTGACCCTTCAGGAAACCCAAAACTTGTCAAAATCCTTAGGTAATGGATAGGCATGCATAAATTTTGATGAAAAATATAGGAATGCAAAGTTTTCTTCAAGAGGCGTTGCCAATTATAAGCACGCGCCAAGTGGCGCTACACGTTGGGCGAAAAAATCTGTGTTAAGGCCAAAAGAAATCAAAATTGACAAAAAGTTTCCCAAATTTCTTGAAATTTGGGTTGAATGTCCACCATCAAGTGCTATGCTGATCCAAAAAAGCTTCGGCCAAAATTTGGAGTCTATCATGCCTTTTGCAACGCTTTAATGCCTTCTTGGTGCATGCAATTCAGTTGTAGAATCACTGTCTCAGTCATAAGAAGTATCGGTCTCCATGATGTCGAAGGTCTATATTGTCTTGAATGAAAATGAGAATTTGGTGTCTTCGATTTATTTCCAAATATGTGGTAATATGGGAGGGAATATGGAGGAATAGGGTAGTAGGAATAATGAGCTTTTATTAAATGCAACTTGCCATTTGAAATCTATGATTTAGGGACGACCACTTAAATTTGGAGAAATTTCACAATTGGGATGGGGAGGTAATGGAAATGGGTAGGAATGAGTAACTAGGGATATAAGGTGAATAGGAAAAGGGGACTGTGGTGAGAAGATAAACAATGAAGAGGGGAAAAACAAGGTTGAGAAATGGAAATATTTAGTCCAAAACAAGTTTCAAAACCCTAAAGGAAGCCAATCCTCAAACAAGATAATAGGGTTTGGTTTTTTGTGTTCAATTCCTCACAAAAAACACCAAATACCTATTCATGGCAATGGAATGATTGCATGGACTTACTTGGATAAAGATTGACCGAGTTAGTTTGATGAGTTGGAAGAAATAGCAAAAAAATTTCTCTCTGCCATGTGCATCGCGCGCCTAACCTAACATGCCGCGCCTCCCCGATGCGTCACACCAGTGTAATTTTTACACTGCGGTGGATGGCCCAATGCGCCGCTCCTGCCCAGTGCGTCGCGCTGGCTGCCCAATGTGCCGCGCACCCAACTTTTCCCAGTTTTACCTCCAAGCTTCTTCCTTCACTCCTCACACCTCTTCTTTTGGCTCATTGCTGTCTTTGGCATGCAAATGAAACTTTGAACAATGAAAATATCTTTTATGCCAAAGGTTTCAAATTTTTTTTTTTGAAAACCCACTTTGTAATGTTTGTAAAACTTGACACTTCACTCTAAACTCTGTTTTGTCTCCTTTGTGCTTTTTAATGAACAATGAGCTTCTGTCTGCCTGTAGGGAATGGATGGCATGGAACTTTGGAAAAGGTGACTAGGGCTGCGAATGGAGCATTATACAACTGAAAAACTTGAAACTTACATTGAATTTATTACATATAGATGAAATAGACAATTTTTCTTCAAAACAGAGTTTTGAAGAAAAATAATTGTCAAGCATTATGATGATGAAATTTTTGCACTGAAACCTTATTTCGAACCTCCTCATGTGCCTGCTAACATTATTAGACATTCTGAAGACTAAATTAACGAAACCCTAGACCTAATAAGACTAAAAACCCTAAAATGACTCTTTGCTAACCAAGAGACCAAACATGACTGTAAATGACTGTAAATGATTTTGATGATCAGAACAAGGCCAACAGGTATGAGATATGAGGAACATGAATGAGAAGACCCTACCTTCAGATGAGCCATGCTCCTAATGGAATGCAGCTGACTGAACTGAGTCAGACACCTAAAATGAAATGAAACCAGAGATTTTGATCTCTAACGGAGGGATGAAGATACTGACTTCTAACACTTTCCAATCCTGGTCTTCCCTGGTAGCACAAGCCATAATTACTAGTGCCACGTAAATATCTAAAAACCCGCTTCATTGTTGTCCAATGCTCCTTCCCTGGGTTTGACATAAACCTGCTCAATACTCCCACTGCATGTGCAATGTCTGGTCTAGTACAAACCATTGCATACATCAGGCTACCCACTGCACTTGCATATGGAACACGAGACATATCCCCCTCTTCTTCTTGTGTCTTGGGACACTATTCAACAGACAAATTTCACCTACAGGAATAGGAACACTCACCGGTTTACTATCCCGCATATTGAACCTCTGCAATATAGTCTCGACATACTTCCTCTGGTTTAACCATAGCTTCCTCTTTGCCCGATCTCTCTTAATTTCCATGCCCAAAATATAGTTTGCAGCACCAAGATCCTTCATGTCGAATTTGGAGAATAGTTGGGTCTTCAAATCTTGGATAATTTCTTTGTCATTTCCAATCAACAACATATAATCCACATACAAGACCAAATAAATAACACGGTCACCAATTAATTTAAAATAAACACAGTGATCCTCCTTGCTTCTGGTGAAGCCAAGTCCCCGTATATAGGTATCAAATTTCTGATACCACATCCTTGGTGACTATTTTAACCCATATAGAGACTTCTTCAACCTGCATACCAGTTCTTTCTTACCCTTCACCATAAAGCCTTCAGGTTGCTTCATGTAGATCTCCTCTTCTAGATCCTCGTGAAGAAATGTTGTCTTCACATCCATCTGTTCTATCTCAAAATCAAATGCAGCAGCAACAGATAAAAGTAATCTAATAGAAGTAACTTTGGCAACAGGAGAAAAAATATCACCAAAATCAATTCCCGGCACTTGGGAATAACATTTTTCTACCAACCGAGCTTTGTATTTCTCCACCTTGCCTTCTACATTCATCTTCTTCTTAAACACCCATTTGCTCCCAATGGGCTTCCTTCCAGCCGGCAACTCCACCAGATCCCATGCATCATTTTTGTGCAAGGATGCCATTTCATCAACCATAGCCTCCTTCCAGAGTTTTCCATCCTCTGAATCTACTGCCTCCCTGACAGTTCTGGGTTCATCATCAGTTATAGTTAAGGCAAAACCTGAACAGAAAGCAGATGGAATATACCTTTCTGGTTGCCTTCTTTCCCGAACTGATCTTCTCAAAGCTAGAGTTTGTGGCTCTTCATCTTCTGAGTCTTCTTCTGTTGTAGAGTCTGATTCATCCTCCTTTAGCTCAAACTCTATCTTCTTAGGTTCCTTTGGTAGGACTTCATGTTTAACAACATCTTTCACTTCTCTAAACACCACATCTCGCCGTGTTAGTCATCAGTATTTTTTTCCTGTTAGTGATGACTAGTTCAAAAGCCCAGTTTTCCAACAGCTGGTCTTAAAATTTTTCAAATTTTCCAGCTGGGAAAACACCCATAAAACTTTTTTTCTCTCTTTCATTTTTAGTTCGCCCATGACAAGTTGAAATCCCATTATCAAAATCCTACCTAACCTCAGCCATACTAAGTCCGCCTGTCGACTTAGAACAACAATCTAAGTCCGTTAAAAGAACCTCCCCTAAGTTAGGAAGTGGCGCTTTAAGGCATTTTACCTCGGCAACCATCAAAAGGCCAAAATCCCCCATTCACATGCATCAATCATAACAGCATCTCTACCGCTAATAGTTAGTCACAAACTCTAAGTCGTGCTGCACTTACACGCCCCTAAGTCTCAGCAATGCATAGACCATAGTCTCAAGCTGATTATTAGGTGCTTTACATTGTTTATGGAGTTTACAAGCGCAGGAAACATGCCAGCTCCTTAGAAGAAAATTCTTGACTCCACATGAGAAGATCGTTGCTTCTCAATGTGAACATGAGCCTAAGATGCAATTGTAGGACAAAGAGTTATTCATCAAACTCTTGCAGCTTCATTCAGCATGAGAACACAGTAGAAGAAAGACAACACTGTCAAACAGAATTGTAAATTTGTCATGGCCAAGAACCTCCTTCATCTATAAGCAGAGGGTTAAGGTGCCTCCTTCATCTACAAGTAAAGGGCGATGGCCGATGTTGACTTAAAGGATTGAAAACTGACTGTAAGATAGGTTTGTTTTTAATAAACAATGAAACAGTAACTAAAGGTTTCCAAGGGAAAGTGATGATCAAAAACAAGGCTAAGATCACAAATGTTCAAATCAAGAGAAAGCAGAGTTTTTAGGTCTTATGTCCTAATAAAGAAGATCAATTGAAGTTTCAGGCATCATCATCATGGCACAACAAGAAGAGACTCCATTGATCAAAGCTATTGTAACAAGGCATCTCTGCAGGGGTGCTAGTATGAGTGGCTCAAATCAGTGCTGAGCAAGAAGACACTTCAGTGAAAAGGACCTCTGTGTACTCTTATGTTTCTGTTGGGTTGTGGAATATAGTCTATGGTTTCCAGATAAACATAAAGAAAAATCAGGCACGTAATATTTCCACATGAAAGCAACTCCATTTATAAACAGGTGCTTTTCAAATATGCTCATAACAGCTGACACAGAAAATCTGGATTATCTCCTCAAGAGGCATTACAATTGAAACTATTGTTAATAATATGCAAAAGGGATGCTTTGACCTACTGTCAGTTTTTGGAAAGCTTGAGACAAATATAGGTCTTCATTAGTTAAAAGTTCAAGAGACACCATATTGGTATGTTTTGAGCAAAGAAAGTGTGTTGGAAGAAGCGCCCTTCTGGATCAACACACCATGGCGAAGTCTGATTAAACGCGGCTGCATTTTGCATCTACAGTCAGAAAAAGAGTTCAAAGGATACCCAACAGTTACATCAGTTTTCACAGTAGACATTGTCACCTTTAAAGCATCAAGGGAAAACTGTGTCAATTTGGGTTTTTCAAAGGGGTAAAGCTACTTTCCTCCAAAGTGTCAAAAAGGCCTCATATGACAGCAAATGAGCAGCACAAATGCAGGAGGTGGGAAGAAATATAGAAATCACAGTCAAGTTTTTGTCCATAAAGAAGGTGATCACCCTCCAAAGGAAAATCTGTAGATTTTTCATAGTAGTTTCAGGCATTTTTCCTCTTACAGTGCAAATATCAGAAAAAGAGGACATTTCTTCATTACTTGGACAAAAAGCAGTAAGGTTTTACAGTCTTGAAGAAGTTTGTTTGATGTCAAGAGGAGGCCAATTCCATAAAATAATTTCTCATTTCCACTATGACCCTTATTCAAATAAATGGTATCAAGTTATGTTTTAAGTGGATAGGTTTTCAAGTGTTAAGAAAAAGGGAGCTTTTCAAAAATATTTCAAGAGAAACCCTCGCCAAATAAGTGTGAAAGAAACTTTGGTTTTTCATTTTCAATAGAGCTTAAGACCGATACCATACATATTGCAAATTCGTTATGCAAATACCAAGGTCCGAGCAAGCATTCGTTTACTGTCCAAAAGACCAGAAAAGAAAGATTTCAAGCGATTTGCAGAAGTTTTAAAATTCAAAGGGTTGCGCGGCGCTCCTGGAAAAGCGCGTGGCGCTCCTGGAACAAGATTTACAAAGGGTCATAACGTTCGTGCGGCGCTCCTGTAGCGGCACGTGGCACTCTTGTTGGTGCCGGTCCTGTCGGCCCGACAGTGACCCGACACCAATTTACACTGCGCGGCGCTCTCTCCCATCAACGCGCCGTGCACTCAAAGACCCTCAAATGAATATCTTAAGAGCTATTTAATGATCAGAAAAGGCTCGCGAACAATCTTCAAAGTTTTCTCTAGTTCCTCTTGCCCAAATTCAAAAATGTCAAAGGGTGGTTTGCCATGTTCTCCATGAGAAAGAAATGATACCTTTAAAATTAGTTTGTCATGTAAAAGCACAAGAGGGATGACAGTAATTAGAGGAAAATGTCGTTGGATGAACTCAACGTTTCTTTTTATGACTGTCACACTCCTAAACATTGATCATATGTGCAAGCTTTGCCTCTCCACAAAGTGATTTCTCCGTATTAAAAGACAAACCTGATGCATGCCTTCCATTTCCCCATAAAGCAAGATATGCTCTGAAGGTTTTCAAATCAGTGGAGACTGGTTGTTTTATCTTTGTACAGAAACCAGTAAGCAGCAAAAGAAGAAACTGTTTGAGGAAAGGTGTCATTTTGTTTTTTATATAAATATATGGCTGTTTGTAATCACACCAAAACACAAGGAATTGGATGACCTAATCCAAACTCAGAAAAACATTCAACTGTGTATATGCACTCTGGCTGACTGTGTTTATGATTGTTAAATCCACTGGTGGAAAAGCACACCAAAAGTGAAGTATGTTGTTGAAAGGGAGTTTATTGGTATTTTGAAGCTACAGACTTTTGTGACCACATAAAACATTGCAAGAGCTACCACATTGTCCTATATACAGTGATCTTTATTGAATGTATGCACTTTGTGCTTGACTGTATTTGTGAGTGTTGAATCCACTGATGGAGTGACCCACCAACATGAAGGCAAGGTTTTGAAGCTAAAAACTGTGTTTTCACCTTCCTCTTCAAAAGAACAAAGGTATCTTATATCTTCAAGGCATCAAAAGAGCAGGTTACCCCTACCAACCACAGAAAAAGATAGTTGATTGACTGTGTATACTACTTGACTGCCTTTTCGTTCCTCAAGCTCATTTGACAAGTTGATTTTCAAAGGGTACAAAGGCATTTTGCTAGAGGGACAGGGTTTTATATTGAAAAGGAGCTTTGATTGTTTGAAAGGATAAAATTCCTACAGGCTTTTTTGAAACCTTTGAAACATTTTTAAACTTTGTTACATTTATTCTATAAACAGTGAAATTGACTGGGTGTCTGCACTAAAGGTTGACTGTATATGGTGTGAGCTTTGTTGATTGATTGGCATACTAGACAAGGGCAGGATTGTGAAGTTAAAAAGTTTACCTTGGTCAAAGATATAAAAATAGGTTGTTGACCTCCTAACATCATAGAGCAGGGTGACTTTGTCACTATACACAGTAAATTCAATTGACAGCCTATCTTCATTTCACTGTGTTTTTTCTTCTTAAAAGGTCTGCTGGCTGAAATATATATCAAAGGTTGGGAAGGCCACATTTTAAAGGAGCAGAGGTTTTGTATTGAGAGAGAACATTTTGCACAAGCATCCAAGGACATTGTTTCCTTATCAAAACAGTAGGTTGACAGAGTTTAGTTTAAAGAAGGTATTTCAAAGACTTTGAAGCAGTTTGGTTTTTTCAGGAGCACATCTAGATCAAGATGCCCCTCTAGGTAAGACAACAGGAGCATCATGACAGTGATAAAGATGAGCAGCAGCAGGAAAAAGAGGAGAAGAGTGCTGAACAGCAGTAACTCGGTAGTGATAAAATGCAGTTTCAAGAAGAAAAGGGAGAAAGACACCTTCGGACTTGGGATTTTGACCTGAGCTTCAGAGAATGTTGCCAAGGACCCTTGAGGGTCATGCAGACCAATTTTGGGCACATTTTGACAATTTTTGGTTTTTTGGCATTTTTGAGTTTTTGATCAAAAACTCATAAATTCGCCATTTAATTTTGAGGATTCATCAAAGGAGGAGAATGGTATCATTGGATGCCATAATTTCATGAGCATGCCCTCAGCAATTTTTAGAACATTTGGAGATCATTTTCCCCCTCAAAACGGCGAAAAAGGCTCTCTTTTTGCACACTCTACACGGTCTATCAGCAGACTGTAATTTTCTGGCTTTTTACACACAGGTGCAGATTTGGAGGACTTTTGGGAATCAGATTGGGGAAATTTCAGTTGCACCAGAAAGTAGACACTTAGAGTTTTCCAACAAGCTATCATGAACCTCGTTTCAACACCGGGAAGGCTGCCAAATGTTTCCGGCAAATCAGGGGACCTTTTGCTGATAAAAATTTGAAGTATTTTTGTAATTTTTGAACCTCTAAAATCTGCTTTTTCCAAATGTGCGTTTAGCTATTTTTGCACATGAAAAGTTATGCAAAGTCAATTAAATTCCCTTTTTTAGCATTTTTTAGATATTTTATGAGATATTTTGTGCCTTGGGCTTTGCAAAGCCTCAAGGACAAATATAGATATTTTGATTAGGCCAATGAGGATGCAAGTTGAACCATGAGGTTTTCGTCACTTGAGCCTATTTATTCCACCAACTCTCATTTGTAAACAAGGCTGAACTTGAGAAGAGAAGCAATATATGGTCATATGAGCTTTGGAAGAAAATACTTGTGTTATGCTTTTGGATTGCCTCTTGGATGTTCTTGGATGAATGATGAAGGATTGTTGATGGATTCCATGACATGGTAGAATGGTATAGTGTCTCTTGCTTTGTTGTTGTCTTCTAGTTTTCATTCATGATACATGTTTCTTGCTTGCTATAGATCAATAGAGAAAAAATTTGAGATATGCCCATGGAGGCACCTCAAATTTCCTGAATCTTCATAGCCTTCATGTTTTCTTCTTCCTTAGTTGCATTAAAGAATTCTTAACTGCTCTTTAACAACTTGAGGATATAGTTGCTTGTTTCATTCATAGTTCTATACATGCTAAGGACTTACGATATGCCCTGCTTACATATGGATAGCTATAGTTCCATCCATGAAACTTCTCTTTGATTGATTTTATTATCATTTTGTTTGAACCAAGGAGGCCTAGTTTCGATCTAGCCCTTTGCCTAAAACTATGCAAATCTTGTTGTTCAAAGTGTCTAATAACTTGAAGTACTGTGTTTAGGCGTTCCGACATAGTGTTTCGAGTTGTTTGTCTTCCTTAAGTGTTTTCCCCAAAGTCTGATAGCCATTTCCCAAAGTTAGAGGGTCTTATACTTCTATGCATGGCTTGAATGTTTATTTCTAAGTATTGATTAGCTTGTAGTTACATTTTGCATGATTAATGGTTTGCCCTACCATGTTTATGTTATCTATCAAACTAGTTGAAACTCTTTGTTGTTCACAAACTTGATGTCCATTTACTCCATTTTGCCCTAAGATCCTTTCTACCTTGAATCAAATCGGCCCTTCAACAACCTTGTATCGTCATCTAATAGCTTTCTTGACCTTTTGACCCCATAGCCCAGTTAATCTAACATCTTGTTATCTATTTTATATCTTTGATCAGTTTCATCCCTCACAACTTAAAAAACAAAAAATCAAAAACTTACTTCATAACTAGCCTAAAATCAGAACACAAATAAGCAAACACACATATATCCCTTACACATATAGAGAGAGCCCTCTCTGAGTCCAGGAAGGCTAGGTCCTTGGGCTCCAAAGCTTGGTTTGATGTTACACTGTCATTTGGCTTGCCAATCAGCCAAATCACGGGACCCTAACATAATGGCGATCACGGTGGGACTCTGAGTAACAAACAAACTTAGTTTCTCCAATCTTTAGAGGCCTTAAGAATACTATCTGATTGACTTATCCCACCGCTCACTAACATAATGGCGATCACGGTGGGACCTTCTGAGTTAGTGACAATCTAAGTACTCCTTTGTAACTCTCGAAGTCTCATTCAAACTTAGAAAACTTAAGTGTTGTCCGAAGAGTAGAAAATAGCTCCTTCACCATCTTAGCAAAATGATGAGTCAGTTATAGGAAACTCTTCCAAACCTCGTAGGCACATAAAACTCAAAAAACCCCAAAACACTCCCTTAGATTGGTTTTTGTCAGTATTGGTGGTGGACCATACACATATACCTCAAAACAACTAAAAATCCACCTGGCGACTCCACTAGCCTCCAGTAGGCCTTACTATTTTACCGAACTCTAGGTTACTATCCGATCAACCTATCCCATCGCTCACTAACATAGCGGGAGATGGTGGGACACTGAGTACATGACAGTCTAGCAAACTCTTATAGACTCTTTAGTCCTTTAGATACTTAAACAAGCAAGCAGTCCATAAGATCATTTAGAGTAAACTCTTTTTGTTCTCGCCACCCTAGCAAAGTGTTGAAACAAGTTTAGAATACTTTAAAAAACCATAGGCTGCACATAAAACTCAGAAAAACCCCAAAAAAATTCCCAGTTTGGATTTTTCCTTAGTTACTGGTGGTGGACCATAGCTACATCTTTTCAAAACAATCAAGTTCCACCTAGCGACTCCACTAGCCTCTAGTAGGCCTTTTTCCCCATTAGTCCTTATAAAGTCTCCTAGGAATGCATTAAGTAATCCCAATCATGCTGATGGAGGACAACATGGTTCAATTCCTCCACCTGAGGACACAAAGGAGATATGCTCCGATGAGCAGAGAACATATCCCTGGTTTCCCACACAAAATGCCTACAAATGTAAATTGGTTCGCAAAACTACCTCTCTTTCGAAATGAAAATATTGACGACCCATTTTTACACCTCATCAAATTTCATATACATGTATGGAAGTTAAAGGTTGAATGGCATGAGGACTGCCTCATGAAAATGTTCATGGGTACATTAGAAGAAGAGGCAAGAGAATGGTATGAAAACCTAGAGCCTCGCACCTTGTTTTCTTTGAAGGATTTCCACAAAGTATTTTGTAAATGCTATATAGGACATTTTCCATCTCTATCATTGGCTGAAAATTGTTGTGATCACTTTGAAAACCTCATACAACACCTTGTAAGCATTGAAGAAAACTTAGGAAATTGGCATCCTGAGGATTTTTTAGAGGAGGTCCATAATTTTCTTACCCAAGCTAACAATCAAGATGACCAAGAAGAGTTGATCCTAGATGAAATCCATCAAGAAATAAGAGAAGATCCACAAGAGCTCTTTGAAAAGGTTGAAACCAATAGCAGTCCATCTACCCTTCCCAGAAAAATGCAAGAGGACATTCAGCCATAAGATCAACTTCCACAAAAAATGGAAAGAAATTGTTGCCCACTTCAAAGAAAATAGAAAATACCTTCTCCTTTAACTGAAGAGGAAATAGATCAAATTATAAACATACGCTAGCCTCTCTGGTTCAATGTTTGATCAATATGTTGATGATTATGATTTCCAAACGAAGCCAACTTTGCGTAAGGCTCATGCTGAGAAAGTCTAAGTCATAAACTTGAGAAAAGTGAGCAGCCATTACAGGTCATCTATGACACTGATGAGAAGAGCCTTGAGAATTTAGAAGTAAGTGAAGAGTCTCGAACTCTTTGCTCTACTTCACTTCAGTCCATCAGAGATAACATTCACATAATTGGAAATCAACAGTTTTTCAGCTTTGATGATGAGGTTGAGGAGGATGATGAAATTATCGAGCATGTTGTAAATGAGAAGCCTTTTCCTGAAATGGTTGAGGAAATCATTTTAGACATGGAATCTTCCTTAACTCCAGATTTGTAGCCACCAAATTCCATTGAGTTACAAATTGCAGATGAAGAAATAGAGGTTGATAAACAAATGAGAGTTGTCACACTATCCTTTCAAGATAATTTACTGTCAAAGTGTATCCTTGCCCATCATCCTGATGACCTTCACACAGTTTTCAACCCGCCCTATCAAAACACATCAGCTTGGCAAGAGAACTACACTGCAATGTATGATGAGTCTGATAGTTCAAGTGATCATGAGCAAGGGGAAGAGTTGCTTTACCAAGGGGGTCCCAAATATAGTCAAGTGGAAGAAAGAGTAGTCTTGAATGAATCCTATATCTCAAAACCTCTAGATAAGGTATTATTCCAAGATCCATTTATTGTTTTCCTTGAGAAGTCTGAAAGAATAATGGATTCTATCATAAACAAGTTGCTACCAAGAATGAGAAAAAGCTTAAGCACTGCTGTCCAAAAACAAACCAAATGGGAGTGGCCTTTTCATTATTTCTGCATCATGAAAAAACTAAACCAGAATTCCCCATGTGATCATCTACTTGACTGGTTGCATTGGAAAACAGAGTTCACCAAACAAATGTCTATTGTGTATAGATTAGATTAGGATAGATAGACAACATGAGAAAAATAAGCTTAGCCTTGTGAGCATCTTTTTAGTTTTAGTTTGTTTGAAGAAAAAGTTAAAAAATCAGAAAATACAAAAATAGTAAACAGTAGAAAAAGAGGGCAGTTTCTAAAAAGTAGTGGTAAAGCCCCATGTTCCAAAAAATAGTCCTTCGGAAAGCGAGCAAGTCTAAATGCCGCTACCAGTACTTCAATGTCTTGTTCAGCTATCTAGCCTAATCATAGCTGAACATGTTTAAATTTATTTGCTGATAAGTTAGTGAGTGAAAAAGATGGTCAACATTGTGTAAGCTTGACTTATCAAAGAGAGTAGATTAGGAAAAGATACTGGTTCCACACGCCCAAAACAGAACCAAAGAGGGAAGCGAGGATGAAAAACAAATTGTGCATCTTAGCCCTGTTTTCCTAGTTTCCATTTTATGCAAAATAATATTTGTGTGCAGCTTGTCTTTCATGCCGCAAATGCATGACAAATCAGATTGTCTAACCCTGATTTGATCATTTTTAAATTTCATGTTTTAGATTAGAGAATAAAATCCTGTCAAACAGTTTAATCTTGACAGTTGATCTAGTTTAGGTAGAGTAATGAAGGAGTTCATCAGTTTAATCTGAACTCCCGGCAGATATAAGTATAGAGTTAGATAGGTTCATTTTGCAAAAAGAAAAATATGCATTGTCAAAAGGCTGCTAGTTCAAATGCGCCAAAAAAGGAAGAAAAAATGTTAGGAAAGATAGTGGGGTAGGTAGAAATATCATCGATGCTAATCATGCTGTCTCTTTCAGAAGTAGCATCAAAGAAAAGTGAAAATTTGCGCCAATGGGTAAGGCATTGGTCTTCATAAGCCACAGATCTGAAATTCTAGACACCTCCCGAAAAGGAGCTGCCCTCGCCAAATGGAGCCACTGTTAGTCATCAGTATTTTTTACCTGTTAGTGATGACTAGTTCAACAGCCCAGTTTTCCAACAGCTGATCTTAAAATTTGTCAAATTTTCCAGCTGGGAAAACACCCATAAAACTTTTTTGCTCTCTTTCCTTTTCAGTTCGCCCATGACAAGTTGAAATCCCATTATCAAAATCCTACCTAACCTCAGCCATACTAAGTCTGCCTGTCAGCTCTAAAAGGAAAATCTAAGTCTGTTAAAAAAACCTCCCCTAAGTTAGGAAGTGGCGCTTTAAGACATTTTACCCTTGGCAACCATCAAAAGGCCAAAAAACCTCCATCTGCTACAGACCAATCATAACAGACCTCCCACTCTGCTAATGAAGTTAGTCACAGCTCTAAGTCGCGCCACTTACACGCCCCTAAGTCTCATCAATGCATAGACCATAAATCTCAAGCTGATTTTAGGTGTTTTATATTGTTCATGGATTCTACAAGCATAGGAAACATGTCATCATTTCAGTAGAAAATTCTTGACTCCACATTAGAAGAACAGCTGCTTCTCAATGTGAACATGAGCCTGAGATACATATGCAGGGAAAAGAGTTATTCATCAAACTCTTGCAGCTTCATTTAGCATGAAAACACAGTAGAAGAAAGACAACACTGTCAAACAGACTTGAAATTTGTCATGGCCAAGAACCTCCTTCATCTATAAGCAGAGGGTTAAGGCGCCTCCTTCATCTACAAGTAGAGGGCGATGGCCGATGTTGACTTAAAGGATTGCAAACTGACAGGTTTGTTTTTAATAAACAATGAAATAGTAACTAAAGGTTTCCAAGGGAAAGTGATGATAAAAAACAGGGCTAAGATCAGAAATGTTCAAATCAGGAGAAAGCAGAGTTTTTATGTCTTATGTCCTTATAAAGAAGATCAATTGAAGGTTCAGGCATCATCATCATGGCGCAACAAAAAGAGACTCCATTGATCAAAGCTATTGTAACAAAACATCCCTGCAGGGGTGCTAGTATGAATGGCTCAAATCAGTGCTGAGCAAGAAGGCACTTCAGTGAAAATACCTCTGTGTATTCTTGTGTTTCTGTTGGGTTGTGGAATATAGTCTATGGTTTCTAGATATACATAGAGAAAAATAAGGCATGTCATCATTTCCACATGAAAGCAACTCCATTTATAAACAGGTGCTTTTCAAATATGCTCATAACAGCTGACACAGAAAATCTGGATTATCTCCTCAAGAGGCATTACAATTGAAACTATTGTTAATAATATGCAAAAGGGATGCTTTGACCTACTGTCAGTTTTTGGAAAGCTTGAGACAAATATAGGTCTTCATTAGTTAAAAGTTCAAGAGACACCATATTGGTATGTTTTGAGCAAAGAAAGTGTGTTGGAAGAAGCGCCCTTCTGGATCAACACACCATGGCGAAGTCTGATTAAACGCGGCTGCATTTTGCATCTACAGTCAGAAAAAGAGTTCAAAGGATACCCAACAGTTACATCAGTTTTCACAGTAGACATTGTCACCTTTAAAGCATCAAGGGAAAACTGTGTCAATTTGGGTTTTTCAAAGGGGTAAAGCTACTTTCCTCCAAAGTGTCAAAAAGGCCTCATATGACAGCAAATGAGCAGCACAAATGCAGGAGGTGGGAAGAAATATAGAAATCACAGTCAAGTTTTTGTCCATAAAGAAGGTGATCACCCTCCAAAGGAAAATCTGTAGATTTTTCATAGTAGTTTCAGGCATTTTTCCTCTTACAGTGCAAATATCAGAAAAAGAGGACATTTCTTCATTACTTGGACAAAAAGCAGTAAGGTTTTACAGTCTTGAAGAAGTTTGTTTGATGTCAAGAGGAGGCCAATTCCATAAAATAATTTCTCATTTCCACTATGACCCTTATTCAAATAAATGGTATCAAGTTATGTTTTAAGTGGATAGGTTTTCAAGTGTTAAGAAAAAGGGAGCTTTTCAAAAATATTTCAAGAGAAACCCTCGCCAAATAAGTGTGAAAGAAACTTTGGTTTTTCATTTTCAATAGAGCTTAAGACCGATACCATACATATTGCAAATTCGTTATGCAAATACCAAGGTCCGAGCAAGCATTCGTTTACTGTCCAAAAGACCAGAAAAGAAAGATTTCAAGCGATTTGCAGAAGTTTTAAAATTCAAAGGGTTGCGCGGCGCTCCTGGAAAAGCGCGTGGCGCTCCTGGAACAAGATTTACAAAGGGTCATAACGTTCGTGCGGCGCTCCTGTAGCGGCACGTGGCACTCTTGTTGGTGCCGGTCCTGTCGGCCCGACAGTGACCCGACACCAATTTACACTGCGCGGCGCTCTCTCCCATCAACGCGCCGTGCACTCAAAGACCCTCAAATGAATATCTTAAGAGCTATTTAATGATCAGAAAAGGCTCGCGAACAATCTTCAAAGTTTTCTCTAGTTCCTCTTGCCCAAATTCAAAAATGTCAAAGGGTGGTTTGCCATGTTCTCCATGAGAAAGAAATGATACCTTTAAAATTAGTTTGTCATGTAAAAGCACAAGAGGGATGACAGTAATTAGAGGAAAATGTCGTTGGATGAACTCAACGTTTCTTTTTATGACTGTCACACTCCTAAACATTGATCATATGTGCAAGCTTTGCCTCTCCACAAAGTGATTTCTCCGTATTAAAAGACAAACCTGATGCATGCCTTCCATTTCCCCATAAAGCAAGATATGCTCTGAAGGTTTTCAAATCAGTGGAGACTGGTTGTTTTATCTTTGTACAGAAACCAGTAAGCAGCAAAAGAAGAAACTGTTTGAGGAAAGGTGTCATTTTGTTTTTTATATAAATATATGGCTGTTTGTAATCACACCAAAACACAAGGAATTGGATGACCTAATCCAAACTCAGAAAAACATTCAACTGTGTATATGCACTCTGGCTGACTGTGTTTATGATTGTTAAATCCACTGGTGGAAAAGCACACCAAAAGTGAAGTATGTTGTTGAAAGGGAGTTTATTGGTATTTTGAAGCTACAGACTTTTGTGACCACATAAAACATTGCAAGAGCTACCACATTGTCCTATATACAGTGATCTTTATTGAATGTATGCACTTTGTGCTTGACTGTATTTGTGAGTGTTGAATCCACTGATGGAGTGACCCACCAACATGAAGGCAAGGTTTTGAAGCTAAAAACTGTGTTTTCACCTTCCTCTTCAAAAGAACAAAGGTATCTTATATCTTCAAGGCATCAAAAGAGCAGGTTACCCCTACCAACCACAGAAAAAGATAGTTGATTGACTGTGTATACTACTTGACTTCCTTTTCGTTCCTCAAGCTCATTTGACAAGTTGATTTTCAGAGGGTACAAAGGCATTTTTCTAGAGGGACAGGGTTTTATATTGAAAAGGAGCTTTGATTGTTTGAAAGGATAAAATTCCTACAGGCTTTTTTGAAACCTTTGAAACATTTTTAAACTTTGTTACATTTATTCTATAAACAGTGAAATTGACTGGGTGTCTGCACTAAAGGTTGACTGTATATGGTGTGAGCTTTGTTGATTGATTGGCATACTAGACAAGGGCAGGATTGTGAAGTTAAAAAGTTTACCTTGGTCAAAGATATAAAAATAGGTTGTTGACCTCCTAACATCATAGAGCAGGGTGACTTTGTCACTATACACAGTAAATTCAATTGACAGCCTATCTTCATTTCACTGTGTTTTTTCTTCTTAAAAGGTCTGCTGGCTGAAATATATATCAAAGGTTGGGAAGGCCACATTTTAAAGGAGCAGAGGTTTTGTATTGAGAGAGAACATTTTGCACAAGCATCCAAGGACATTGTTTCCTTATCAAAACAGTAGGTTGACAGAGTTTAGTTTAAAGAAGGTATTTCAAAGACTTTGAAGCAGTTTGGTTTTTTCAGCAGCACATCTAGATCAAGATGCCCCTCTAGGCAAGACAACAGGAGCAGCATGACAGTGATAAAGATGAGCAGCAGCAGGAAAAAGAGGAGAAGAGTGCTGAACAGCAGTAACTCGGTAGTGATAAAATGCAGTTTCAAGAAGAAAAGGGAGAAAGACACCTTCGGACTTGGGATTTTGACCTGAGCTTCAGAGAATGTTGCCAAGGACCCTTGAGGGTCATGCAGACCAATTTTGGGCACATTTTGACAATTTTTGGTTTTTTGGCATTTTTGAGTTTTTGATCAAAAACTCATAAATTCGCCATTTAATTTTGAGGATTCATCAAAGGAGGAGAATGGTATCATTGGATGCCATAATTTCATGAGCATGCCCTCAGCAATTTTTAGAACATTTGGAGATCATTTTCCCCCTCAAAACGGCGAAAAAGGCTCTCTTTTTGCACACTCTACACGGTCTATCAGCAGACTGTAATTTTCTGGCTTTTTACACACAGGTGCAGATTTGGAGGACTTTTGGGAATCAGATTGGGGAAATTTCAGTTGCACCAGAAAGTAGACACTTAGAGTTTTCCAACAAGCTATCATGAACCTCGTTTCAACACCGGGAAGGCTGCCAAATGTTTCCGGCAAATCAGGGGACCTTTTGCTGATAAAAATTTGAAGTATTTTTGTAATTTTTGAACCTCTAAAATCTGCTTTTTCCAAATGTGCGTTTAGCTATTTTTGCACATGAAAAATTATGCAAAGTCAATTAAATTCCATTTTTTAGCATTTTTTAGATATTTTATGAGATATTTTGTGCCTTGGGCTTTGCAAAGCCTCAAGGACAAGTTTAGATATTTTGATTAGGCCAATGAGGATGCAAGTTGAACCATGAGGTTTTCCTCACTTGAGCCTATTTATTCCACCAGCTCTCATTTGTAAACAAGGCTGAACTTGAGAAGAGAAGAAATATATGGTCATATGAGCTTTGGAAGAAAATACTTGTGTTATGCTTTTGGATTGCCTCTTGGATGTTCTTGGATGGATGATGAAGGATTGTTGATGGATTCCATGACTTGGTAGAATGGTATAGTGTCTCTTGCTTTGTTGTTGTCTTCTAGTTTTCATTCATGATACATGTTTCTTGCTTGCTATAGATCGGTAGAGAACAAATTTGAGATATGCCCATGGAGGCACCTCAAATTTCCTGAATCTTCATAGCCTTCATGTTTTCTTCTTCCTTAGTTGCATTAAAGAATTCTTAACTGCTCTTTAACAACTTGAGGATATTGTTGCTTGTTTCATTCATAGTTCTATACATGCTAAGGACTTACGGTATGCCCTGCTTACCTATGGCTAGCTATAGTTCCATCCATGAAATTTCTCTTTGACTGATTAGATTATCATTTTGTTTGAACCAAGGAGGCCTAGTTTCAATCTAGCCCTTTGCCTAAAACTATGCAAATCTTGTTGTTCAAAGTGCCCAATAACTTGAAGTACTATGTTTAGGCGTTCCGGCATAGTGTTTCGAGTTGTTTGTCTTCCTTAAGTGTTTTCCCCAAATTCTGATAGCCATTTCCCAAAGTTAGAGGGTCTTATACTTCTATGCATGGCTTGAATGTTTATTTCTAAGTATTGATTAGCTTGTAGTTACATTTTGCATGATTAATGGTTTTCCCTACCATGTTTATGTTATCTATCAAACTAGTTACGCTTGAAACTCTTTGTTGTTCACAAACTTGATGTCCATTTACTCCATTTTTCCCTAAGATCCTTTCTACCTTGAATCAAATCGGCCCTTCAACAGCCTTGTATCGTCATCTAATAGCTTTCTTGACTTTTTGACCCCATAGCCCAGTTAATCTAACATCTTGTTATCTATTTTATATCTTTGATCAGTTTCATCCCTCACAACTTAAAAAACCAAAAAAATTACTTCATAACTAGCCTAAAATCAGAACACAATAAGCGAACAAACAGATATCCCTTACACATATAGAGAGAGCCCTCTCTGAGTCCAGGAAGGCTAGGTCCTTGGGCTCCAAAGCTTGGTTTGATGTTACACTGTCATTTGGCTTACCAATCAGCCAAATCACGGGACCCCTACAAATTTAATACACAACCTTCCTTGTTTCTGGGTTCCAATGCTTGTAACCCTTTAAACCATCCTTATACCCAATAAAGATGCACCTTTCAGATTTATTATCCAACTTGGTCCTTTTCTCCTTTGGAACATGTACATATGCATCACATCCAAATACCCTTAGATGTGAAAGAGAGGGTTTCTTACCGGTCCATACCTCATGTGGAGTCTTATCCTCCAACGCTGATGAAGGTGATCTATTAACTAAGTAACATGCAGTCTCCACTGCCTCTGCCCAGAATTCTTGTCCTAACCCGGTACCACTGAGCATGCTTCTTGCCTTTTCCATCAGTGTTCTATTCATTCTTTCTGCAACTCCATTTTGCTGAGGTGTGTATGGAGTAGTCTTATGCCGTGCTATACCACACTTCTTACAGAACTCTTCAAATTCCTTCTTGCAGAACTCCCCACCATTATCTGTCCTCAGCGCCTTTATCTTCTTCTTTGTCTGGTTTTCCACCAGAGCCTTAAATTCTTTAAATTTTTCAAAGACTTCATATTTCTTCCTCAAGAAATATATCCATGTATTCCTTGAGGAGTCATCTATGAATGAAACATAGTACACAGACTTTCCCAGTGATGGAACTGACACAGGTCCAAACACATCACTGTGCACAAGCTCTAATATCTTGTTCGCTCTCTTAGCACTAGAAGGAAAACTCACCCGATTCTGCTTCCCATATACACAATGTTCACAGAAATCGAAATCCAGAGAGCAATTAGACATACCTTCTACCATACCATTTCTATGCAGTATCCGAAGGCCCTTCTCTCCAATATGTCCAAGCCTTTGATGCCATAGCATGGTCTTTTCTCCGAAGACAGCTAGGCTTTCCACTCCACTTTCAGGAACCACAGAACTGTTACACCCATCAATAACAGTGCTACCTTGTAGCTTGTACAGAGTTCCAGTCCGAACTCCCCGCATTAATACCAGTGCTCCCCGAACCATCTTGTAGGCATCTTTCTCGAACACTGTTTTTACACCTGCATCATCCATCTTGCTTACAGAAATCAGATTTCTGGCCAATGTAGGAATATGCAGAACACCAGAAAGTGTTCTAATCCTTCCACCTTGCAGCTTCAGCTTGACCTTTCCACGTCCGACGATTCTGGCCTTCCTATCATCCCCTAGGAAGACATCACCACCATCATATTTCTCATACTCGCAGAACCACTCCCTATGGGGAGTGAAGTGAAAGGATGCACCTGAGTCAATCAACCATGATTCATGATCTACATGTGTATTTGAAGAAGAAGCCAAATACACATCCCCACCTTCATCCGAGGTGGTTTTTTCCTCTGCAGAAGGAGCATCATCAGATCCCTTTCCTTTCTTAGGAGATTTATATCTGTAGTCCTTTTTGTAGTTCCCTTCCTTTCCGCATTTCCAACATACCTTTACAAAATTTCCGGGAGATTTAGATATCCCTCTAGATTTAGATCTCCCACTCGAAACCTTATTCTTGTTTAGGTTTTGGGACCTTCCTCATACAGATAAGGCATCTCCATTACGGCCCTCCATATTTCTCAGCCCCTCATTTCCTCAACAACAAAGGCTGAGACAATGTCATCAAAATTCAAGGTAGTTACTATATATTACTACCTATTGCGATAACATTTGTCCACGAATCTGAGTGAGAGACGCAACAAGTGAGCACTTATCTTCATCGAGATTTAATATCAACGGATGTGTTGACTTACACGATATTGAAGGCGTTGGATTCTCTATGGCCAAGTCTCCATCCTTCATCCTCAGGGATTATACGACATTTTTAAGGGAACAATTTATTCACAGGAGACTTAGATTGGTACAAATTCCCTAGCTTGTCCCACAAGGTCTTCGCCGTAGCTTCCCCAGATACATTCAACAATACTGAATCTGAGACACACAATCGTATTGTGCTCTTTGCCTTTCGATCCAGCTTCTTCCAGTCTTCATCTGACATTGTCGTTGGTTTAGTACCCGGATCTACCGCGATCCACTGATCTTTATCCACCAGCAGATCCTCCATCTTGAGCTTCCACAACTCAAAACTCTGACCATTAAATTTCTCGATCTCTATCTTCTCGCCGCTCGCCATCTTCTTTCACAGCAAGAATCGATCCTGCAGATCTCCCACTGAACAGGGTCTACCTCAGGCCCAAGCAAAAAACCCTCAGCAGCAAAGGCGTCCCCTTGAAGCCGAAACAGCTCTGATACCAAATGTAGGTTTTAACCCTAAACAAAAATTATCTACACATGAATATTATAACAGAAAATAAACAATAGCGAGAGCATAAAACATAAAACAGATAAACACAGAGATTTTCCCCTGGATCCCAAATTGGGACGACCAGCTTGATTTTCATTATATTCCTTTTAGTGTTACAACACATATATATACATGTCGAAGCATACATAAACCCCAATCCATTAACCCTGGATTAGAACATAACCGTAGTTCCCTTGACCGGATCTACAAAATACTAGGGGTTGAAAACCATCGTACCCCAAAACCATGTGCAAACTCATGCACAAAACATGGGCGTGGACCTACCCATGGAAATTAAGGACAAAAATTTTCGCGGAAACACCGGAACACGACCGGGGGGCCCTCTTTTGCCCCCCTGTGACCCTCTGTTGCGCCCGGCACAAGGGGGAGCTATCGCCCCCTCTTGCCCCCCACGCGCACAGCAGTGCATTGGAAAGAATATAACACATACCCAACAAGGAGGTTGAAGTACGGATGAGAAAGAGCTCCAACGATACGTCGACGGCGTGAGATGCCCCCGGGAGCTTTAGCGCCACGGAACCTGGGGATGTCGGGAAGGACGGTATAAACATAACCAGACTGAGCATAGATCAGGTCATATTTCAAGGCTATTTGGAGGGCAGCTTCTTCATTTTGAGGAAACTGGGAGGCGACATCTTTGCCGATGGCCGGTAAGAGAGATATAAGGAACCAGTCCATATAGACACGGTCTTCAAAGGTAGGAGCTCGACACAAGCTCTTTCTTCTCCCCCATTCCTAGACATGATCGAAAAGGCTGGTCGTAGACGATTGACAGAAAGAAGTCAAGAGTTCGGTACCAGTGTTGTATCAGAGAGGGAGCTAGAAATAAGATAAGAAGGCTCGGGCAATGGTCACAAAGGTGGTATGGGAGGAGGCGGTCTGATCAACATACCACTTAGAAGCTTCACCTGTAAGTGTGCGTTGGAACAATCTAAGAATTATGGAATCATCGGTAATGGAATTGGATGAACACCACATGTGGAAACATCGGATATGTTTGGAGGGATCTTCTCCAGCAAGTCCTTCGAACTTGGGAATGTCAGAGGGGAGCTTGGTTGGCATAGTAGGCCAACCAACATCGTGGCGGATAGGGTTATTGATCAAATTATTGAAATTGGGGAGACTGAGGCCTACCATTTAAGGGAGCAAGGGGATAGTCGAGGTAGTTCATGTGGTGGTTCCGTTAGTAGCATTCCCGGCAGGAGGTTTGAGATTACCACTAGCATTAGGCCCTAGACCAAACATAGTGAAGGTAACAAGGGGAGAACCAGAAGTAAAAGGAGAACCCAATGAATCAGAAGAGGAGTCGGAGTGCGGACTTGGAGGAGGACTAACTCGACGACCGCGGGAAGGAGTAGGTTAACCGACCGGAAAATGAGGATGAAGGCCAAGAAGTCTCTGGGATATACGCCTTGGGGGCGCAATGATGACAACAAAAACACGACACAGAGGGAAGAAGAACGACCAACAAGGGTAGGGAGGTGCAAAATAAAGTGATTACAATGTCGAAACAAGGGCAAAGAGGTGCAGTGTCAATTGATTTTACAATGTTTTAAATTCTTTGCCTGGCGGTGTTAACCAGGCTCTTCTTCGCTTAGGGTGAGTGTGTGGTGTGTGTTAATTTTAATTTTTAAACCCAGACGTTTTGAGAGTAAAATAAAAAGTGTGTTGCGTAACTGAAAATAAACCTATAGAGAATAGCATATAATAATGAAAATAATAGAAAATTAATAGCTAACAATGCATCAATCTAACCCAAGGAGGCAGGTCTCTAAAAAATGAGTCTAACAGAAGGGAAAAAAATATATTCAAAACACACTAAAAAATATGCAATAGATCTAAGGTCAGGAGGGACAGGGATCTAAAGGATAAATCTGCTGGAAAGAGGTGCAGAAAACAGCAAAGGGACAGAGGCAAGGTTGCTGTAAAAGAGGAGGAAAAAAGCTAAAGGAAGTAGGGAGAAGAAGGTGTCCCTAAAGGAAAACCCAAACAAAACTATATGAGGTGATTTGGATGGAAAGATAGCTGATCTAAAAGGGATCTGAAGAGGAGGTATCAGATTTGCAAAAGAAAAGGCTGAAACTCTGAAAATTTAGACACCTGCAACAGTTAAAACTCTTCCACAAAAAATGGAGGGTACTGAAGCCCTAGGGGACTAGATTCCCACTTAGTTGAGTAAAACAGAACAAGAACAGGTCTAAATGAGCGGAGAAGGAGGCAGGAAAACCCTGATAAAAGCTTCAGACAAACCCAGAAAACTTTCAGAAAATCTGCAGAAAAAGTGTAGGTCGTAGGTTCTGACCTATTTTCTGTCCAGGTTGCAGTTTTGAGGCTGAAAAGTGCGTTCTACAGTCTAGGTCGCAAGTTCTGGGCCGAAAAGTGTGACCTGTAGCTCTGGGTCTCTCGACGATAGATTTTAAAAAAAGTTGTCATCTCAGTTGCTGCTGATGTCTATTACCTGCACAATAGGGCCAAAAACACATGGAAGTTAGAAATTTTAATGTTTGAGGGTTTTATAGGTGAAAAATAACATAAAAATAGGAAAACAAAAAACTAAAGAGAAAAGCTAGGGTTTGAAGCAGCTGGATATGAAGGAATATGAAAAACGACATCGGTCATAATTGAAAACCTGTGTGGAGTCGCCAGTTGTTAGTATGAATCTTTCGTCGAAGTGTACGAAAAAGGACCACTTTAGCTATGCATAACTTATAGCCCTAACATCAAAGATGGTTGCTAATATCTTCAAATCTACAGATAGTTGATCAAGACAAATGCTGCAAAAATCCAGATCTATGCGTAAAAAGACATTAAGCAACAAAAATAAGGTTTTTCTCCATGCATCCAATAAACAAGACAAGAATAATATGTTTTAAAGAATTTTATATTAAGGGCACCTGGGAGGAAAACAAGAAAGGTGTTTCCAATTCTCCTCAATGGGATGGGTTCTTGAAAGTCCTCAGCACTTTAGATCTAGAATTTCTCTCTCTTGTTGGTGTAGAAAACCCAGACAAACATAGAACTCAAAGGGAGCTCACAAAGAAAATAATGGAGAATGTGACAATGATAATGGCTCAAAGTCAGACCAAGAGTATAGATCCAGAGAGATCTAATAGGCAACAAAAGGTGACAAATGAATGGGAAAACCCTTCTATTTATAACAAAATATTGGGTCATTCTAGATCTTGGTGCATGATTAAAATAATATTAACCAAATATAGATCCACCTTTTATGGAATATTTTATTATATTTGTTGGAGGGGAAAGGAATTTGACTTGGGTCAAATCCCTTTATTTGTAAATAATAAATAAATAAATGATTTATTTATCATTTTAAGGAAGTGGTTGAATGATAATTAAATAAATAATGATTTATTCAATAATTTATAAATGATTTAGTCAAATTTAACAAGAAATATTATTTAAATAAGGTTTAAATAATTATTCCTAGAAAATAATAAGATAAATAAGGATTTATCTAATTAATTTCCTTGTTTTGGGTTAAATATGACCAGGAATAATAATTAAATTACTGTTTAATTAATTATTCCATGAGGAAAACCAAACAAATATAGATTTTTTTAATATTTCCCTTTGGGGTTTCCTGTTTAGACCATAAAGAACCTAATAAATGTGTTTTATTAAGTTATTTTACATAGTGAAAGAAATTTTACTTAGGGTAAAATTGGTCTTACATGGTGTACTTGGGTCCATCTAATGATAATAGGTTAGATGACCAAAAAATGGTATAACAAAACCACAGTGATCTTGTCCAAACTAATCAAAAAGGTTATTCAAGGAAGGCTTTTTGGCCTAAAGCATGAATCTTACAAGGGGACAACTGCCCTTTGCTCACCTTTCTACAAGAGGATCAAACAACCATCAAACTAGCAATGGGTAAGGTAAAAGAGAAAATTATCATAAGAAGACCATTCATAGCAAGAAGAAAGAAACAAGCATATGTTTGATGAGAATCAGAATTTATGACTGTTTTGACCAAGCAACAAATCAGTACTAGGGTTGCAAGAGCAAAGGTCACCTCAAACTCCATCAGTGCACTAATACAAAGAGGGTTTCTGAGGGTTTCAAGTCGCCTCTAGGGTTTAGCAAAGAGGCATTCTCTAGATCACCAAAAGGTACAAAAAGGTAAAGAGTATTGAAAAAAAAAAAGTATGAGGTTTCAAAAGGTAAAATCAAGAAATAAAGGGATCAAAGGAGTGCGTAACTAAACACCAATACCCTAATTCACCAAAAGAAAAAAATGGGCCGTACTAAACAGCTCAAATATTCACTTCTCATGGAACAATTAAAGATTTTTATATTGATAAAAGGAGGCAAGCATGAGGTAAAATTTCCCAGAGGTATAGCGTGACAAGCATAGGTTCATTGTTGATAGAATGAGGTGTATCGAACCCAAAAGAAGAAGTGATTAAAGTCAAAGAAGTTGTAGGCACCTACAAGAACAAAAGTGGCCAAGTGGAAAGACAAAAAATTAGTTTAATTTTCATCTTCCCAAATCCAGAGACACATCATTGTCAAACTAGTTTGAGGAAAAAAACATGAAGCAGCTCTGGGAGCAAGAAAGCCTCCAAAATGATTTTCTTATTAAGTATATATTCTGCAAAGATAGATCAACCCCGAAAGTGATACTGCTGGATTAATACAAAAGTTTACCTACAGGAAAATTGGTAAGGACAAACAAACCTCATATTTATCACAATAATGGCCCACATGAAGACTAGAACGGTTGTTGATGCTAGGGTTTTTACACCAAAAAGGGAGGTTTTTCTCACTGCTTCACAGAGAAAACATGACAAAATGTAAATCAGAGGAAAAACATGTCAAACTGATCACAAGTTGCTATTTGCAAGTGTTAAACATCATAAAGAAGGTTCATTTTCCAAAATTGGAAAGAACACATGTTTGAGCTTGATGAAAGGTCTGTTAGTACAAAAACGACATTAAGAGGCTTCTAGCAAGGCAAAAAACCACTTTTCTGAGACTATGCCACCTACAGGACCAAAAAGGCCAAAAGGCACAGTGAAAAAGGTAAGAAGGAAATAAACATTAGGAAAGTGGGTTTTGGAATGAAATCATTTTTCAAAAATATTATAAGGGTCTCATTGACCTCTTACCCACTTCACATTCATCATTGCAAAAAGGAAGAAAATTGTTGAAGGAAATTTTTTAAGGTTTTTCTACAAACTAGGTCAAAAAACTCAGGCGCTACGGAGGCGCTATGCACTTGACTATCAGCGTTGCGCATAGACAAGGTGGCTGTAGTGTAAATTTACACTTCGCTGCGAACCAGGAGGGTGGCGATATGCACATATCTAGGCTCTACACACAGGCCCAGAATGGCCCGACTGCCCACCTTTGCACGTTGGCGCTACGCTCCGAAAGGCCCGACAGGCCCATTTACCGTGCCGACTTGACCCGACGCTGCGCACAGACTTGCCAGCCCGACTCGACCTGAACGAGTAGTCGGGTGGCACTACGCACCGATGATATTTGGCCTAAATTGCTAAAAGGGGCCTAAAACTCAAATTTATTGCCTCCAAATCTCCTGCAATAGTCAAAGAGAGGGTGGTGGTTTTCTTCCTTACCTTCCATGTAGTATTTTCATAATCAAGAAGGTATTTAAAGGCCTAATGTGACCAAACCCTAATCTCCATAAAAATAAATTTATTGACCTCCTAGGGAAGGGTTTGTAAATTTCAGAGTTGTCATAGGGGTAAATATACTCAATGCAAACAAACCTCCTCCTAAAACTCTAAATTTTTCCTAGACATACTTCATTTAGCCCTCATTTGCAAAAATTTACCCTCACAACACTCATTTGTCCTCCTTAGACCTAAAGGCTCTCAACAAGTTTAAAAATCTTTGTTCTTGACCAGTCACCATGTCTGAAGAAGAAATCCATACCAACACTGATGAAGACCAAAGGCCCATCAAGCCAAAACACAAGGGAGGAAGGGTTAATAGGTTTGAGCCCTTAGACACCATTCAAATCACTTCTTCTCCCATGATTCTTGCATGTTTTCAAGATGTTGGGTGTTATCAGTTTTGTGAGAGGATTAAACAAGTTCAAAGCCACTCAGAATTGACTAGGTTGTTCATCCTCAGCCTACAAAACCACCAAGTCAACCTTGCAAGAGTGAATTTTGAACTCTCATCTGAATCCATTGCTAAAGCCACGGGAATACCAGATATTGGTGAGAGGTGTTTTAAACAGAAGAAATCAAACTTGATATATTATGAGCCCTATCTCAAACCTAGTTGTCAACAAGGCTGCAAGGTTGTTTTCTCCTTCTCCCACCTGCTAGAGAGGTATGCCCAACTGATGAGGTAGATTATCAAGTACTTCACCTGTGAGGGGAGATACTCCAGGGTTTATTCTTATCACATAATGCTTCTAATGCACTTCACCTAGGTTAAATTGCTAAACCTACCATACTATATCTACTGGAGCATTGAAAAACTGGCTTCAGTGGTCAAGAAGAGGAGTTATGCCCACCAAATGCAGAGCCTTTTTCACCACTCCTTGGTTAAGATGATTATTTTACACAAGATGGAGGAGCCAAGAATCCCTTGGGAAGT